>JH597921.1:15145-39770 GCA_000173235.2 Hyaloperonospora arabidopsidis Emoy2
TGGGGTGATTCGTGCCAATGTTGTGCGAAGAACTTGATACGAGCTCCGAAAGAAGCTTATTCAATGACCAATCCCTGGTAGAGGGCTCGCGTCTCGTCGGAGATGTACGAGGTAATAGCTAATTTGTAATCCCTCTACAAACGCGCTGGGCGTTCGTTCTCCGATGGACCTTCTTCGGCATCGGATGTGCCTTGTCATACTGCTCGACGAGGCCTGACACGTCATCCATCAGTTGCGAGCGAGGTTTCCATCTACCCGCTGAGTGCGGATATCCGCGCCACCGGACGAGGTAACTTATCCGACTATTTTCACATCGCAATGGTTCAACAGTCGTTCCACAAGGAAGCGTTGACCACCGCGAGTATCAACCAATGGATGAGGTGGAGGAGAGAACACATCCTCCGATGGATTCGCGGGGCCAATCTGATTCTGTGAGTCAGCTCGACCGCGTAACATGTGAGTTGCGCGAGTACCTCGAACACGAGAGAGACAGGCGTTCAGATTTGCTTGGCAATGTGAACGGTTTGATCTCAGATAGGGAGAAGGACAGGGCAGATTATGCCTTTGCCCAGCTGGCGAATAAGCGGTAACAGCGTTCTCTTTGTGACGAGCTGATGGAAGCTCGTCAGGATATCTCTTGGCTCCGTGGAAGATGTCCGAACTTCAGACGCAGGCTGAGAGCCAGCATCGTGAGCACAAGTATCTGTTGGAGATGCTTATGCACAAGGGCTTTCTTCACCGAAAGAAGTCCTGTACTGATAGTACGGCCTATGGCGACCGACGTAGTGCGTAGGATGAGTGCACATTTTTCGTGGAAGTTCAATCGTATACGCGTTGGCTAGGCGGCGCAGCACACGAAATGGACTGATGAACTTGGCTAGTAACTTGTTACTTCCCACGTTAGTCACTATGTGTCGAGGTAGGTTTACCGTAGATAGTAGGGCTAAGTCGCCATTATTAAATAAAATAACGTTTGCCCTTCCATTCTTGTCAGCGTTTCGTTTTTTTCGATCTACCGCCTCTGCAATCGAGTGTTGTAAGAAACGGACAACCGTTTCACTAGCCAGAATTAATTCATCTGCTGACTCGCTGTCTTTAGCTGCAGTGCTCTTGGAGAGTACTGTAGCAAGATCGCTTGTCGCCTCTGTGAGCGTGTCTTTGGACGCATTAGGCGTGATACTGATTTGATCAGCATCGTGACCAGTAAGAGCATCTTCGCTCTTACTTTCCTCTTCTTCACCAAAGCCGATGTGATCTACATCGGAGTCGAACGTGGTGGCCGCGTTGTCAGCACGTGACGAGTGAGAGCCGAATTGACGGTCGCTCGATTGAGTCCCTTCCCCCCTTAAACGAGAGTCACACTCTAAAAGGTGGGATGACGCGGATGGCGCAGGTCGTTCACGAAGAACGGTGTATGCGTTTTCGACGCATGCACCCAGTTGTTGATGGCTAATTCCAACATCGGCAAGAATTCGCTCCAATTTGAAAGGTATTGAAGATACCCTCGAAGTAATTCTCCGAGAATACGATTGGCGCGTCACGTCTGACCATTTGTTTCAGGGTGGTCAGACGTGGACATCTTTAAGCGCGTTCCGAGTGTTTTGAACACGGAACGCCAGAACTCAGCTGTGAACCGCGGGTCCTGATCGGACTAGAGTTCACGAAGAAACCTATGAAGGCGAAAGACCGTGTCGATAACGACACGAGCACAAGCCAATGAGTTGATTGATTCAGGTACAGCAACCAGATGTACCATCTTGCTGAAGCGGTCAATGAACACAAGAATACCAGTGTTCTTGTGAGAGTCTGTGGGGAATTAAAAGACAAAGTCCATGGAAACGGATTTCCAGCACTCTGTCGGGACGGGTAGAGGCTGCAACGATGCATGAAGGGAAGGACTAGACTTCACCCTTTGGCAGACCCCACAGGCCCGAATGTACTTGCACACGAACTGATACTGGCGGATCCAGTAGAAGTCGCGGCTCACTGTGAGATATGTTTTCTCACGACCACGATGTCCACCAACAAGTGCGTCGTGGTACATATACATGATACGCAATCACAGATCACCGTGATCTGGTACGACGACACGAGGCGTGTCGCCGGTAACAGCCGAACATTGGAGTTGGCCGTTGCGAACTGTACATCCATCCGTAGAGGATCGATACACTAACGACAACTGTTTGAGGTTCTTCATGGATGGTTGCATGATGATAAGTCAATCGCACCATCTCCGGATCATACGCCTTTCGTATATCCTCCAAAGGTTGACGACGGGACACTCGAAGTCAGTACCACGACAGTGGTCGTACCAGTGTCGGGTGGCGCAGCCGGATCGAAATAGGGCCGGCGCGAGCGTGCGTCAGCGACGACATTAAGTCGTCCTGGCCTATACTCGACGGAGAAGTTGTACTCCGCAAATAATGACAGCCATTCGCCATTCGCTGCACGAGGAGTGGACTGTTTCCGGCCGTGCGTAAAGACGCATGGTCCGTAAAAACGATGAAGCGTCTATCACCTAGCAGATAGACTCTAAGCTTAACCAGCACGTACTTCATGGCAAGGTGTTCCTTGTCACTGAAGGGGTAGTTGCGTTCAGCTGGTTGCAGCTGGTGAGTCTGGTAACAGACGACACGCGCCACATCATCTGCATCGTACTGCATTAATGCACAGCCGATTGCGAAGTCATTGGTGTCACCGACTTGTGGAATGATCTGTCTTGATCTGCAATCGACAAAACTGGCGATCGTATCAAGCTCTGCATGATACCTTCGAAGGAGCGCTGACAATCAGCACTCCATACCCACTTCTTGTTTCGTTATCAATAGACGAGAGAGAGATATGAACAGTCATCTCGGCGTAATTGCGTGAATATTTATGCAAATACGCCGCTAGGCCAAAGAGCTTTCGAAGTCCCTTGACTTCTGTAGGCACCGGCCAGTCGGTGATCGCCTTGATCTTTTCTGGATCGGGCCGGACGCCATGCTTGCCCACGATGCACGACCCAAGAAGTGGTATTTCTCTAGTAGCAAATATACACTTCTTGAGGTTGGCTGGCTTACAACTTATGCTCGCGCATTAGTGTAAGAACATTCCGGACGTGGAGTCGGTGGACTTTCAAATTCGTCAGTCCATCCATAGCCGGGCTATGGACGAACACATCATCGAAGTAACTGGGTGCAAAGTCTCTTACTGGTCTCAACAGATTTGAAACACATCTGTTGAATAGGGCAGGGGCATTAATTAATCCTTGTGGCATCTCCAGCCACTCCCAGAGCATATCGCTTGTGGTGCTCACTGCAGTATAGGAAATGTCCCTTTCGCGAATAAGGATCTAATAGAACCCATCCATCAGATCCATGGATAAAAAGATGGTACTCTTAGCTATACCATCTATGATGACATCTTTCCTTGGTATTGCTGTTTGAGCCGGTACAGTGGCAGCAGTCAGCTTGTTGAAGGCGTGTACTATCCGCCACTCTCCTATGGCCTGTCGCACACAGAAGGTTGGAGAGCTATGTGGAGAGGTGGAATCCATCACATGGCGGGCTGGCTAAGCGATCTGCAAAGACTTTGTCGATTGCTAGTACTTTTTCATGAGGCAGTGGCCATTGATACTGCCTCATGAAAAAGTACTAGCGGTCGACACATGACACAGTACTTCAGACCCGGTTTCAGGTCAATTTCGTGACGAGTACCTTTGTCCTTAGGTAACTCGCACGGGATTGCTTCTGGGAATACATCCCTGAATTTCATCAAATAATCGTAGAGAGGATTTGCCTTGAGCGATTCCCACGACTGAGATGTATATCGCTCAATTCCAGTCTTCTCATCAGGGACACTCTCGTCCATTCTTGAGATGCTGAGAACCCTTAATTCTCAGCAAAGACCATTGCCGACCGGATATCGGTGACATACTCGTCCTCTGGGACGAGTACGCATATCGGCTTGAATATGCTACTACGAAGATCACGCCAAAACCTCTTCTGTCCTAGGGTGGGCATTCGAGTGATCTCAGAAGTCAACTTCGGAGGCGCGATCAGATCAAGTGTATAAGCACCTACACTTGACCCTTCATTAACCAAGACATTCAGTCTCTTAGTTTCTTCCTGGGAACCCTTTTTCACAGGCTGCTGGGGACTTTTTTCTCAGGTTGATGAGGTCTTCTTTCCTCACCAATAACTGTTTGAGGAATTTCTTCCTCAAGTACGTCGGGACTTATTTACTCGACGTCTTCTAACTGTGGTTGCGCTACCTCATCCAGGTCCTCTACGGTCGACTTTCCAGTCGACCTAGGATCATCGGGATGCCTGTGTGGACAACCGGTTTATTATTCCTTGGATGTCACCCGCTAGGCGTACACCCATGTCCCGATCCACTCGACTTCTTCGAGTGGTGGACCTTCGGCTCTGAATGTGCATCCGCACAGCCGCCAACAGCTTCCTCCACAGTGTGATTCGTTGTCACACTGTGATATTGTGCAGTCGTACTAACGACCGTACCGAAAGTGAGGCCATCGCACTCACTCGCAGTACATCCACACGCTGCAGGCATCTTCACGGTTCGATGCTGCCAGCTGACCCTTGGCTGGTGCTTTATGAACCAAGGCAAACCTAGGATGAAATCAAACTTGTCATCCGAATCCAGTACGATGAAATGATCATCTTACTGAGAAAATTCTAGCGTGTAGTGAAGTCCCACTAGACGTTTCTTCAATATTATCGATGCGCCTGCTGCTAGGCGCACCGTCATCCTCGTCGGAGGGATATCGCGCTCAACAAAATTGAGCCTACGATCCTCTAGCGACTGGCGACGAACAGAGTTGTTTGACGCCCCACAGTCTACTAGGGCATGAAGTGAGAAATCTTCTGTCACTTCCAACTTCAAGGTGATGACCTCATCACCAAGTGCAGAGACACACAGTGATTGTGAGCCTGGAGAAACTTTCATCAAGAGATTTGCAAATTCTCTTGAGGTTGATGGATCAGTAGATGATTTGCCCCTACTGACCCTGACCGTTTTTTGACGGTCCGCTACGCTGTTGCGATTTAGCAACAACGTTGGACCCGCGTCCGTTGCCCTTCTTGGCAAATGGTAGATCAGTTCGCTCAGTGTTTCAAGACACTGGGCGTAGGGCACTACACTAGTAGGCGAAGTGTCCTGGTTTATGACAGCAATTGCACCTCTGCAATCTCTTGTTGTTTGAAGAGCGAGGTCTATTGCTCTCAACGTAACAGAGGTCCATAGGTTCTGGAACTCCGACTTCTTGTCGTCCCCCAAGACGACAAGAACCCGAACTAGCTTGAGCTTGTCTGAAGCTAAAGTCTTTCTGTTCCGCAATTCATATCGCTTCTTGCGTATCCAGTTTCAAGCGGAACAGGTGGGTCTTGACGGGACTATCCGCAAGACCCTGCATAAACACCGTGGTAAATGTGTGTTCATGGACTGGGTTGGCCGTGATACAACTCGCAACGGGTCGTACGTGCTGGGCGTAAGTGTGCACATCACGCTTACCCTCATTGAGTTTCAGGAGATCTGATCGAGCCCTGAACTCAGACCGTGACGGTTCAAACGTTTGTCTGAGCCGGGACTTGAAGTCATCCAACGACCCAAACACATATGGGTCGTGCAACTTGAGCCCTAATGCCCAGGTTTTGGCACGTCCAGCCAAGTTCGACTAAGCAAATGCGACTTGTATTAGTTCATCAACGATGTGACGAGCCCTTATGGCGTCGTCCAACTCGACGAACCATCTCAACAGGGAGTCTTCCTCTACTTCTCTGTACTTGGAGATGTCTATCTTCAAAGTTTCGGGTCGACACGCGTGCGTCGCCCCGGGAACAGCAACATGTGCCTGCTGTTGTCTCAACAGCTCGAACTGTTAAGCAAACTGTTCTCTCAACAACCCTTCCTGTTGCGAACCTTGCTGGTGAAGCAAGGTTACTTTCTCCCGTGACTCGTCAAGTTCATGTTGTATGAACTTGAGGACGGCGGCATGCTGCCCATCTCTGTTCAGTGCAGTCAGCATGGCAGAGACGGCATGTTTTCGCCCACGGTCAAACCCATTCGTTCGACCGCACTCCATTCGATGCCACTCAAATAGGAGTAGCTTTCATGCGTGGCGTGAAAGCTGTCACTATCATTATCCAACATGCTCATGTTGAATGTAGTGGTGCGGTCCTTGGACGGACTACTAAGTACTACCAGGTGTAACGGGGCACTGATAACTTGTACTGACCGAGTACAAGTTAACCTACACTGACACAGTGTAGGTAGTGCCGCACGTCACTTCACGTACAGTGTACGTGCAGAGGAAGGCTAGTTAGTGATCGACGCGTTCAATAGAAGTAGAAAGTAAAACTGTATTAAATATAATTAAGTCCTAATCACTAACCTATGTTTTAGTCCTAACTTAATTATTTATCCACAAAAATGTATGCTAAAGTCTTGCTCACCACTCATTGAGCGCGTCCATTCTTGATTGGACCGCTAGAGTTGGCTGATATGATGGCCCATATCAGCCAATTGGTGAGTGTTCGGAATATTACCCCTTATGGTAATATTCACGAACATTATCAACCTTTATGATAATATTCAAATTAACAAGTATCAAGGGTTAATTACATGTAACAGGCTCACCCCGTTACAATTATCTCAGGCTAAATGGATTGCATCCACTTTCTTTACTGCTCTCGATCCGCCGCGTTCGTCCGTTGATTTCGATTCAAGCCCCGTCGTCTTTACAACGTTCAAACCATGGCCTACGCTCAGACTGTTGGTCTAGACCGAAAACATGCTCAGCATCAGCAGTGGCTTTCGTCCCGTTCTCGGCCGTATCATCATACCTGGTACTCAGATGAGCAAAGGCTCAATAGTACAAGAGTTGGATTATCTGTATCAATACCCGCGATTCCAGGTCGCTTTCTCACTCCTTGTCTGCTGCCAACACCACAACTATCTGATCCATCCACTACTGAAGCCAAGCCGACAGCAGTGACGGCCACAGCTACATACCACGACTCACATCCCACAAGCAACAATACCTCACTTGTGTTCAGTATATTTGTATTCTACGCAACGACAAATCACGCCCACGACAACACATCCTATTCTCGACAGTGCTTCTCCCGCCGCCAAAATGCTTTCCTCGCAGCGCTAAACTCTATCGTTTATGGTGTATTATGACGATTACCCTCACGCAAGCATAATGTTTTTTGTGTCTGGACTGTAACGGGGCACCGGTCGCTTGTACTGCCACAGTATGAGCTACTTACACTGAACACAGAGTAAGGTGGTGCCTCGAGACTTCACGTACACGGAGGTGCAGAGGAAGGTTTCAACACGAGAATGGGTAAGAGCAGAACTGTATTTAGTATAGTTAATCTCCTGGTTATAAAGCATACTTAGTCTTGATTTAACTATATCTAAATGCAAACATGTATCGTAACTATCTGCTCACCACTCATTGCGTTCTACTGTCGTGGCTCGGCTTCATTGGTTGATATCGTTAATCTATGTCAACCAATGAGCAGTGTATTACTTCTGCAACACAATATTACTTATTTAGCCAGTATTGTAAGAATATTCTGTTTAACCTAACAGAATACTCGTACTTAATATTTACCTTGTGTAAACTATCATGTAACGGAGGCACCCCGTTACATGGACGATGAATGGTATTATCACAGAGCGCGAGTCGAAATCACTGTTTATGTACAGTTGTGTAATGGAGGAAACAAGAGAGACAAGAGAGGAGAGGTAGTCTATCAAAAGAAGATGTTTTGACCTGCCATGAGCATGCGAACCATTGTTGTGTCATTAGTCTATTAAATGGAAAGACTCGTTACCAATCATGAAGTACCTTATCCCATGTTGCAGTTGGGTATAATGTGGTAAACACTATTTATTCATCTAATTTTTACTTGAGTTGAGTATTGTACTGGTTTTGGGACTTTTGCACATTTGTGGTACTGATAATGAGATTTGCTCTTGTGGTACATCATACCCCGAGATCTACCTTTGATTTCAAACGTGCAGACCGAGTTGGATGCCACGATGTCCATTGATTGATTCGGGACTTTTTGTCGTGCTCGTGTTGTAATTTCTATTGGAACTATGCGCTTACTGGTTTCGTACTTAGTCCGTACGGGTACGTGGTAGTGGCTTGTCGCTAGGTGCGAAGCTGCAGTCGATCCTCGATGTTAATTACGTGGCAACCAACTGTCACGACACGCTCATTGACGCCATGTAATTGGCACGGGAAGCTATGCACCATACAATTGCTGAGACACGACTTGACTGCAGTGGACATGCTAGTGGACCCTCCACTTCCATAGAAACGGGGACGACAAGGATAATGATAAGGAGGAGGCCAAGGTGGGTCTGTCGAAGGAACACTATGGCAGTTGCTATGGGGCCAAGCAATTTGTTGGGCAAGCTGCAGTACTATGTACGACGAGGTGAAAGAAGACGATTTTGGCAGTACATCCTCATCAAAAAATGCTGATCACAAGGAGCAGTTTGTGCGTGCGAGCGTGGAAGAAGGGAAACTGGCTCAAGATGGAGACGGCTGTCGGTTCACAGCCACTATAATCGTGAGCGGCGCAGTGGGCAACGTGCACGTTGCACGGACATACGTCTCAGTGGCAGAGAACTACTGCAGTAGTTATGACCGAGCAATAAGAATTAACACAACTCGGGTCACGTCGTTCACAGCTCATCCTCTGGCCCATACTTGATGTCACTGCCCTCCCCAGTATCGCAGTGCAGTGTACGCGTATGTAGTGTGCAATGTAGCTGGCTGATTGAATGTTATCAACTGACATTGCCCTCTGTGTAACTTGCCTCGGTTGATGATGTAGATCGTAGCTTAAGCCAGTGTTAGATTAGTGTCGTGCTTGCGATCTGCAGTGACCTTGGAGAGAAGGCAATGCGCCTGTAGCAGGTGCGTCTACGTGCCTAGTACTGGTGCATGTGATGGTAACCATTTTATCTACCGAAGCAGTTCTCAGTCACCCCGCAGAGCAACTACATGGGAACCTGTCTGAGAATGAAGTCGCTTCGGGTACCAAAATACATAACCAGGCTAGTCGTTGTGTTCGATGGTGCTCAAAGTAACGACTTCAGCAGTGTTTACTCTTTTGCATCCCCGCTATACGATGCGGGCGATTTCATCGTTTTTATCCTGCTGATCTTGGTGATAACATTAAAGAGAACTGCATGCATTCCACCCATTATTCCTACCAACGTCTGTACCATCGTCAGTGGCGGGGTCTAGGTGCGTGAATTGTATCTATCAGATTGTGCATTTCCAGAGTGCGCTAGACTGACCATGTTTATCTGCTGGTCGTGTTGTCTGAAGGTGCTGACGGGTGATGCTGGCCTATGGTTTCGTTCATGAATAAACTCTCTGTACGTTCGCCACCGTACAACATTAGTTGTGCGCTGCGTAAGGTCGGCATAAAAGTTGCGTCCTTGCCTTGTGGATGTATCAGCTGATGACATGCCACGGAGCCACTACACATTCAAGGCCGTCGATCACGTGTGTTTCGCAACTAATGCTGTGATTTACATTCATCTGAGTGATATTTGATTTAATTTCGTGAACGCTGAAGACGTGAATCGATACCGCCGAGAGGCATTGGCAGCTGTTGCGCACGGACCAGTGCTACAGCTGAGCACGCAGGGACTCGAGTCTGGATACGTGAGTCTGCTGCGGGTAAAACATTTTGTGTAACTGGACCTATCCTGTGACGTGACTACCGCTTTCCTGTATCGCCTTTACATTTTGCAGCCGATCTTGGGAGTCTTTGCTTTTAGGAGAAAGGGTTCAGCATTTCCAATTTTATCGCGAATTGACAAGATGGTCGATGCAAGGCTGTTCGGGTCGTAAAGAGTACCCTCAGGTTGCTTGCATTGAAAAAGCAGATGCAATGAGATCACGCTGTCTTGTAGCATACCAAGATAACTGGAGCCAGTCCATCCATGTGATCTCACTGCAGGCACATGCTAATCGCTATTTTTTCAAGTAGCGCGAGATGTGTCACGAGACTTCGACAGCAGGCGAGAGGCAGCCGATTCAATCTCTTGTTGTCCGCGACGCCATTACGAAGACTTGAAAGTCCTATGCACTGGGGAAACTCTGCTGCCGTCATCTTCGCCAAAGCTAAGTTGTCCAACGGGGCGACTCCACAGGCGGACCTTCCATGCCGTTATCGTATTAACGCAGGTTGGTTTTGGTCCAAACCACTGGGTCCTGGAGGTGAGACATACTATCTGGGGCAGACAGTCAAGGTTTTGGGTGAATACGGGAGATGCCGATCGGTTCTAGCAAAGATGTAAGCGCCATTCTGCTGGTGCATTTTCCTTTGTGCGGTTTCGTGGTCGGTAGACGAATCCTGGTCGCGTCTGCGATTGAAAAAGTCGTTGAAGATGCGTACGAATCAGCGACATCCATATGATACGGCGGCATCGAGACTTCGCGTAGAATGGCAGAGGTTGCTCGGCCTTAATGCTGAACAGACTGGGGACTTCGGTCCGAAAGGAGATGCACAGAAAGGTTATTGACATCTCTTAAACAGATCAGAGGTGTGCCACACACTGCTGCTTCTTTTAACTAGTCATTCTGTGTGTGTTGCTGTTCCCCATACATGATACAAGGTCCATTCATCAATAATCTTCGGTACTCTAAAGTCGCCACGACGATGCGTAGTTTCACATGACGTCACCATGTAATGCTGTTGTACACAAAAGGTTTTCTTTCTTCTTTTTTTCTTTCTTGAGCGTAGCTGATTATTACGAAGGTGCTAACTAACCTGCTTCACACGCGCTTATCGATGATCTTTACCTTCTCCCCTTTAACGGTATGATAGTCTTGGTATTCAAACCCCTCGAATACATCCGGCGGAACGACGAAATATAGCCGCGGTTCATCAGGGTTTCCAAGCATCTCAAGAGCCTTGAGAAGCCCATTATGTTTACAGGGGTGCACTTGTGCACAAGTAACCTGAAATAACTCGTCGGGCTTAGCCATCGCATCCACCGGCTCAAAATTACGTGAGGCAGGCTGCAGAAATTTCCCAACATCGGCACGAGTCACTTCATAAACTCCCTTGAAAAAAAGAGATTCCCGTGGACGCAATTTAACGCATCCCGACCCTGCGCGCTTGTACATCGTAACATCACCATCGCTATCAACACCGACGCAGTTTGACTTGCACTCGTCTTCGTCACCACCTGTAGCAGAGTCTTTCGGTTTTAGTTGCCGAGATTCAAATGTCCCACCTTGCGACAGCACTGAAAGCGCGAATCGCTCGAACAAAATTCCCCGTTTCACTGCATCTTCGCTAAGTTGGTGCGAAGCAGCAAGAAAATCAATTAGGTCCCTTCTCCCACGTTCGTACAACCTTTCGAAAACTTTCTGGGCGACGTAGACCGATGCAAAGTCCAAACATTTATAACAAAAGTCGGGGTTGACTCGAAAGTGGAGCAGCCGATGCGAGACGTCACTCTCCACCCCGCTTGACTCGACACTTGCTGTGAGTATCGTCTGCAAATTAGATTTGGTAATCGCCTCCTTTAACACTTTTTGTAATGCTTTGTCCTCAGCATACTGTAAGACATAGCGCGCAACGCCGCCCCATTTCATATACCGTTTCTCCACAATCTCCACGGGTGTATTCGAATACAACAGCTCACGACACTTAAAAATCTCTTGCTTTGACCAGACTGGCATGAACAACCTCGCGCAATTTCGTTGAAAAATCTTATGCCAAACCTTTTTGCGTGGCGACGTTACAAGCATTGTCTTCGCCTTGACGCGTGATGGTTTGACACCATCCACGACGTAAAACGTTTCACGCTGCTTAAGAAGGGTATTAAAATCCTTTTTCGATCCTTCAACCACCAGATCGCCGGAAAATAGAGTACGCTCCCCCTCCACTTCGGAGCTCTCGTAAATCACCGTAGCTCCATCTTGTGCAAGAAACAGCAACACCAAAAAGCAAAAGTAAGTCTTGCCAATTCCTGGGGTGCCGAGGATGATAAGGCGCTTATAAGTTCCTTTCTTCCCGTCAAGAATGCTTCGACAAATATCCCATAAGCGCGGGTAGCAATGACGAATGTATATGTGGGAGCCGAGCTCAGATTCATCCAGTATAAATGTCTTTTCAGGTAACGTGATCACAGCGTCCGCTACGACCGGGGTTTTTATCTTCTGAAGAGCTTTCCAGAAATCGACCCGTGGTGAATTCCTCATGGTAGACGTGATGGGCATCTGGACACCACCCACAAAAATACACGGGCCTACAGGAATAGAAGTAATCGGCGGACGCACCACCAGCACGTGGACAACGTCTTCTTCAAGAAAAAGACCGGAATCAAACAGACTGGGCTTTCCTAATCGCCACGACGCGTGCATCTCCTCCATCCCATCAAGAAATCCTTCGCTCTGAATCAGTTTGTCCAAATCACCGTCGTCTCGCAGCCACACCCCATCTTTTTTTGCCAGGAAGAGCCGCAGCTCTCCAGCATCGCACAGGATATTCGCTGCGTTCTTCGCCTTAATGGCATCCTTCAAGATCCCCACCACTTCGTTCGTGTCAATTTTGACAGCGGAAACACATCGAGGTAATCCAACGATCGCACAAAGCAACGTGACTTGCACCATCTGTCTTCGACTCGCCAGGGTTTGAAATGGCAAAATGTGGGAGATCTGATCCTGCGTTCAACACGAGCGGTCGAATTCTATTAATTGGAAGACAGACCGATGTAGACCTGGAAAATAACTACATGGGACACGACACACACTTTCTGTGATGGGAAAGGGCAAAAAAAGAAAGCTACGATTCCTATCCAGAGGTTAAATTCTTGATCCCAGTACGTAGAAAGGCTATATCGATTGAGCGTGAAAGACATGGGGAGAAAGGGATCTGTAATCCGTAAAGGTAATAAGACAGCCTGTAACTCAACTTGCACCATCTTTTTTCCGACTCGCCAGGGTTTTAAATGGCAAAATGTGGGAGATCTGATCTCGCGTTCAACACGAGCGGTCGAATTCTACCAATAGGAAGACAGACCGATGTAGACCCGGAAAATGACACATGGGACACGACACACACTTTCTGTGATGGGAAAGGGCAAAAAAAGAAAGCTGCAATTCCTATCCAGAGGTTAAACCCTTGATCCCAGTACGTAGAAAGGCTGTACCGATTTTGCGTGAAAGACACCATCGCGCTCTCCAAGAACGCCTTCAGCTTCCGTGCAAACGTTTCCCGGAAAAGCAAACTGTCCAAGCTCGAACCGCCGGTACACATTGCCGATCGTTTCTGACCGACACGTCGAGCCGACGGCATCCCACGCTCAAATAACGCAAAGTACTCTGTTACCAACCGCACGAGCGAGCCATCGAGACTATTGCGACTGCGCAGCGCACTGTCAGCACACACACTGTAGAGGAAGCCAGGTTCCGTGACTATCTGTCGAGCGAGTTGAAGATCGTGACGAGATCGTCTTCGTACTGTTTGCGACGAGCACGAAAAGCGCGACCGCGTACGCTGTTCGTCTTGGAGTACTTGCCACCGCTCCTATCGCCTCGTCGTGGCGCCTATCATCGTCGCCATCTCCATTTTTGCTTGATTCCGAACGACAAGCTGCATCTGGTGCTAAGGACTGACAAGAACGACTCGGAGAGACTCGAGAACTCGCACTTGTTAACATCCCAGAGGTTACGACGACCTCCGAGATAAAATCGTGGAGAGGCGTCGCTGCTTTCGAGCTCGAGCATGTTGCATGATCGAGGGTGAGCGGCAAGTGATGGAGACGAGTCGAAGCAGGACGCGTAGTGGCAGTGCATCGTGGCCAGTAGTGCCTTGGCACGTTTTATCTCACATGAACCTGTTGTAGTATCCAATCGTGAGAGGAGTTTTTCATGTCACTTGCAACTTGTATATTACACGGACTGCACTGTATACCAACACTCCACGCCCTTTAAGCGGTCAATGAACAGTCGTTGATCAAAAGTCGGTCGTCATGTGGCTACATACGACCTTGAAGTAGCGGCGACTGCACATGCCACGGTCTCCTCGTCGATATCGAAGAGACCGCGGCCTGTACGAAGCACGTTGGTTCAGCATATTTAAATTCTTCACTAGCGTACAAGCGAGAGAGTGAGTTGTACTAGTAGATTTCCCGGCAGTATGCAAAGTCACTTCATGGGTGTCGTCGATTTCCGATTCTATCACTTGCGCACTTGGTATGTCGTAGCGCATAACCTGTACTTTCGGTATGACTGGCCCCGATTTCCGAATCTAACAACCCAAGACGGACACTATTAACAACACGATGTTTTGCACTCAAAAACCGTCACGACTTTATCGACGTAAGCTCTTTGTAGAGAATGGAAAGCACAGCCGCTCTGCGCGCTACGTACGCCACTTGCGTATACTCACAAGCATGTCGCAATAATTAGCAGCTCGAATGTTGAGTCAGCAATCTCAAGCGATAGCAGATGGTTTGCATCCAATTACTGCAAGCAATATAGTACTCTTCTTCCATCCAAGCTTTTCCTCGCTGATTAGCATCTCGGTCGAGTCGTGGGGGTCTCTAGATATCAGAAGCCCCGGCACGTTTGGTGCAATCCGTTACTACATGTTTGGACATAAATTTAGCATGAAATACAGATCCCTTTCTCCCCATGTATATGTTAACGCGTTTCGCGAGCTGTCTTGCTACAAATGTAGTTCAACTTCCGCATGCGTCGGGTCCTCTCTCTGTTTCTACAATTCTCTCTCTCTCGGCCAGGGTCGTCAAGCGGCGTGTGCGCTACGAGCGCCTCGGTCAAGTTCTTCCAGGCTGCACGATCCTGTGCACAAAGGCAAAGGATGTACAGGTCTGGGGCACATTATATGCGGTTTTCTGCGGAAAGTGTCTGGAAGTCGGCATCGAGGACCATCGGTAGCGTTAGTCGGTGTCTGCCTGTCCATCTGCCGGTCTTGCTGGGGTTTAAGAATGCTTCCATGAACCGGTACGCTGGAATGTCTACAGGTATGCGGAGGATGTGGCCAAAAAGTCTCCATCAACTGCGAATCAAGTGGAATCGGAATGGCTGCGTCTTCGTACGGTCGTAGAGCTTCTCGTAGAAAAACGTGGCTGGATAACGTATTCCAATCACTTTGCGGAGATGTTGGCGATGGAAACTCTCGAGGCTACGTAGCACCGAACCGGTGACGACCCAAGTCCCGCAGTTATAGAGCAGAATCGGCAATACGTAGCAGTTGTAGAGGCGCAGACGCGTAGCTTCCGAGGTCTTCGATGGCCGGAGCCAAACTTTTCACATGCGGTGTAGTGCAGCTGTCGCTAAATTCTTGCGGCGGGAGACGTCTTTGGTGTCTCCGGGGAGAGAACCTAATTTGCGCGTAATTCGCCAATCTGCATCCTTAGCACGAGTGATCCGGTTAAACAGCGCGGTTGTGCTGCGGTGTACGATAGTGTGTTCGGTCTTGTACGTGTTCATCTGGAGTGACCATGTGGAGAGAACGGCAGGGGCTTCAGTCTCGATCAGGGTAGCTATGTCAGCGCTCTGGCAAATAAAGTCGGCGTCGTCGGCGTACACGATCATGTTAGCGAGAAGATCGTGGGGAACGTCGAGCTGGCCGGCAAGATCTCGTGAAGCTGCTCCGAGGTAAACAACTAAAAGAACGGGGGAAAGTGAGTCACTTGGGGAGTACCTGTATTGCTCTCGAACGGGGAGAACAGGCGAATGCTGAGTCGAAGGGAGAGCATTGTGGCTTGTAGTAATAGCCGGATCAGTCGAATTTCGTCGTCATCGAGAAGTGGCTTGAGCACGGAGAGGAGTTTGTCGCGGTCGACAGTGTCAAAAGCACGTGAGAGGTCGATACCAAGAATATGGAAGCGTTCCTTGTATCTCTGAGCGCGTGCTGCTATCCACCTGTGAGCCCACACTGCATCGGCAGTGCTGCGACAGGGTCTGAACCCGCTTTGGTGCGGGGACGAATATTGTTCAACCTTGGGGTAGATGCAGCGTAGCACCACCAAAGAGATCGCCTTACGAATGCTGTTGAGTAAGACGATGAGTCGAAGGCTGGCGCACCGGCCAGCCGGCTTGTTCGGCTTGGAGAGTCCGAGAAGAATCCTGTCGCCCAGGTGGATATTGTCTCGGTTGGCGAGTCTGTGGTTGAATATGTCAGCGAGTGGTTGAGCTAGTAGCTCTGATCCATACTTGAGTGAGCTCGGAAGGAATGGAGTCCAGGCCCGTTGCGCGTCCATTGCGTAGGCGGCGGAACGCGCGTTCGAGCTCGAAGGCGGTGATCGGATTGTTCAGGGGTCGTTTGACGCCGTCGTCGGCGACGGGCGTGCGAGTGGGCTCGAAGAACTGGCCCTGGTAGTTTTGCTTGATCTGAATACCTGCTTCTTGGCGCCTGAGTATATAACCACCCGTAGAGTCATGTAACGAGAGTGATGGCAAGTGCCGTCGGAAGAGGGCTCGTGTGGCTTCAAACATGTGAGCCGAGCGGTTCGACTATTCAATAATGGCGAGTTTGTCGTCCATGAAAGCCCCGGCAAGAGCTTTGCTGCATTCTTGAATCCGGTGCAGAAGTCGGTTGCGTTTGGTCCGGAGAGCCTTGATGTCTTGCGTGTGGTCGTTGTAGATGAGCTGCCGAAGTTGACGTTGTTCGTACGAGAGGCGAGAAAGCTCGGGATTCACCTCTTTACCATGATTGACGAGCGGCATGTAGCCGACAGAGTCCGCCGTAGCCTCAAGCGCTGAGTGAAGAGTGATTGTACATCGTTAGTTCATAGTTGTCCCACTTTGCGGTAGGTCAGCGAGGTACACCTCGAGATATTCTCGGTACAAGGTGCGGTACGTGCTGTCACGGACAAGAAGATGTGTTGTTAAGCGCGTTTCAGCTTTGCTATCACGTGCCCGTTCTTGACGTTAGCGCACTCCACGTAAGGTGCGGAGGTCGAAGTCGAGCGTGAAGAGCTTGTGGTCCAACAGTGTGAGAGTGCCCCCCCAGGATTGCGCGTTACTGCATAAATGTCTTCGTCCGCTGGCTGCAGATGATGTAGTCGATTTGGTTGAAGATGCAGTGGTCCTTATGTCGTAGTGTCCATGTCGTGATGTTGCGCGCACGTTTCCTACGTGCTGTGTTAGTGATAAACAAATCGTTTGCATCACAGAAAGAAGCGAGGATGTGGCCATTGCGGTTCCGTCGGCCACGGCCCCATTGTCCAAGAAACGATTCATTGTTGCGGCGTTGACCGATTCTGGCGTTAAAGTCTCCAAGGATGATCGTCGTGTCGCGTTGAGGGAGCTTCGATAGCGCTTTGGTCAGGTCCGCGTAGAAGCCGTCGATTGCTGCAACAGGATACCCACTATGGGGCGCGTATGCATTCACGAAGTTCACTCACTGGGCTTTAGGTAGACGTAGTTGAAAAACCCCAACTCGATCGGTTTGGGCCCAGTATTTGTAAAGAAACCGGCGTAGATGGGAGGCAACTGCAAAACCAATTCCGTGCCAACGGTTGAAGCGTGGAAGCGTAAGGAGATGATACGTACCGGCCTCCTGTTCACTCTGAGAGGCAATATGAGTCTGTTTAATCCCCAGGATGTCGATCTTGTACGTCGAAAGATCCCTGGGAAGGGTATCATACTGCTTGAGCTAGGAACCAATCGATTGAACATTAAACGTACCTAAGCCGAGATGATGCCGAGGCTTCGGGCGCTGCTGCGTGCATCGTGGCGGCTTGACTGACGGCTGGGGGTGAAAGAGGTTAGAGAGAAGTAAGTAGATGGAGAGACCCGTCAAAGACTGACGGATGCCGTGAAGCACCCGTCGGAAGGCCTGGGCTAGCATCATGTTGGCTCAAGCTTCCCGGGAGGGCGTCACCCCAACCCAACCAGGATTCTCTCCATGTCTTTCACGCAAAATCGGTATAGCCTTTCTACGTACTGGGATCAAGGATTTAACCTCTGGATAGGAATTGCAGCTTGCCCTTTCCCATCACAGAAAGTGTGCGTCGTGTCCCATGTGTCATTTTCCGGGTCTACATCGGTCTGTCTTCCTATTGGTAGAATTCGACCGCTCGTGTTGAACGCGAGATCAGATCTCCCACATTTTGCCATTTAAAACCCTGTCGAGTTGGAAAAAAGATGGTGCAAGTTTCATTGTATTGTGCGATCGTTAGATTACCTCAATGTACTTTCGTCGTGGATATCGACACAGATAGATCGGTAGCTCACTTGAAGGATGCCATTAAGGCGAAGAACGCTGTGGATGTCCGGTGCGATGCTGGAGAGCTGCGGCTCTTCCTGGCAAAAAAAGATGGGGTGTGGCTGCGAGACGACGGTGATTTGGACAAACTGATTCAGACCGAAGGATTTCTCGATGGGATGGAGGAGATGCGCGCGTCGTGGGAATTGTCAGATCCCAGTTTGTTTGGTACGGGCGTAATGCTAGGAAAGAAGGTGGTCCACGTGCTGGTGGTGCTTCCGCGGACTATGGCTAGTCCGTTAGGCGAGTCGATTACTGTGGGCGGTGTCACGATTCCCGTCACGTCTACCATGAGGAATTCACCACGGGTCGATTTCTGGAAAGCTCTTCAGAAGATAAAAACCCCGGTCGTAGCGGACGCTGTGATCACGTTACCTGAAAAGACATTTATACTTGATGAATCTGAGCTCGGCTCCCACATATACATTCGTCATTGCTACCCGCACTTATGGGATATTTGTCGAAGCATTCTTGACGGGAAGAAAGGAACTTATAAGCGCCTCATCATCCTCGGCACCCCAGGAATTGGCAAGACTTACTTTTGCTTTTTGGTGTTGCTGTTTCTTGCACAAGATGGAGCTACGGTGATTTACGAGAGCTCCGAAGTGGAGGGGGAGCGTACTCTATTTTCCGGCGATCTGGTAATAAAGGGATTGCACACGGATTTCTCTGAAGTTCTTGAGCAGCGTGAAACGTTTTACGTCGTGGATGGTGTCAAACCATCACGCGTCAAGGCGAAGACAATGCTTGTAACGTCGCCACGCAAAAAGGTTTGGCATAAGATTTTTCAACGAAATTGCGCGAGGTTGTTCATGCCAGTCTGGTCAAAGCAAGAGATTTTTAAGTGTCGTGAGCTGTTGTACTCGAATACACCCGTGGAGATTGTGGAGAAACGGTATATGAAATGGGGCGGCGTTGCGCGCTATGTCTTACAGTATGCTGAGGACAAAGCATTACAAAAAGTGTTAAAGGAGGCGATTACCAAATCTAATTTGCAGACGATACTCACAGCAAGTGTCGAGTCAAGCGGGGTGGAGAGTGACGTCTCGCATCGGCTGCTCCACTTTCGAGTCAACCCCGACTTTTGTTATAAATGTTTGGACTTTGCATCGGTCTACGTCGCCCAGAAAGTTTTCGAAAGGTTGTACGAACGTGGGAGAAGGGACCTAATTGATTTTCTTGCTGCTTCGCACCAACTTAGCGAAGATGCAGTGAAACGGGGAATTTTGTTCGAGCGATTCGCGCTTTCAGTGCTGTCGCAAGGTGGGACATTTGAATCTCGGCAACTAAAACCGAAAGACTCTGCTACAGGTGGTGACGAAGACGAGTGCAAGTCAAACTGCGTCGGTGTTGATAGCGATGGTGATGTTACGATGTACAAGCGCGCAGGGTCGGGATGCGTTAAATTGCGTCCACGGGAATCTCTTTTTTTCAAGGGAGTTTATGAAGTGACTCGTGCCGATGTTGGGAAATTTCTGCAGCCTGCCTCACGTAATTTTGAGCCGGTGGATGCGATGGCTAAGCCCGACGAGTTATTTCAGGTTACTTGTGCACAAGTGCACCCCTGTAAACATAATGGGCTTCTCAAGGCTCTTGAGATGCTTGGAAACCCTGATGAACCGCGGCTATATTTCGTCGTTCCGCCGGATGTATTCGAGGGGTTTGAATACCAAGACTATCATACCGTTAAAGGGGAGAAGGTAAAGATCATCGATAAGCGCGTGTGAAGCAGGTTAGTTAGCACCTTCGTAATAATCAGCTACGCTCAAGAAATAAAAAAAGAAGAAAGAAAACCTTTTGTGTACAACAGCATTACATGGTGACGTCATGTGAAACTACGCATCGTCGTGGCGACTTTAGAGTACCGAAGATTATTGATGAATGGACCTTGTATCATGTATGGGGAACAGCAACACACACAGAATGACTAGTTAAAAGAAGCAGCAGTGTGTGGCACACCTCTGATCTGTTTAAGAGATGTCAATAACCTTTCTGTGCATCTCCTTTCGGACCGAAGTCCCCAGTCTGTTCAGCATTAAGGCCGAGCAACCTCTGCCATTCTACGCGAAGTCTCGATGCCGCCGTATCATATGGATGTCGCTGATTCGTACGCATCTTCAACGACTTTTTCAATCGCAGACGCGACCAGGATTCGTCTACCGACCACGAAACCGCACAAAGGAAAATGCACCAGCAGAATGGCGCTTACATCTTTGCTAGAACCGATCGGCATCTCCCGTATTCACCCAAAACCTTGACTGTCTGCCCCAGATAGTATGTCTCACCTCCAGGACCCAGTGGTTTGGACCAAAACCAACCTGCGTTAATACGATAACGGCATGGAAGGTCCGCCTGTGGAGTCGCCCCGTTGGACAACTTAGCTTTGGCGAAGATGACGGCAGCAGAGTTTCCCCAGTGCATAGGACTTTCAAGTCTTCGTAATGGCGTCGCGGACAACAAGAGATTGAATCGGCTGCCTCTCGCCTGCTGTCGAAGTCTCGTGACACATCTCGCGCTACTTGAAAAAATAGCGATTAGCATGTGCCTGCAGTGAGATCACATGGATGGACTGGCTCCAGTTATCTTGGTATGCTACAAGACAGCGTGATCTCATTGCATCTGCTTTTTCAATGCAAGCAACCTGAGGGTACTCTTTACGACCCGAACAGCCTTGCATCGACCATCTTGTCAATTCGCGATAAAATTGGAAATGCTGAACCCTTTCTCCTAAAAGCAAAGACTCCCAAGATCGGCTGCAAAATGTAAAGGCGATACAGGAAAGCGGTAGTCACGTCACAGGATAGGTCCAGTTACACAAAATGTTTTACCCGCAGCAGACTCACGTATCCAGACTCGAGTCCCTGCGTGCTCAGCTGTAGCACTGGTCCGTGCGCAACAGCTGCCAATGCCTCTCGGCGGTATCGATTCACGTCTTCAGCGTTCACGAAATTAAATCAAATATCACTCAGATGAATGTAAATCACAGCATTAGTTGCGAAACACACGTGATCGACGGCCTTGAATGTGTAGTGGCTCCGTGGCATGTCATCAGCTGATACATCCACAAGGCAAGGACGCAACTTTTATGCCGACCTTACGCAGCGCACAACTAATGTTGTACGGTGGCGAACGTACAGAGAGTTTATTCATGAACGAAACCATAGGCCAGCATCACCCGTCAGCACCTTCAGACAACACGACCAGCAGATAAACATGGTCAGTCTAGCGCACTCTGGAAATGCACAATCTGATAGATACAATTCACGCACCTAGACCCCGCCACTGACGATGGTACAGACGTTGGTAGGAATAATGGGTGGAATGCATGCAGTTCTCTTTAATGTTATCACCAAGATCAGCAGGATAAAAACGATGAAATCGCCCGCATCGTATAGCGGGGATGCAAAAGAGTAAACACTGCTGAAGTCGTTACTTTGAGCACCATCGAACACAACGACTAGCCTGGTTATGTATTTTGGTACCCGAAGCGACTTCATTCTCAGACAGGTTCCCATGTAGTTGCTCTGCGGGGTGACTGAGAACTGCTTCGGTAGATAAAATGGTTACCATCACATGCACCAGTACTAGGCACGTAGACGCACCTGCTACAGGCGCATTGCCTTCTCTCCAAGGTCACTGCAGATCGCAAGCACGACACTAATCTAACACTGGCTTAAGCTACGATCTACATCATCAACCGAGGCAAGTTACACAGAGGGCAATGTCAGTTGATAACATTCAATCAGCCAGCTACATTGCACACTACATACGCGTACACTGCACTGCGATACTGGGGAGGGCAGTGACATCAAGTATGGGCCAGAGGATGAGCTGTGAACGACGTGACCCGAGTTGTGTTAATTCTTATTGCTCGGTCATAACTACTGCAGTAGTTCTCTGCCACTGAGACGTATGTCCGTGCAACGTGCACGTTGCCCACTGCGCCGCTCACGATTATAGTGGCTGTGAACCGACAGCCGTCTCCATCTTGAGCCAGTTTCCCTTCTTCCACGCTCGCACGCACAAACTGCTCCTTGTGATCAGCATTTTTTGATGAGGATGTACTGCCAAAATCGTCTTCTTTCACCTCGTCGTACATAGTACTGCAGCTTGCCCAACAAATTGCTTGGCCCCATAGCAACTGCCATAGTGTTCCTTCGACAGACCCACCTTGGCCTCCTCCTTATCATTATCCTTGTCGTCCCCGTTTCTATGGAAGTGGAGGGTCCACTAGCATGTCCACTGCAGTCAAGTCGTGTCTCAGCAATTGTATGGTGCATAGCTTCCCGTGCCAATTACATGGCGTCAATGAGCGTGTCGTGACAGTTGGTTGCCACGTAATTAACATCGAGGATCGACTGCAGCTTCGCACCTAGCGACAAGCCACTACCACGTACCCGTACGGACTAAGTACGAAACCAGTAAGCGCATAGTTCCAATAGAAATTACAACACGAGCACGACAAAAAGTCCCGAATCAATCAATGGACATCGTGGCATCCAACTCGGTCTGCACGTTTGAAATCAAAGGTAGATCTCGGGGTATGATGTACCACAAGAGCAAATCTCATTATCAGTACCACAAATGTGCAAAAGTCCCAAAACCAGTACAATACTCAACTCAAGTAAAAATTAGATGAATAAATAGTGTTTACCACATTATACCCAACTGCAACATGGGATAAGGTACTTCATGATTGGTAACGAGTCTTTCCATTTAATAGACTAATGACACAACAATGGTTCGCATGCTCATGGCAGGTCAAAACATCTTCTTTTGATAGACTACCTCTCCTCTCTTGTCTCTCTTGTTTCCTCCATTACACAACTGTACATAAACAGTGATTTCGACTCGCGCTCTGTGATAATACCATTCATCGTCCATGTAACGGGGTGCCTCCGTTACATGATAGTTTACACAAGGTAAATATTAAGTACGAGTATTCTGTTAGGTTAAACAGAATATTCTTACAATACTGGCTAAATAAGTAATATTGTGTTGCAGAAGTAATACACTGCTCATTGGTTGACATAGATTAACGATATCAACCAATGAAGCCGAGCCACGACAGTAGAACGCAATGAGTGGTGAGCAGATAGTTACGATACATGTTTGCATTTAGATATAGTTAAATCAAGACTAAGTATGCTTTATAACCAGGAGATTAACTATACTAAATACAGTTCTGCTCTTACCCATTCTCGTGTTGAAACCTTCCTCTGCACCTCCGTGTACGTGAAGTCTCGAGGCACCACCTTACTCTGTGTTCAGTGTAAGTAGCTCATACTGTGGCAGTACAAGCGACCGGTGCCCCGTTACAGTCCAGACACAAAAAACATTATGCTTGCGTGAGGGTAATCGTCATAATACACCATAAACGATAGAGTTTAGCGCTGCGAGGAAAGCATTTTGGCGGCGGGAGAAGCACTGTCGAGAATAGGATGTGTTGTCGTGGGCGTGATTTGTCGTTGCGTAGAATACAAATATACTGAACACAAGTGAGGTATTGTTGCTTGTGGGATGTGAGTCGTGGTATGTAGCTGTGGCCGTCACTGCTGTCGGCTTGGCTTCAGTAGTGGATGGATCAGATAGTTGTGGTGTTGGCAGCAGACAAGGAGTGAGAAAGCGACCTGGAATCGCGGGTATTGATACAGATAATCCAACTCTTGTACTATTGAGCCTTTGCTCATCTGAGTACCAGGTATGATGATACGGCCGAGAACGGGACGAAAGCCACTGCTGATGCTGAGCATGTTTTCGGTCTAGACCAACAGTCTGAGCGTAGGCCATGGTTTGAACGTTGTAAAGACGACGGGGCTTGAATCGAAATCAACGGACGAACGCGGCGGATCGAGAGCAGTAAAGAAAGTGGATGCAATCCATTTAGCCTGAGATAATTGTAACGGGGTGAGCCTGTTACATGTAATTAACCCTTGATACTTGTTAATTTGAATATTATCATAAAGGTTGATAATGTTCGTGAATATTACCATAAGGGGTAATATTCCGAACACTCACCAATTGGCTGATATGGGCCATCATATCAGCCAACTCTAGCGGTCCAATCAAGAATGGACGCGCTCAATGAGTGGTGAGCAAGACTTTAGCATACATTTTTGTGGATAAATAATTAAGTTAGGACTAAAACATAGGTTAGTGATTAGGACTTAATTATATTTAATACAGTTTTACTTTCTACTTCTATTGAACGCGTCGATCACTAACTAGCCTTCCTCTGCACGTACACTGTACGTGAAGTGACGTGCGGCACTACCTACACTGTGTCAGTGTAGGTTAACTTGTACTCGGTCAGTACAAGTTATCAGTGCCCC
>JH597921.1:39870-65191 GCA_000173235.2 Hyaloperonospora arabidopsidis Emoy2
GGATCCGTCGGGAGACGTACTTGACGGCGCTGGATCAGTTTCTCGTTGGAAAAAACTTGTGCTGCGAGTGCCACGATAACATTGTCGCAGAGTGGGAAGACCACGAGCAAAAACGCTCAGGCAGTCGCTCTTTGCAGGACGTGTTCAGCGTCTTCCCGCCCTTTTTAGATGACGAAGATGAGGACGATGAAGGAGAAGACGACGAGGAGGATGATGAAGAGACAGGTAGGCTAGAAGATGACTTGGAAGATGATATGCTCGCAGCAGAGGATATCATGCTAGGCGACGAGGAACTAGTGTTTAAATATGAGCTGGAACGCGAAAGTAGACAGAATGCCTGCGGCAAGGGCGGCGTGGTATCGAACGAGTACTTGGCGGCGCTGGAAGTCGGCAAGCGACAAGAAGATGAGCTCTTGCGACTGATACAGAAAGAGGAACGCTATATCATTATTCGAGAGGACCACACGGAGTTCATCATGGATCTGATCCGCTGTGGCGAACAGTTTAGCTACGCGTCAACCTTCCGTTCCGGGTTCGATGACGATGATAGCAAAGACAGCGACAACGAAGACGATGTTGACGACACATGCCCGGGTGCAAACACTTCACACTTGGCTCAGGAATATATCCTGGAAGTACTGGCTATCAAGTTCCGAGAACAGGTATATCGCCGTTTTGCTGCTGAGCTGGTCACTGAAGAAGCTAATCATCATGTGTCAACTTTGCTGATCGACAGCTGGAAGACGCATATCAAGAAGCATTGCAGCACTCGCTTGCGATCCAAGCCGAACTGCTTCGAGACGAGCTTGCAGACCTCAAGGCGAGTCAAAAACCTTCCACCACCAGCCGGAAGAAGAAGAACAAGAAGGAGAAGAAGCGCCGCAAGAAAGAGGCTGCAGCACAGAGGGTGCCAGAGAAGGAGCATCCTCGAGATGTGAGGACCTCAGCACTTACGCCTGGGCCACTTACTCACAGGCCTGCTGCAGTAATGGCCCTGCAGCAGCAACATCCGCCGACGGAAACGCATGATCCGGACGGGGACGAAGTTGACCGCGAGGTGGAACAGTTTCGTCAATTGCTGGAGAGAATCAACACTGGGAGTGCCTCGCGTGCTCGAAAGAAGCTCGTGTTGCCTCCGGGTTCTTTCCTTCACCCGTCGTCAATGACTGTCTTGTAGAAGGGTCGGACGTCCAGGTACAGGTACTTGTCGCCTTTTGTTGGCTAGAGCGACCAATACAAACTCAAGGCTATGGTGTCGTGATGAATAGTTATCCGTAATCCGTCCGTGGTCTCTTTTATGTCGATGTTTGTGTGTTGTGTATACACATATATGTCTCTTTTCTACCCACGAGCTTGTTGGCGCTATCCGACCAAAGTCGGTCAGTCGCACCCGCCAAAACCGGTCTTTTCTATGTCCGTCCTGCCCTCGACTGCCGTCTCGCAATGTCTCAGTGCTCAATTTAAAGTGCAAGTCGAAAACCGATGGTGACGCTGCGTTCGAAGCCTCTCGCGTCCATAGACTCGAAGCGAGACGGCGACGTGTGTACCGTCTGTCAGCAGCAGTCGCAGCGCGTGACTGTGAGCTGCTCTGGCTGCCTGAAGCTCTTCCACTTGAGTTGTCTCACGCCTCCGCTGCGTCGTCGACCGCCCGTGGCGCTTGCCTGGCAGTGTGTTGACTGCAACGACGAAGACGACGACAAGCCGTTGATGAATAGAAAAGGTGGGAAGTGGAAGCGGAATGGATTGAGGGACGAAGAGGTGCAAGTCGAAGAGCCGACGGTCAAGAGGCGGCGAGGAGTGACGTTGGAGAAAGAGGAAGTTGCTGTCAAGATGTCGGCCGGGCGTCGAAAGGGAAAGACTGCACTGAAGAAGGAGAAGACGATGGACGGGAAGGGGAAGAGGAAGGAGACAAAGGGTCGAAGAGACTTGGCAACAGCTCGGAAGGCGGCTGTTGGAATATGTGATAGTGATAATAGCGAGGATGAAGACGACGAGGAAGACGATGACGATGATAGCGATTTTGTGGATGAAAGTGTGTCGGACGAAGCGGGTAATGAGGACGACAATGGCTTGGTTGTGGTCTCTAGTGATGACGACCAGCGGAAGCGATCGGGAAGACGTCCGATGGTGAAACCGTTACCTACGAAGCGGAAGAACAAGTCAAACGACCGATCAAAGCAAGCAGCTGTGCCTCCCCATCCTGTTGTAAACAATGACGGTCATGTCAGTGACGTTGATTCGTTGGATATTGAGATCATCGGCGAGAGCGCGAGCTCGGAGGATGAAGATCTGTACAACGGTCCGCATTACTTTGTCGAATATGCAGCTAGTGGAAGAGCAAAGGTAAATGTGCACTTGTGCTTTCTTGTGAACATCTACCCGGCTCTTACATTGTGCGTTCGTGTGCTCATTATAGTGCAAAAGCTGCGAGCAAAAGCTTCTGGTCCAACAGCTTCGGGTTGGCGTGAACATTCGCCACTCAATTTTTGGCGACACGACATATTACAAAGTACGTGAGTAATTGTGCGCGACTTGCTCCGGGGTATTGACGTCTGTGTGTGTGGTTTGTCGTTTGAACGAGTAGCACTTAGAATGTACCGCGGTTGGACTGAAAGCTGGGTTTGCTGCCGATGAGGTAGAAGAGGAACCGGACATCGGTGCTGCTAACGAGAAAAGTGCAAAGACGAAGAAAGGGAACGATGACCCGATTGACGGCTTGTCAAAGCTCGAGCCTGCCGATCAGAAGCGAGTTCGTGAGTACATGGAGCAGAATGACCTTGACGGTGTGATCGATGAGCGTCTCCCACTTACAGACGACCATTTCAACAAAAAAGGTCGTATGCCAGAGAAACAGCCGTCGAAGTACTTGACTGCTACTCTCCTTCCGTACCAACTTGAAGCATTGGCTTGGATGGTTAGCCAGGAGGAAAGCGATTATAAAGGTGGCATTCTTGCAGATGAGATGGGAATGGGCAAGACGATTCAGGCATTATCGGCAATCCTTGAGAATCCGCGAGAGGCAGAACTCTCGACAAGTGCCAAGGCTGTTAAAGGTCGGAATCCGCGTGGTGGTACGCTTGTCGTCTGTCCTCTTGTTGCTGTCATGCAATGGAAGAGCGAAATCGAGCGGTTTGTAGAACCCGGCCATCTTTCGGTTTACGTGCATCACGGTCCGAAGCGGTTGGATGCAGTGGAGAAAATAGCTTCATACGACATTGTGCTCACAACATACTCCATCATCGAGAGTGAGATCCGCAAAACGCTTGGCTGGTCAAAAGTTGCGTGCAAGTACTGTGGAAAGAAGTACTTACCAGACAAGTTGGTATCGCACAACAAGTACTTTTGTGGACCAGATGCGCAGAAGACGGCTCTTCAAGATAGACAGCAGAAGAAAAGAGGCAAAAAGAAAGCTGCTGGAGAAGATAGTGACGAGGACGACGAGCTGAAGAAAACATCGACTCGAAAGACGAAAAGTCGAGCGAGTGTGCGATCAAACAACACGCTTGATGACAGGATACGCACACATCAGAAGACAAAAGGCAAGTCACCTCTGCACCAGATCCAATGGACGAGGATCGTTCTTGACGAGGCCCATTACATCAAAGACCGCAATTGTAATACTGCTCGGGGCGTCTTTGAGCTGAAGGCGTGTTACAGGTGGTGTTTGTCAGGTAAGCAATCGCTGCAGTCTGATCTGCCAGTGTGTTGATATCACATCTAACTTTTTTTCTTGATACAGGTACACCGCTACAAAATCGTATCGGCGAGCTGTTTTCTCTGATTCGATTCCTTCGTGTGAAGAAATACGCGTACTATCACTGCAATATGTGTGATTGCCAAATGCTGGACTACAAGTAGGTTTTCTCTGTGCAATGACGGTGGTCTTGTATTGTAATTGTCTGACGCCACTGGTGATGTTCGGTGCAGCTTTCCAGACAGAAAGTGTGTGCAATGCCCGCACAGCGCCATTCAACACTACTCGTACTTCAACAAAAAAGTCGTCATCCCGATTCAAGCGTATGGCTATGTTGCTGAGGGCAAACTTGCAATGCAACGACTCCAAAACGACGTTCTCCAGCACGTAAGTACTGCTGTGGTTTGATTCATGGGTGGGAGATGCCACCAGCTAATTTGCGGCACTTGAACACATACTTCCAGATTCTATTGCGCCGCACGAAAGAAGGACGGGCAGACGATATCTCGCTTCCACCGAAGCTCGTGCGCATTCGAAAGGATTGCTTGGACGAGCGTGAGAAGGACTTTTACGAGGCAATCTATACGCAGAGTCAAGCGCAGTTTAACACCTACGTCTCTTCAGGAACGCTGCTCAACAATTACGCCCACATCTTCGACCTTCTCATCCGTCTTCGTCAGGCGGTGGACCACCCGTATCTTGTTATCTACTCCAAGTCAAACCCAGCTCTCCAGCTGCCAAACCCAGTGGTGTCATTGGTGGAAGAGAAGCCCTTCGATACTAGCAGAAGCAGCAGTCCCGACGACGAGAGATTGTGTAAAATTTGTCACGAGTGCATTGAAGATGGTGTTATCGCTAAGTGTGGGCACGAGTTTTGCCGGGAATGTGTGAAGGAATACATCGAGTCGCTACCATCTGGCGGACAAGCAACGTGTCCAACGTGCACAAAAGCGTTGACTGTCGATCTCTCCATGCCAGTCGAAGACGCTGGGCTCGATGATACGTCCACTGAGATTGTCAACCTATCGAGTAGTAATCGGCCAACAACATCGGTGAAGCTGTCCAGTTTTCATCGAAACAGTATTCTTCACCGATTATCCGACATCAACACTTTCCAGTCCAGTACGAAGGTGGAGGCGCTAATGCAGGAGCTGGAGCTCATGCGAGTTCGCGATCCGTCTGGAAAAGCAATCATCTTCTCGCAGTTTGTGAACATGCTCGACATTATCGAGTATCGATTGCAGCTTGGCAAGGTTAATTGCGTGAAGTTGTCCGGCAGCATGAGCATGGGCGCGCGAGACCGGACCATCAAAGCTTTCCGTGATGACCCAAGTGTGACAGCGTTTTTGATCAGTCTCAAAGCTGGTGGCGTCGCACTCAACTTGACTGTCGCATCTCAGTAAGCATGATCGATGTTCTTGGTCAGATACCTTTTTTTCTAACATCCTTTGCCGTTGTGACAGCATTTTCTTGATGGACCCGTGGTGGAACCCTGCTGCCGAGAGTCAGGCTATAGATCGGACTCATCGATTGGGCCAGTTTAAGCCGATCCAAGCCACTCGCTTCATTATCGCCGGCACTGTTGAGGAACGCATTCTGAAGCTTCAAGAAAAGAAGCACTTGATCTTCGAAGGGACCGTTGGCGCGAATGTGAGCGCAATATGCCGCCTTACCGAAGAAGACCTTCGGTTCCTCTTTGCAACGTGACAACAGCTCCGTCGCGAAATTGCGCTTGTACTCATTGCTTGCATTCGCTGTACACCATGCTAGTTGCTGTATTTTGCGATCAAGTTATTGAGCTAACGCCAGCTAGTCAATATGCACGCGAGCGGACATTGATCCCAGCAAGCCAAAAAGTAAACGAGGATATGTATACAAGCGCCCATAATTCGAAGTCAGGCAACAACGTGGTTGAGTCGCCAAGCTGGTACAGCAGATCGTTTGCTACTGCTACGACACTGCTATGTCTCAACACGTGTGATCCAGCGAGTTTGACGGTATCTCGGCCACCCTGTACAAAATTGGCGACATTAGTTGGGAGTTGTTTTGCTGGTACGAAGGGACGTACTGCAGCGGCATTGCCTGCATATTAACGTGACACCAGTTAGCTGTCGGGAGCGGAGGCATGGCATACTGCAGCGTGTCCACAAGTCCCTGAGGATATGCGGCAAGTGAATGCTGGTACCGCACATGCTGCGATTCATGGGGTGGCTGCTGCTGCGAATACATTTGATGCGCTATGTAGTTGCCGTAATCATCACCTTTGAACATTCCTGGCGAGTGTGTACACATTGACTGTCTTCTGTGAGCAATCGGCTTAGCGGTTGGGAACGGCTCAGGTTTACCACGATTTGAACCCAAGCTGCCAAAAACGAGTGGCCGGTAGGATTCGTGTTTTTCGAGCAAGCTCGAATTCTGAAAACGCGCAACCATCGCCTGCTTGCCTTGCAATCTTGCATATGAGATGGCACAAACTTTCTCGCTGTTGAAATTTGTCCACTTTTGGCCATCGAACTCCTGATGGAATGCCTTGATGTGTGCCGCCTCGATGAAGTTGATGAAGGCGTAGCCCATGTTGCACTTGTTCTTAAAATCAATGGGTAGGTAGAAAAAGTCGTAGCCACCGCGGTGGTTGCGATTGATTTCTGTGAGCAGCATCTGCTGTGTGTACTTGTTTGGTATATTGCGGATCATCAGAGTCGTCCTTTTATCTTCACCCGAGGTAACCTTATCAATCGATAAGCTGAACTCGCCTGTACCTTGGTCATGGCGCCCGATTGATGAACGCGTCACAGCGCTACCACCGTGAACACTAACGTGTACACCATTGTGTGCTACGCCAGGTTGATAAAAAGGCTCGCAGCTATCAAAGCCGCTTCTCATCGGGATGGACATGGTCTGTGCGCGCTCTCTCCCTCGACGATCCGAGTAGGCTTCATGCTGTCGCTGATACCCTTGCTGCTTTGGGGTCAAAGGAAACGTCGTACTGTTCACGGGTTGCAATCGGTGAGCATCCTGAAAGAACATGTGTTCATTTGCATGATCGCCGGTGCTACATGGAGATGAAATCGTGAACCTCTCGCAATGCGCTTGAGGCCCGTCAAATCTACCCGATGCCAGAGAGCCGCCACGATACGAAGACGAAGAATTACTCCTGCACCGCGGCGCTGGTCGTGCCCAAATATGCTGCTTAGTCCGAGGCATGAGCACAGGAGAAGTTATATCTCTGCCACTAGAGAGCTCAGCTGAAGTACATGTTGTCATTGGGCTCTTGGTGCTTGCATTATCCATACAGGACGCGTTGAGCGACGACGCGACGGACGACGTAGGCGATGTTAGAAGCGACGCCGTACTCGAGGAGAAACTCTTCGGGCGAGTTCTGGTCACTCGAGGGTGTGTTGTCGACGCCCAATTCAAGCACTCCTGGAAGAGTTTCAGCTTGAGGACGTCCAAAGTCGGCGGCGTCTTGCGAGCTACTGACACCGACCCGCTGATGTTGAATGCACGGTGCAGCCCGTTCAGAGCAGTGGGCAGTGCGCGCGAATCGCTGTATTCGACGACGTACTTGGTGCCCTGCGAATTGCACGGCAACACACTTGCCACGGGGCCAAAACACGTGCACACCTGCCGGACGTCCGAGGCTGTCACATGCAGCTCAGCACTGAGCGTAAAACGCACGAGCAACGTGGCCGAGTTGATATCGTCCGGGAGCTCATATGGCAGACAAAAGCTGATGACGTCCACGTCCGCGCGCCAGCAGTCGACGGCAGCCACAGCACTAGCAAGATCAAAAAAGGTGCAAAAGAGCAGTCCGTGCGCCGTTAACTCGCGACACGTCCTGGCCACACTCCCAAAGTTCTGCTGCATCAAGGCATCGACACAATAAAAACCACAAGAACAAGCACAGGAAAAGCAAAGCAAGGGTCAGCCACACGTTCAGCGCCACGTTCAGCGCCACGTTCAGCCAGTGACGCGGTCGTACGTTCAGTCGATCCACGACGCGGCAAACGTCAACAGCGTCCCACGTCCCTGCGCCGCAGCGCACGACAACGTGACGCGACGTACAGTCCGTCCTCATGGTGTCCCAGAGCGCCCCGAGCTTGCTCCGCTCACCGTGCGCCCGCCAGCGTGACGCGTCACTCAGCACCGCGTAGTCCGAGAAGCTGCGTGGTCGTTTCTCCATGGCCGCACCACTAACCGCCAGCTGCGCGGCGTCGGTGCTGCTCGGGGCGCACGTCAGCGCCCGTAGCGACTGCGCCAGCGCGTCATCAAAGCCCCAGAGCGCGTCGTGAGTGAGCAGCAACTGGCGTGTCGCTGGAGCGGCAGGTGAAGTGGGCGGCGACGTCGTGGCCGCTGTCGACGCATTGTAGCCGCGTGTCGCATCGGGTGCGTGGCGGGCGGAGCAGCTGAAGCGGTTTGTGGCTGATTGGCGACTGCGGGCGTGACGCGCAGAGGCGGTGATTGCTGTGTACATAGAAGAGGCGGCGTTGGGAGAGTGATGGTCGTTGCTGTTGACGTTGTCTCGGGTCATGACGGAGTGATGCGAGAGGCGCTACGTAGCTGCAGAGAAAAAGAGAGAGATGTACTAGACACGGCCTGCGACGCGCGTGCTCGATCAGTTGCCTCGGGCCTTGGTGGTTCCAGCGCGAGTGACTGACTGACTAACTGATTGCTGCGAGCTTTCGGTGCGTGCACTTGGGCTGAGTATGGAGTGCGCGCAGGTAGGAAGGATCGCGTGCGTGTGGCAGACTTCCACTTGGTGTGTGCCACACGAGTTCGTCTCTGACGCACGTCCGACAGCGGAGGTCGTTTTGTAAACAATAGCTCTGTCTATATCATCGCTCCGTTTCTAACCTACCGACTACTTCACGGTAGAAATCTTTCTCAACCACGTCAGACGCAGGCAAACAAAGAAAGACGGACGAACGGCGCGACGGATATGACTAATGAGGAGTCAAAGACGACCAACAACTTTGCGCACTTGCTGCCCCCGTCATGGACCAAACACGTGCAGCTGTGGCTGGAAGACGACATTCCGTCCTTTGACGTCGGCGGCTTCGTGGTCGGTGGTGCGTTCGACTGCTGGAGTTACTTCCGTGACTCTCGCGTCTCTCTTTTATTATAGTTTGTCCTGTACTGATCTAATGCTATTTATACATTGTTTACTTTATCGAAACAACAACTTACAGATACCGAAGAGACGGCGCTTTTACTCGGCAAATCACCGGGTGTCCTTGCTGGCGTTCCATTCTTCACAGAAGTCTTTCGAGCGCTCGGCTGCCATGTCGAGTGGCTGCTACAAGAAGGAGACGAGGTCCAGCCCAGCAGTGTGCTTAGTGGCAAAGTGGTAGTGGCCAAAGTCACGGGCAAATGCCGTCAACTGCTGCTGGGCGAGCGCACGGCTCTCAACATTCTTACACGTGCCAGTGGTGTGGCCACGGCAGCTCGACGCTCGGTGGACCTTGTGCGTGCGCTGGGCTGGAACGGTCATGTAGCTGGCACCCGTAAGACGACGCCAGGTTTCCGTCTCGTAGAGAAGTATGCGCTGCTAGTGGCTGGTGCGTCTACACATCGCCATGACTTGTCGCAGATGGTTATGCTCAAGGACAACCATGTGTGGGCTGCTGGTAGTATCACCAAGGCAGTGCACAAAGCCAAGCTGGCCGCCGGCTTCTCGATGAAGATTGAGGTCGAGTGTCGTCGCCTAGAGGAGGCACAGGAGGCGGCTACGGCCGGAGCTGACATTGTCATGCTGGACAATTTCGAACCGGAGAAGCTCAAGGCCACGGCCGCTGCGCTAAAAATGCAGTTTCCGCACTTGTTGATTGAAGCCAGTGGCGGCATCACGCCTGCGACGCTTGGTCAGTACGTCTCACAAGATGTGGATGTTGTAAGTCAAGGCAATCTCACACAAGGCTATCTGTGTCTGGACTTTTCGCTGAAGATACAGAAGTCGGACGGCATTTTGGAGCAGTAAGAACGGCGGCCGCTTCCGAGAAAAATGATACTAGTGGTCGCGCATCGTGCGCTAGTGAATGACAAACGAGTGAATCTTGCAATTGATAGCCGCTACTTTAATGCAGCAACTGCTCCAGACGAGTTACCAAGTGCTCCACATCGTTCGCCGAGTTTCTGCGGTTTCCATAGCCGATTCTACTGTCTTTCTGATGCACAGCTTGCTCTTCAAGCTGCATCAAGCTGACGACTTTTGTCAGCCAGACTTGCACAGGTTCGATCGCGCTCAAGAACATGTCTTTTCTCTCGCACTGTGTGTTCGTTGCACGCCACTCAAGCTCAACGAGTAGTTGCGTCACGAGTTCTACTTGAAAAAACCTGGAATACAACAATAACGACAGCGCGTGAGTCACTAATGCAAACAGACAACCACGGTTTGACAAAACCTAACCGCTTAGCTCTCTGCGGCGTAAAGCGTCGAAAGGCGTACTCGACGGACTCGAGTACATCGTTCATGGCCACTGCAGTAGCGCGATCATCGCAAATGAGCTTTGGCGTCTGTAAGTGATCGTCAATGCTTTTCAGTAGCCAAAACCAAACGAGACGAAGACGTAGGACGGGAAGGGAACCAAAGTCAACGCGACTTCGCCTCAGCCATTGTGCTCCACTGCAAATATCTGGCACCTTGAGCTTCGACGACAACGTCAGAAGCAGCGAGGCTATCTCATCAGCAGATTCGGATACGCGGAATGAGTGAAACCAACTGAAGAATCGTACGGAACTTCGAGCTGCGGACTTGTCCTCGTCCTTCATGTCAACCTCATTGCTCTCCGTACCGTTTTGGAACGTGAGCTCCAGTGCTTCATGGAGTAGTTGAGATTGTTCTAATATACCGATCCATTCATACTGCCACACAACGTCTGAAGTACTGCACGACTTTTGAAGACGCTCAAGATTGATGACTATTGTAGTAAATGCTCGTTCTTGCTGATCACGCGACCAGCTACCCGATGAACATCCATGTAGCGGCACGTGGCTCAGCAGCTGGCGACTGAAGAAGCACGCTGAGTGCTCTTGTCTAGTGCTTTGTGATACCATACTTACTAACTCCATGCTCCGACATGATGACAGCAGATCCACATGACACCGACACCACTCGATAAATGTAACGTACAAGTGCGAATAGCGCCGACAAGTCACAGGAATGCCATCTGTGATCGAGTCATCGGCAGACCACCATCTATCACGCAGCACAGAGCTGATCGGCTCGAGTGGTGCTCGATGCGCTGCTAACATCCAGGCCTGTAATTGTGATCGCCAGCTCGGGAGGTGGTTCGCCCACACACGGACTCTACTTTCGAGAGTTAGTGCATCGAACAATCGTCGCTCATGCCGCACATCGTGCTCCACTACCCGCTCGTCTCCGTGCACTTGTCGAAGATTTTGATCATGCAGTCGTTTGAGGAAGCCACTGCCCAGACTTAACGACTCAGACTTCCCTGACAACGTCATCTCTGCGAACTCGAGAAAGCACGTGTCATCCTGTAAATTTGCCGCGCACATCTCCAATACATCCGAGATCGTCTCGCTATCTTCTTCAACTTCCACTGCCAAGAGCATCGACTCAATCAGCTCCATCTCGATATCTGCACTTCTGCATGGCGCTGATACAAATAGAGTGGACTGCATATGCTGCAACGATTTGGGCATCGTCGTTGGGGAGTTTAATAAACCGTCATCCATCTCTCTTCCTTGATCCACTCGAACTTCTAATAGCGTTTGGATTGCCCAGTCCCGGGATGAGTGCAGTAACGTCACCGTGTCTGGGTGGAGCTCCGAGTTAATGGGGATTTCGATCATCTGCAACACTGACAGTTAAAAATGTCAGCAGCGATGTGATGATTATCAACGGAACAAATTCAGAGTTGCAAACTCACGTACAGACATCGAAGAGTTCTTGTAGCTGCGTTGCATTAGCTTCTGGAGCCTTCATCATCTCCTCCAGCGCTGTCTGTAATAAACTAGGAAACTAGCCACGACATAACGCAAGAGTGTCAACGCGAATCCTTCTATTCCAGTTGATCACAAAGTGAATACTCGTCCCACAAACCTCTGCCGTCTCAAGCGCCGATTCATACATTTCCAAGCTCTGAAGGACCGCTCCCATCCACTTCAAGTCCCACGTCTCGGTCTCATGTCGCTCGTGGCTCATTGCTTGCTGTTGTAGTCTACAATTTGCTCAGATCTGGTTCTCTTCTTATTCTTGAACAATTAATCGATCTGATACGTCCATATTAACTCATCTTCACCGAATATTTCGCTAATCAGTCCCCGAACCACTATAATTTTTACAATGATGTCACGCTCGACATAGCAAGGACGAGTACATGATATCACCAATGTGCTTCACCAGTGTGTACATTGGAAAAGCAACCACCGTGCAAGAAAGACAACTAGTGGTGTGCAAGCCGCGGAGGAGAATCTGTATACGACATAGCTGATACTCATGGAAGTTCAAGCATCGACGATCTTGCGCTCTATTGCCGCTTCTAACCGGCGTCTGTAGGCGTAAGGCCAACACCACTTCGATTCCATTCGTAGTGCAGTTCACCAAGCACTTTTGCAGCACGATGATCAGCGGTTTCTTCTTTTCTGCCGACCTCCTGAGTATTCTAGCCACAAGAGTCACAATACACTCGAAGGGGGCATGGTGACTGACTAATAAGTAACGCATACAGTCATACCTCCGATAGGTAGTAGATATGACGTTTGCTTATGACTCTTTTGGCCGCTGTAAACATCCCCTCAGTCTCCTACCACTACACTAACTTGTCCACTTCAACATGCTTGCCAGCCCAAATTTAACCAATCAAACACCCATCTATCCCATCCGCCGACATCCAGCTCTCTTGACATTACTATACGTATACCTTCCCCCTATTCAATTCAAGCGTGATCCATTCGGATGCTTGCGCTCGTCCGACGGTCACCCCTCCCGCTTTCCAGATCCTGTCGCGCCTCGTCCCACTCCATCAGCTCCATGTCCCCTCTTCTCTCCACCGAAGAGGCCCAGACGCTCCAGCAGGGAGAGATCGGTCGTCGCGTGCGTTTCCTCGACGCGTCCTGGTACCTGGACAAAAGCCGAGACGCTAGGGAGGAGTTCGCGACGCAGCGCCTTCCTGGCGCGCAGTTCTTTGATCTTGAGAAAATTGCAGACGCGACATCTGCGCTGCCGCACATGTTGCCTACTGGTGAATTCAAAAGTACTGAGATAATGATAACAACAAACGTATTGACTTTAGTTATTACATTGGTGATGTAGCGAAGACGTTTGAGCACGCCATGCGGGACCTTGGAGTAGAAAACGACGATACGGTGGTTGTCTACGGTGGTCGAAACTGCTTCAGGTACTTTTGACAGATGGTGCTTGTAGATGGAGAGAAGAACTGACGGATTCGAACGTGGTGCTTCAGTCCCGCGCGCTGCTGGTGGACGTTCAAGGTCTTTGGACACGACAGTGTGCACATTCTTAACGGTGATTTTAGCTTCGGACTACAAGCGGAGACAGTGTATGACTTGTGTTCGGGCCCTTTGTTGATCACAGGCGGCATCACTAAGTGGATGAAAGAGAAACGGCGCGTTGAAACGGGGGAGCTGCAGAAGGTGGTAGCTGGCAGCCCCTACAAGGCTCAATTCAACGAGGCTCTTGTTGTGTCGTGGGAGGACGTGCTGGCCAAGATCGGCTCAGACACGCAGATTGTGGATGCACGGGGAGCCGCGCGCTTCTATGCCAAGGACCCTGTGCGTCAATGAGTTAGTGCTGTGTAGCTGCTAGTTTTGCTTTCACTAACTCGTCTTCGATTTGTGCAGGAGCCACGCCCGGGTATGCGTGGAGGACATATCCCAGGCTCGATTAACTTGCCGTTTGGTAAGATTGTCGATCCGGAGGACTTTTCGGTGGGTTTGTGGAGACTATGAAGGATGCGATGTTTGGCTTTTATCGTTTGAGAATGCTAACGTTTGCTTTTCAATGCATCAGCTGTTCCGAGAACTCGCTGACATCAAAAGCGCCTTCGCCGAAGCGAGTACGTGTTTGCTTCAGTACGTACTTGTTGGAGTTTTTCTTACGTTTTTGAGTGGCTGAACCGTAGATGTAAAAATGGACGAAGCCAGTCCGATCATCACCAGGTACACATGGACATTCTGTTACTTGATGGGTGCTGCAATTGTTTAATGGAAACAAGTATCATTCACATGCTGCGGCTGTCATTGTCACGTATTTGCATAATCAGCTGCGGATCTGGGGTGACTGCGAGCGTTCTCACATTCGGCCTGCACTTGACTGGCAAGCCACTGGAGAAGTGGGGACTCGTTCTTTTTTCGTGCGAGCTTTGCCAAACATTCTGATCCGATTATGTGCTTTCATCGCTTGATTTGTCGCTGTAGGACTCCCGTGTACGATGGGTCTTGGTCGGAATGGGGTCAGCGTAGCGACCTCCCCATTGAAACGTGAGCGGTGAGGCGTGCGCAGCTTATAGCACATAATGAATCTACATGAGGGAGTCGTGAGTCAACAGAAGCTGCGGGACTGTGAATCGATCGAGAGGACGAAAGCATTGTGAATCGATCGAGCTGCATGAGTGATAGCAAGGAATAAAACAACGAGGTGTGCTATCACATATAGGCTTTATGATGATCGTGACGCGCTAAAGTGCCCGTTTATTGTCCGAGAACCGTATCGTTTCGTAGGAATTACATACAAAGCGGCGTCTCTGCAATAAGCTTGTTGCGAACATCGTAGCAGCTACCAGCGACTGTCGGCGCGCTTTTATTGACGGACAGTTCCTACGGACGTCAGTCATCTATAACATGGACAACTAATGTTGGTCGAAATCGGAGGAGCACTTTTCACAAGCAAGGTCAAAGTGATGCCACGACAGTAAGATTGAACAACGTCGTTGCGTACCAAACGAAGGGCATACAGATACCAAGCGAAAGTGTTGATAGCAGATACCTGGGTGAGCATTCTTCATGTATCAATCATGCTCCTCAAAAATACTAGTCATCACCAAGATACAGACGGCAATATTGATCTCGATTGGAGCTCCACTATGTGTTGCACTACTTGCCGCTCTTGCGAGCATATCGTCACCGATGATATCAGCTCCCAAATGTTACAGCAGTGATGTGCTCATAACTCAGTTTGTGACCACCATAAGGTACGTGATGTGCTCATAATTCAGTTTGTGACCACCATAAGGTACGTGATGTGCACGAGTAGTAAGGGTTGATCAGTAAGATGAATAACACCTTGAGAGGTACCAAGTCACGGAAAACTCGATTGCAATTCCCGACGCCAGGATAGCGATCTTACTCGTGATTGGATGACCTAAGTAAGCGAAATGTACAGCTCGAGCAGAGTTGACATGGCTAATGGCAATAGCGTGAAACACGTGGAACGCTACCGAGTCATGTCATGACGGAAGGAAACCATTTTTGCAAGCCGCAATTGGTTTACACCCGTTCAGTGCTTTTTCTTGAGCGCCTTCACCTTCTTCGCATGCTTGGCTGAATTCATGTGTCCATTGTATTTCTTAACATCCCAGAACGTGAGACAACACGTTCGACAGACCATCTTCGTTAGCGGTACAGCCGTTATCTTCTCCACTGCCTTTTGGTCAGTCAAGTGTTTTAGTTCGCAACTTGTAACGCCACGATGCTATCGCATAAAGTCTTACCTTTTCACCGGAAGTATGCCTGGCACCGTTCAAAGTCTGGGGAAATTGTTGGCGCGGATCGACCACTTGGATGCTTGTGTCCAAAGCGAAGACAAAGTAGCATGCTCCTGTTGTCGATGGTGGCTCGCCTCGAAATGATGCCGGGTGCGTTCGTTGCGGCTCATAGCCTGAGTATATACTTGCATCGAATGGCTCCGTCCTGTCGGTACACATAATATTGTTATGTCCAGCACCTTCGCTTTGAAGCATAGTGATATGCTCACCTCACCCGTACCTTTTCAATTTGAACCCACTTACCGCGGCCTGCTCTTGAATATTCCACCGATTGTAGAACAGTGTGTCACGTAGTGCAACCAGCACTTGGCCACGCGTCGGATGCACATACTGCCGCGTCGAGTAGAAGAACTCCCGCAGCAGATTCTGGTTCTTTGCCACATCTGCCTCTGTCGAGCCACCTAAATGTGGGAAATTAAAGACAATCGAGTGGAACGCCTCATCAACGGCGGTAAGCCAGCTCTCCTTCTCCAAATGTGTTGCGTCTATGCCAAAATGCACTTGAGCCTTGCAGCAAAGATATGATCAGGTTAGTCGGTCGAGAGCAAATAATGTCCAAGAAACATCAACTTATATCCGTTGTTGGCCTTACCCCAGCAGTCTCGAGCGCGTCACAATTAAGCAACGCATTTGGGTACTTCTCCTTCAGATACGCTTTCGAATCGTAGCAAGTGGCCGTTATCTTTCTTCCTCCCTAATGGCAGTCCCATAATATGGGTCCAAGTAAGCAGCCACACGAGCGATCGGCATGTGCCATTATTGACCACTACCAACCAAAAAGACCGCGAGGGACAATGAGAAAGAAAAGTCGCCATCGCCAACCACTAAAATGTGCTGGCGGTCACTGAAGGGGCCCAAATTCTTCGGATTCGGGTTCGAAGATGCCGTGAGGTAAAAAATGGCGTTGACTTGCGACTTGGCCGAGCGCAGCTGCTGCGCGGCAGCGTTTGGAGCGTCACTTGCTGCATGTTTCTATCAACAAAGGGTAAGCATTGAGAAAAGGAGATGACGAGAATAGGAACTCAAGTGAAGGGATTAGTACTTTGCTACTTTGGCCCTTCTTCTTCCTTCCGCCGGTGCGGGTCTTAGCCTTTATGGTCATGGTTTGGTCTTGGTGGTGCTAATGCGTTTGAATTAGCTTAAATAAGTACAACAAAATATGTGTAAAAAACAATGTATCGTGCAATAATCTTGATGTGGTGGTCACGACGCATACTTGTATTGTATGTAAAATGAGTGTGACAGTATATACGGCTACACACCCACCCTTGTATCGGACTTTACCGAATAAAAGCCCTGTGGATATTCTATATTTCTGGGCCGACCGCATAACTATAAAACATTTGTAGCGGAGTGAGCCAGTTGCATGATATCGACATTTATTCAATTTGAACGTGGATATCAGCATTCTAGATAATATCCCACGATTTTATATGAGGCGGTCATATTGTAAATATTACCAGCGATGGAAATAGTCAGTAAGAAGATGTTGACACACTGTTCATTGGTGCGACGCGAGCCCGAAGGGTGAAGCCATATTCCGTGTGCGCAAGGATATTGATAGAGATACTTACACTGAACACAGAGTAAGGAGGTGCCTCGTAGCTTCACGTACACATACGTGCAGAGGAAGGTTTCAAAAACAGAGTAAGGGTAAAAAGTAGATTAGTATAGTTAGGGAGGGGCTAATGAGCCTTTAGTTTTTGCTTATAAGCCTTCACTCATTACATTAAAAAAGTGATTGGATTTAAATGCCTCATGGGCCACCCTTGTCGTCATGCATTTATTAGAGTACGACGGGCGTTGACAGTAGAAGATTCTGACCAGCAGTAGTGGCTGGTCTGAACTTCACCACGAAGGGCTGACACCGAACCATTCAGATATGATTTTGTCGATTACGATAATGCGTTGAAAGGACTTCGTGTGAGGTATGCTAATGCTGACATTTCATCAGCAAAGGATCCTATACGATTATGTATCGCTGCTCCAGATGCTGCCATCCGTGATCCTGGGCTGATAAGGACCCGCGGGCGCTCGACAGGCTATACCCACCGCATTTTATATCTCTTTAAGAATACAGGAAATAGATTTTATCCTACGCGACGTCGACAAATGTAGACAACGGGCACATCTTAAGGACTTACCGTCAAGCATAACAAGTACAAGCAGCTCCTGCAGCACCTCCAGCAGTACGATGTTTCGACGATATCACATTCGATCATGTACTTGATGCTGTCAATGCTGCTTTAAACATTGAGCTGTTGATGCAGATCAAGATAATCGATAACAATATACAGGTTACTTAACTTACATGCTATCACAATGCAATTAATCTATCATCAACCACGCATTAAATTTTGTTCGCTCTCTTACAACCTCTTAAATCTGTCCTTGTCCCAGGCGGTTCAAGAAGATTGGTGTGTTATAGTGCTTTAGTGCAACTACAGGTCGAGCAGCATTAAAGATGGAGCTTCCATCGACCATTTTAGAGGCCGCCAAAGCCAATCACTTGTTCAATGTATGAAGTGAAGGCTTATAAGCGACAACTAAAGGCTCATTAGCCGATCCCTACAGTTGATCTCCTGTTAATAAATCCTATTAGTTTTCTTTTGACTATATATGTTATCTGCTCACCACTCATTGCCTTTCGTGGCTCGGTTTTTTTAGTTGCTATCATTGATCTATATTAACCAATAAGCAGTGTAATACTGCATCACAATAGTATCATAATAGATAATACTATAAGAATATGATGTGTTGCTAACATAATATTCGAACTCGATATTTTTATCTTGTGTAAAATATCATGCAACGGACCCACCCCGTCTCACCATCCCCCCTTTAACCATCAGTCACATGAGTGACTGGGTGCTGATTTAGTGACTTTGTCCAGTCATTTCTTAGTACAGGGTAGCTATTATGGGGTCGAACCGTTGCACGAGACTTTCCGTGTAAAGACACGGAAAAGTCTGAGAAAGGTTCTAAGTGCATACTGCACTTAGACCTTTCATGTGGTTGGGGTACAGCAATTGCGTACCTACCACAAAGTGTGTGTCACACACGGATGACGTCACTATTTGACGTCATTAGATGATTTCATTGGAGTATGTCATCAAATCGCTTAAATAAGTTGAAGCGAGTTGTAGAGATCGCGTCTCATCGGAGCGCGCGTCTAATCTTTTGTATTTTAGCCAATAGCCATTAAGATTTCTATTTAATTAATTAAATAGAAATCAGTCTTTGATTGCTACCTACTTGTAACGTATGTGCCGGAGGAAGGAAAACCTCATCCGAGCCACACCAAGCAACATGCGTTCAGTTATCGGTGAGACAGTCGTAAGCCGCCCACTCGAACCTTGCTGCACGCGAGAGAAGACGATAAAACCGCTTCCTCGCAGGTGCCTGAAGGTGTGCGTAGAGATAGAATGTGGCAGCTTTAAGCGCCTTCTACATTAGCAATTGTTGGAACGATTTCTTCATTCCAGCTTCCAACACATTGCATGATTAACAAGCCCATGCGGTGCGCGGTGAAAAAGCTGCCGAGAGTGCGACTGCAAGACTTCGTGCAGCAGTTGCTGCTGTAGGCTCACGTGGTGATGCACCACGTGACATTGGCGACTATGAGCTTGAGCTCATATACTCGTGCGAGTCGGATGGCAAAACTAACTCAAAAAGGACTGCAAAAAGTCGAGAGTGAGACCGAAGTGAGATGATGTCGCTGAACTTCGAGGCATCTTAGTATCGCCTGACGAGTCGGACCTTCCGTCTCCAAGGCGGAGTCGTTCACACGACAATGAGAGAGGCTGTGGCATAGGCCATGCGATGATGGCAATGCACTAATACCTTAAGATCAAGCCAATCATGGTGTCGGTACTTTTATTGACACCATACAAGAAACTTGATGTCACCACAACGTGATGCGTGTCTCTCCTGAAAGATAAAAGCATATTTGCCTTTTCAGCGAGTTGGATCGCTTGTCGGAAATGATCAGCAATCATAATCGAATAAGACTATTCGATTCATCAAGGTTCACGGCCTTGATCCTCATGCAAACAACACTTCACACTGATCATGAGTTCTTCATTTATGTAATTTTCAAACATTGATGATATGGCGGGAATCACAAACGTGATGATCCCTCGCTGATCCAGGCATGGAATGCGTTCATTTTCAATGTTGACGAAATTGGACGCGATGCTTAGCTGAGCAAACTTATTGTCTCGCAATAAATTTAGGAAGCGAATGCCTAATTGTACACGTTATAATGTGCATTAATTGTCATGAAAGGCCGGGTTTACCATGCCTCTCCCGGTGTGGTCCTCGTCAATGTTGTATCAACAACTAGGATCGTGCCCCCAAGAAAGCGTACTCTCAGTGTGAACCATGATGGACAAATCGAGTCTCTTAGAGATGTACGAAGGGAGAGCTAATTTTCAGTCTCTCTACAAGCGCGCTGGGAGTTCTCTTTCGGATAGTTTCCGTACTATCGGATGTGCCTTGTCGTACTGATCGAAAAGGTCTAACACATCCACTATCAGTTGTAAACGAGGCTTCCAGATATCCGCCGTCGGCGATAGCCGCGCCACCGGACGAGGTAACTCGTCCGATGTTTTTTCACATCGCGTTGGTTCAACAGGCGTTCCACAAGGTAGAGTTGTCCTCTGCGCGCATCAACCAATGGATAACGCGGGAGGAAACACGTCCTTCGACTAATCGACAGGTGTGACTGGTGCTGCTGGTCAACTCGACCGAGAAACGTTCGAGTTACGTGAGGACCTCGAGCACAAGAGGAACAGGTGTATTAATTTCTGACATTGTGAACCCCCTTTTTTCGGGTCTGTAATAATACCGGAAGGAGTCAGCCGTTGTGCATCTATAGACTGATCGAGTTCAGCATTCTCTTCGTTTCGAGCTAGATGAAGCTCGTCAGGTTAAATTTCACGTTGTCGCGAACAGATGTTCGAGCTCCAAACGAAGGTTAAGAGTCAACACCGCGAGCACAACTATCTGTTGGAGATGGTAGAGATTAAGGGCATTCTTCACCAGAAGAAGCCCCGTACTGGTAGTACAGTCTGAGGCGACTGATAAAAAACGTTGTATTCGCATGTGCCCTACGTGGAAGTTCAATCGTGTATGCTTTGGCTTGTCGGCGCAGCACACGAAATGGGCCGATTAACTTGGGTGTAACTTGTTACTACCACGTTAGCCACCATTTGTCGAGGTCAATTTACTGTAGATAATCAGACTAAATCACCTTCATATAAAATAAAAACCATTTTTCCTTACATCCTTGTCAGCTTTTGTCGATCCACAGCTCACGCGATGTAGTCTTGTACGAAAAGGACAGCCGTTTTACGATCCAGTGTGAATTCATCTGCTGACTCGCTGTCTTTATCTGTAGTGCGCTGTTAGTGCACTGTAGTGGTATTCGATGTTGCTACCGTGAGTGCGTCTATAAAATCGATGGGCATGATGCTGATTTGCTCAGTATCCTGGTTAGTAAGACTATCATCGCTCTTAATTTACTCTTCTCCACCGAAGTCTATGTGGTCAGCATCGACATTGTACGTAGTACCCTCATGCTCAGCACGTGATAAGTAAGAGTCGAATTGGCGTTCTCTTGAAGGAGTCCCCCCCTCAGACGATAGTCACGCTCCAACAAGGTGGGTAGACGCGAATATCGCAAGCCATTCACGAGGAACAGCGTATGAGTTGTCGACACATGCACCGAGCTGTTGATGGCGAACTTCAACATCGGCATCAATTCGCTCCAATTCGTAAAAGAATGGACGTATTCTCGAAGGATCTTTTCGGGGAAGCGGTTGGTGCGTTCGGTCTGACCATGTGCTTCAGGATGATCAGAAGTAGACATCTTAAGGCGTGCTCCGAGCGTTTTAGACACGGCTCAACAGAACCCAGCGGTAGAACGTGGATCCCGATCGAACACCAATTCACGGATAGCCAATGAAGGCAAAAGATCGTGTCGATGAAGACACGCGCACAACTGAATCCTGTGATCGATTCAGGTACAGCAAAAAGATATACCATCTCGCTGAATCAATTTATGAACACAAGAATACCAGTATTCTTGTGTGTGGCTTTGGGGCTACCGTAGACGAATTCCTATTAAAAGTGTACTCCCAATATTCTTCCAGGACAGGCAGAGGCTGTAGCGGAGCATGGAGTGAAGGGCTAGATTTTACCCGTTGAAATAATTCGCAAGCACGAACGTACTTGCGCACAAATTTATGCTGGCGAGTTCAATAAAAGTCTCGAATTCACCGTGGGATATATTTTATCACGACCACGACACTCACGAACAGGTGCGTCGTGGCATTCAAACAGGATCCGCAACCGCAGATCGCCATGGTTGAGTACGAAGACACGATGCGTACCGCCAGCAACAGCCGAATATCTCAGTACTCCATTTCACACTGTGTATCTGTCCGTCGAGGACCGATACACCAGCAACAACTGTTTCAAGTTTTTGTTCCGGGAAAGTTGTGGGAGATGCTGTTTCAAGTTTTTTCAGGAAGTTGTGAGAGATGCGTTCATCAATATCACGATCTTTGGATCACACACATACACGTTTCTTATGTCGTCGTTGACGAGGGAACTCTTGAAGTTAACACCGCAACAATGTTTGTCTCACTGTTGGGTTGCGGTGCCGGTTCGGAATAGGTCTCAGTAACGACGTTGATTCATATGGGTTTTACTCCACGAATAAATTGTACTCCACAAGGAAAGCAGCCACCTCGTCATTCTTTGCGAGATGTGAGGGCTGTTTACACCCGTAAGTAATAACGCATGGTCCATATGGACTATAAAGGGTCGATGCCCCAACCGATAGACTCTACGGTTTGCCAATGCGTACTTTATAGCAAGGAGTTCCTTGTCATGCACTGTATACTTACATCCATCTGGTTGTTGCTGATGAGATTGATAGCATACGACACGCTGTGCACCATCTGTACCATACCGCGTTTCCACACAGCCGATTGGAAAACCGCTGGCATCAGAGACCACATGAAACGTTCTGGGCTTGGTCTGCAATCGCCAATACTAGCGACTGTATCAAGATTGTATTGATACCTTCGAATAAGCGCTGACCGTCAGCACTCCATACCCACGTCTCGTTCTTTTTCACTAAAAAGAGAGAGATGAACAATCACCTCTGCGCAGTTTTGCGAGTACTTATGCATGTACAAAGCTGATCCGAGAACTTTTGAAGTACTTTTACATCGACAGGCATCGACTATTCTTTGGTCTCCTTGATATTATCCGTCCGTATAAGGTCGTACGCCGTGTTTACCGACTATGTACCCAAATAGTGGTATTTCGCTCGTGGCAAATAAGCACTTTTTAAGGTTAGCGTACAATTTATGCTCGCGCATAAGTGTAGGAACCTTAAGGGCGTGAAGTCGATGGACTTCCGCATTTTTCTGTCCGTCCATAGCCCGGCTATGGACGAACCCATCGTTGAAGTAACTAGCTACGAGGCCTGGCACGGATATCAACAGATTCGTCACACATCTTTTTAAAATAGCAGGGGCACTGCTTAATCCTTGTGGCATCACCAACCATTCCCAAAGCATACACTGGTGCCCATAAGACAGACTATCGGACGGGGTACTCCATTTCCGTGCTTGTTTCCTTTATCACCTTCTGGACCCGTCGGTAGGGTGGGGTTGCACTCTTCTTAGTAGACTCGTGTCGAAGAAACCTGACCGTATTTATGGCGAAGTCGATCTCAAACTATTGCTGATGTGAGTCTTGATTTTCCACTTGCCCAGATATTCCAACTTAAGGAGGGGGTACTTCGATCCGTGCCTTGTTATATGACATTGCGCTCACCTTGTGCACCCGTCAGTTGGGCTGGCTTAACCTCTTCGTCACGGTTTCGGGAGATGTCGATCTCGCTTGGGTTTGGGATCGATGTTGATCACTGTGTAAAAATCTGTATACAGCGACGGGGATGTTCTTGTGTGGGACTCACTGTAGATCGCTCCAATCTGACTTGAAATCTATTGGTCTTGTCGCAGACGCTCGGTCCCACTTGATCTCAGATCTCGCTTCCTTGTACGCTTGATCTCACATATAGATCGCTTCGAGATCTTCAGATCGGTATGTGCCAGATAGCCTTGTCGATCTTAGCCACCTAGTCCTTTTCCTTGTTTAATGCGTCCATTCGCAGTAGTCTTCTATTGAGAACTTGCGCGATCCGGGCCAAACAATCCGGGATAGTTCTTCACGATCTTGGCTAAATGATCCATGTTCGGTCTTCTCTGCCTTGAGGCACGTGCTTCTTCAGTCGTCGGGAAGCCAAAGATATCTTGCCTGGAGAAGGGGGACGCGCGTCGCTTGCAGAAGGAGTAAATTTCAAGTCTATTTATAAAGAACCAACTAATAGCAAGAAAGTGTCACTATACGTACCCTACCCTGCAGAATACTCTTTAAACTGTTATCAACTTCAGCCAGGTCGCCCTTTTGAACACGTGTCAAAATTTCGGGGTCTATACTCCAAATAATGACACTCATTTCGCCATATCGTACTACTCTCTAAACCTCGAGAATATATCCCGATATCAGGTAACGTATCCAAATATCAAGAATATACCCAAATATCGGAATTTTATCCAAATATCAGGAATACACTTTGTGACCTTGCCTTGGACGCTGTCTGCTGCTCTTTTGATCCGAAACCTTTCATTATATCCTTCCATACCGTCACTGGAGTATATTCATAATCATCAAGCTGCCTCATTGTGTACTCTTTTCATCTCCGCAGGGAATCATGGTCGATCTGGTACTCAAATTGACATCCATCTTCCATTGGTCGGAAATTTATCCAGATCGATATCCCGCGGACACGGTATACCTCCATCTCCTAGATCGACCTCAAATCTCTCCTTAGCACTATCTAGTATCGTTCCTCTGGAAATTATACATAAACATCTTACACTGTCCCAGATTACTCCGTCCGAATCACCTGTAACTGTCTTGACCTGTCCCAGATCACTCCATCCGAATCAACCGTAACTGCCTTGACCTGTCCCAGGTAACTTCATACAAATCGACCATAACTGCCTTGAACTGTCCCAGATTACCTCCCCCGAATTGTTTTTGCCATCATCGGTCACATTCTTCCCGATCTCTTAGCGACATCTTTATTTCGTTTGATAACATTTCATCTTCAACGGGATATGGGAGCGTAGACATATCGGACTTTGTATACTTGACCTCCGTGTCGCACAGTCCATAAATTTCCACAGAGATCTGAACCGCGACCCACTTTAAGGAGACCCGATCAAATGGCCCACGATCCATGTCCCAATTTTGTTTTTGGACTTTACTCTAACCGCCCCTGTACTGAGTTCCTTCGTACAGAGACTGATATCAGTAGACTCATTCATGAAAATCGATCCGAGTGCTTTAGTCAAGTCACATGTCCGCATCCTCGGATCACCTAGCTTTATTGACACCTTTCAAATGCTCGACTTTACCGCTGACACCAAATCACGACATCCCACCCATATCGCTTAATCTTCAATGTGTCTCCGAGCCAGCTTCGGATCGACTGGGCCGCCAAATAGATTGGCTTCGTCTGGATTGCCGCTCACACATACTGAGTCCCCGGGTCGACCGCCTACTTCGAGATCGCCACATACGTCACCTGGAAATCTCCCCCAATAGCAAGCTACCAAACCTCAATATCTTTTCGTGGGGGTCGACGGAACCTCCAGATCTCTATGGCGCATCGTCGCCTTCACTCCCCCGCGTTGGTGATTCTTCCTCGGGCATATCACATCCATCAGTGATCTCGCCCCTGTCTCCTCCAAGGNCCCTGCACACGACGTCTATCTGCTTTGACAACTATTTC
>JH597921.1:65291-124043 GCA_000173235.2 Hyaloperonospora arabidopsidis Emoy2
ATTAATACATTGATTAGATCGACTCCCCCATACGTCTTCTTCGTGCAGAGCAAGTACGAGGTGCTGCATACCTAGTATATTCGGACCGTAAACTCCCTCAGTGAATGCAAGAAGGCTTTAGCTGAGCGTCTGGATCAGGATTCGGAACTTTGTCGCCTTACGGGAATTATTACGCGTGGCACGTCCGATCGGGATGCTGATCACGCTCACTTTCGGCAATGGGTCGCTGCCACGATCAGTCGGATGCGCACTCAGTATCAGGAAGAGATGGGAATCTTTCAACGTAACCATCATCGAGCGCAAGAAGATATGGGAGACAAAGTCGCAAACGCGGAAGCGGCTTGTGCTCGACTCCGCGCTCAGATTGAGGCCGTCAAGGCTGAACGCATATTCCATCGTGTCCATTATTTCAAGCTCAACCAAAATTGTGCTTCCCTAGAGTCACAGATCACACCCTTGCAGGTAGAGGTGAACCATTCTCAGGCCGACGTTGCGGATGCTCTCTATACGATCGCCGAACTCATCCTGAAGGAGGATAGGCTAACTCCTCTTGATGCCCAGATGAAGGTCGAGCAGTATGAGAACGTTTCTCTCCGTACCTAGAGCCAAGCTCACGCTGAGACCCGTGACCAGTTGCGGGTTATGGAGCAAGAACGGGATCAGGCGATCACTGGTCGTCGTGTGCTACTAAACACAATTAATCAGGCGCTGGTGACGTCTCAAACGACCCTCGCACCTACTGGGCCTACTCCTGGGAGTGCCACTCTGTCCAGATCGCGCTCTCCTTCTACCATTCAGATGACCCGATCTGCCGCCCCCAAGTTTGGCTCGAGATAAGCCGTTTAATCTTCTAAACGTCGGCGTCGTCGATCCAGGTCTCGCTCCCGTTGTCCGTCTCCCAGCCTCTCTAGACCACGAGCTCCGACTTTGAACCCATAAGCACCTTTAGCGCGATCTTCGGCATCTGCCACTTCGGCCACGCAACCCACTTCCCCATGTAGATCATTACCATCTTCTTTGAAACCCTTTCGTCTTTTGGCGTGGGATCAAGTGATGAAAGTTCATTGGACTCGGACTTCAATTCGGACGATCTCACGCTATCGGTCCTCTCTCAGTCCAGATCAGAAGCTCTTCGTCGGGTTGGTTCTAGAGGTCTTCTCTCTCCACCTGACGGATAGACGGCAGCGGAGGATATTGACAATCCGCAATCCTGCCCCTCCAGATCAACTGGACCCTTGACATCTTCATTACCTGGCTGCCGCAGCCACTGAGAGCCTCGTGATGGAGATTGATGTAAACGATCCTCCTACTTCGACGTTACTTTACCTCCTGCTGCAAGCGTTTCAAGTAACTCCCCAACTTTTTCTGGAGTGGACGGCGACACCAGTATATCCCCGTCACGCGTTCTCCCAACTGAATTCTACCCGTGTATGAGTTTATTGTCTTCCGCCGACACATCAATATCGAGCTCGGTGGATTCCCAACAACTACTGAATGCCATCTCAGCGATCTTCAGGAGAGATATCTTCGTGGGACACCACACGGATCGCTCGTGTCTGTGTGAGGAAGCTCGACCTGGGTTTATTGTTCAGCTATTTCTCCAAGCCTCATAATTTTTTATATTCCCAATGTCTTCGGGGACGAACTCCACCCTCTGGAACTTAAGCTTTTGGCTTAACTACGCCATCGGACGTGGAAGCTTTTATGTCCGGTCTCCTAAGGATTTACTGGATGGTTTTATTCCCATTATCGTTCTCTATGAGTGATTGGTACGACGTCATGGCCTCTCGGTACTTGGAGATGGAGAAGGCTCACTTACAAGCCATCGGAGAATCTACACATGCTGTTACGATCTCTACATCCAGCGTCGATTCAGTCCATATTTTTCGAATTTTTGAAAACAGCGCAAACAGCATCGATCTCGATTCAGAGCACGATGAAAAGTATTCCTCAAACCATCTTCGCGGGAACGGTAGCCGGTCATTGCAATTTATACATTACGATCGATCCGTTCTTTTGCATTTCCTCCCCACAGGAAGTCCGTGTCTGGTGTCCCGGGTTGAGAGGTACTGCCCTTCCGGTTGATTCGATCGATGCACGCGATATCGCCAATCTCGAAGAACCATGGCGCATTCAATTTCACAATATAATTCAACATTACCCCGGTTCGCAACTCCCTGGTCTGCGCAACAAGTTCAAGCCTGCTGGTTCGTCTTAGGTCTAGACTTGGCTGTCATCTAACAGAATCACCACGGTAATTGTTAATCGATTTGTCGTTCATCTTTTCTATAAATTGTTCATTTCAGTTTCACATGTCAATCCAATTTTGATCTCCCTCGATAAGCTGGTAATTCCCTTAATGTTTTACACATAAACAAACAACCCATCCTCTGGTATGCGCTACCACCTAGCACACCCTTCACTCCAATCCTTCGGTATGTGCTACCACCCGGCACACAGTATACCCCCATCTTCCAGCATGTGCTACCACCTAGCACACCCTTCACCCCCATCTTATAGCTCGTTCTATTTACTCTCATGTGATTGCATCCTTTCGAAACTACTTCGACTTAATCGATCCCTTTCAAACTCTTGCAAGGGAGCCTCAAAGCTCAGGTCAGCTTCGTCCACCCAACTCGGATTGAGACATTATTCCGATATCACCATGAACTGCTGATGTACCCGCCCATAGCGAGTTTTCCGGCCAGATCGCACATCCATGATTTTCTTTACTTTAAATTCACCCTCATCGAGATCTCCCTCCCAGCTGTATTCTGGCAATATAGAATCGTCAATGTTGAAGCGATCTCCTTCCTCCACCACTAGCCCATCTTTCGGGCGTTCTGGGAAGATCCTTAGCTGTATCAACCTCGACAGATGCACGAGCGAGAACAGTCAATAGGGGGTTCCGACGATCTCCAGTCGTACTGCGTGACCGCCACACATTTCCGCCACCCGAAAAAGCTCATACCACATATGTGCCAGCTCCTCGCGTACTATACTCTTTAAATCTATCCAGGTACAGCCATACCTGCCAACCTACTTCGATCCCATGTTGACCCAGGTCGTCATTGTGTTGACCAGCTCGTTCTTGGATTGCGGCTTTCCATCGAACATTAACTTCCGCTAGAGCTCGCTGATATTTCCTCTGTATACGGTATTGCCACCGTCTTAAATAGCGGTGTCACGCTCATGGTATACCACCGCTAGTGTAGCCTCTAGGGTAGATCACGGGTTCCACCCATGGATCAGATAAAAAGGTGTCTCTTCTCCAATCCGATTTTAAGCTGTGTTGATTCTGAAATTGAGACGCTCCGCTCGTCCCAATCCTGTTGTAAGACATCAGCTACATGCACCTTGAGTGAACGGGTCAGGGTTTGTATCATACGCTCTGTCGTTCCGTTCGCCTGAGATCTATACGTCATTGTAGCTCGACGTCTCTGCCCCACGATACGTTTGAACGCCCAAAAGTAATCGGACACGAATCCTGTTTCCCTATCATGTCTTATGGCTTCACTCACTCCAAACATCGGAATACACATTCTTCATAATTCACATCAACTGTCTGCGCCGTCCAGGATGAGCTAGCTTTCTCGATGACGTACCCTCAGAAGAGATCGATCCAAATGAGTAGTTCCGTATTCCCCTTTCATGACTTGGGCAGCAACGGAATATGGTCCATAGCCACAACCTGGAAAGGATAGGTCGCCTTTATATTACCGGGCGACCTTCCTTGGATCGGCGGACACCCTTTTCTTGTCTCATAGTCCGTACACTGGCCCACATAGCGTTTCACGCCCCGATATAACCCTCTCCAGTGGAACCGCGACCTTATCCGCTAATAAGTCCTGCTAATCCCTTGGTGGCCTCTTTCTAGCTGGTGTAGTAATGATGTAAGAAACTTGAACATCATTACTACACCAGCTAGAAAGAGGCCACCAAGGGATTAGCAGGACTTATTACCAGACGCACCAACCCGTCGCGATCCTCTGGCTCCTTTTTCGCAATCGCTCTCATTAATCTCATAATCTGGCGCGATCTTGGCGCACGTCTTCACTTCTTCTGAACCCAGATTAGATATATCGCCCATTAGATACTTCTTCAGGTTGACGATCTGCCAATCTGTTGATCGACGAATCTCACTCGGTGACCTTTACTTCGTGTGGTCGCTGACACTGCTGGTGTTCCTTCAACAATATTTGTGGGGTCAATTTCAACAAATAACCTCTCTCGTATCCGGTTTAACATGCGTAATTACTCGAATCGCTCTTCGTTCCGTATTGACTGTCCAGCTTTAGTCCCTAATTTTTCCGAAGATAAGGTGTCGGCTACTGTGTTTTAGCAGCGTATGACACATAAATCTTGGGCGGATTTGAATTTGCTAACCAGTTCTTTGTGGTGCGCCAACTATACATGCAATACACCCTGTTTACACACATTTACCCCCATGGGATGCTGTTTGCGAGTTTGGATCCCCCACAGTGATCAGATCAGTTACATTGTGGTCCAGTGCCGCTAAGTAACTCGGTCCATGACGGCATACTCAGCGAGTTTAACACTAGGCCATGAAAGGCCAGCGCTCGCAGCAATCACAATGGAACATTCTGGATAGTTCTATAATATTCGCGAGCAACTTCCGTAACCTCCATGCTTTACCGTTTTGCAGAAATTACTAAAGACAGGACAAACCCGTCAAATGTCGGCGGGACATGTGCGTACAGTAATTCAGGGTCCAAACGGACGCTCGCTAAGTGCTTCGACGGAGGCGAAATATGAGCAAGGGAATGGAGGATCCCAACGGTCGGCGTGGTTGAAGCCTGAAGTAGTCAAACAAATTCAACTTTGCGTACAATGATTCTCTTGATCTTTTATTGCGGGTTATCGGTTGAGGTACTTTGTGCCGGTCACCCTGCCCAATCAATTCTTGCGTCATTACGGTAAGTGTATGACGTCATCGTGATGACGTCACTTATTGATTAGACGAGTAGAGTGATCGAACGCACATAGAACAGATTGATTAGATGCACCATGTTATTGGATGCAGTCTAGAGTAGATAGAGCTAGGACCTATAATCAATCACTTCCAAACATTCTCTCATCCACTCAGGTCCTCTTCACACTTTGGTGAAGACTTCTTTCGTGTTCCAAGCTTCTCTCCAAGTGCTCATATCTATGCAACAGGTTATGAGCCCAATTACCACGACTCTGTCCAAGATGTCACAACCAAGGTCTCCATTGATAGGTTCAACGGAGACAACAACTCGACTTGAAGCCATTACATGCGTGTCGTGTTCCTTACCAAGTCAACATGGCACGTGGTAAACCGGGAAACCACCCCTACCCTCGAGGACCCTCGCGCGGTGGAAGAATACGTCAAGAACAGCACGTGGTAAACCGGGAAACCACCCCTACCTTCGAGGACCCTCGCGCGGTGGAAGAATACGTCAAGACCAGCACATCGCCTGCGGACTCATGTAGCTGCACATGGATACAGAATACCGTTACGTGGTCGACAATTGCGAAGAAGCGTGGGTGGCATGGACGAGATTGAACACGCTGTACAGCGGATCGCAGAAGGCTGGGCGCATTTACCTCAAGCTAAAACTCTTCAGTATGGAAATGGTGGAAGGTGCCAACGTATTGCATCACTGCAATAAAGTCCTGAACGTCAGTGCCAAGCTCAGCAGTATCGGAGCCAAGATGGAGGAAGAGGACGTGGCGATCTGCTTGTTATACAGCCTCCCAAGCGCTACAAAAACGTAGTGCTCAACTTGGAGATCAGCAGCGCGGAACTGCGGACGCATGACGCTGTGAAGGTGCTCACGAATGAGCATATCAAGAGACAAGGCGAGAAGGCGACGTCATTGAAGACTGAAGAAGCAAGGAAGGCCTTCAGTACCGAGCGTAGGTCTCGCCAGTGTACCTTGGGGCATACGGTGGACCGATGCTGGACCAAGCAGAAGGAAGAAAACCGAGGAGCTCGACGCGGCGGCAATGCCCGTGGACGCGGAGCCAATCAAGTCTGATGGCAGGACTACAGCAACAATCATGGCTATGATGGAGTGGCGTTGCTGTTTCGCTTGAGGCGGACTTTAGACGGGCAAGGGCAAGTCCGGAATGTGGGCAGTCGACAGCGGTGCGACGCACCATATCTGATACGACAAGAACAAGTTCGCAGCTCTCAGTGAGCGCGATGAAGGCGAAGTATCGGTTGCGGATGGAAACAAGGCTGCGATCAAGGGAATCGGCACCATCGTGGAGCATGTGGTTCTGCCCAACGGCGACAAACGTGAGATCAAGATCAAGAACGCGCTCTACGTACCGAGTATGAACGAGAACCTGCTTTCTATTCCTCAAATTAACAAGAGCGGACAGCTCCAAGTGATGTTCGATGGAACCAAGATGCACGTGACACGTAAGGGCATCATGCAATTGGTGGCGATGGCAGAGCTTGTGGATGGATTGTACTGGCTAAGAACTTCTGAACGGTCTGCGAATGCTGCATCACGACTGCGATCCAAGGATCTTCATGCGCGCATGGGTCACGCACTGTTCGACGTTCTCTGCAAAATGGTTGCAAGTGGGATGATCAAGGATGTCAACATGCCATCGAAGCCTGATGGATCAAGTATATGCCGTAGCTATCAAGAAAGAAAATGGTTCAACGGTCATTTCCAAGAAACAAAAACAAGCGCCACTACCATCCATTCGAGCTGCTTCATGCGGACACTTGCGGCCCCATGGAAGCTGACTCACTGGGTGGAAGCAAGTACCTACTGCTGGTCGTGGACGAAGGCAGTGGATGTATGAAGGGCTTCTATTTGCGGGCCAAATCAGACAGCGAAGGGTGTATCAAGAAATACATTTTGGCGGTGCAGACGCAATTTGAAATGAAGGTCAAGTTCGTTCGACAGGGTGAAGCTCGAGAATTCGCAACATCATCGCTGAAGTATTTCTACGAGGACCAAGGAATCGAACAACAAGTAACGATCCCATATGCGCACCAAACAAATGGCACAGCAGAACGCGCCATTCGGACCATTGTGACAATCGTTCGTAGCATGCTGCACCATGCCAAGTTGGACAAGTGTTTTTGGGGAGAAGCAGCAATGACGGCGATTATATCAAGAGCCGCCTACCGTCGCCGAAGTGCCAAGACCAAACGCTATTCGAGATCTTCAACAACATTCAACCAAGTGTAAAGCACATGCTAGTCTTTGGATGTCGAGCGTATCTGCTGACTCCAAAGGAAAAGCTACTCAATTGGGACCCCAAGGATTGTGAAGGCCTTTTCATTGGGTATGAGGAAGCATCGTAGGCCTACCGTGTATATGACATTGAGGCGGGACAAGTGGTGATCACTCGTGATGTCAAGTTTGACGAATCAAACGTCGGATTCTCGCCGGCAATTCTGCAAGAAACCATTGAAGATACTACCCTGGACTTCGATACCATGGACATCAACGACGAGCCTCGTCAAACGGACTTCAGACAAGCAGGTAAACGCAAGAGTAGCTTTACCAACGAAGACCAAGCATCTCCAGCGTCACCTCCTGTTCGACGTGGAGCTGGACTAGGAGAAGCAAGTGCGCCAAGCGACTTTGTGCAGCGTCGAGTGAAAAGACGACCAAGTGCTCGAGTTTAATCGGAAGAAGAAAAGAATGGCGATGAAGACGACGAAAGCAACGCGTCATCTTCTGCCTTCTGGCGAGCTAGTGCGAATGCGGTCAAAAGTGACGACTCATCTGAACCAACAACGTTTCAAGATGCTGTCAAGGGTCCTGATCAAGCTCACTGGCGTGAGGCAATTCGTGAAGAATTAGACTCAATGAAGCTTCGTGGCGTGTTTCAAGCTGCCAAACTTCCAACAGGACAGCATGTGATTGGTACAAAGTGGGTGTTCAAGATCAAGCGCAAATCCGATGGATCGATCGAAAAGTACAAGCCACGTCTAGTGGCAAAAGGGTTCAAGCAAAAATACGGTGTCGACTACATAGAGACCTTCTCACCCGTCGTCAAGTACGTGACACTGCGCATGGTGATCGTTCTGACCAAGTACTTCTAATGGTCGTTGGATCAACTTGATGTCGTGACGGCATTTCTCTATGGCGTCATGAGAGAAGTCGTGTACTGTGCAGTGCCAGAAGGATTGAAACTTGATGAAGAACACAACTGCTTGAAGTTATTGAAGGCCATCTACGGACTCAAGCAAGCTTCTCGTGTCTGGAATGAGACCTTCGACGAATTTGTGTGCTCCATTGGATCCCAAGTATCCGACCATGCCTCTACATCAAAGTTTCGAACGGAGTGCGTACTTTACTCGTGTACGTGGACGACGTGCTGATTACCGGCAGCTCTACCAAGTTTATCGCATGTACCAAGAATGACTTGAAGAAGCGATTCGAGATGACCGACAGCGCCAAATGCGCATTCTTCTTGCAAATTGAACTGATCGACAACGATGACGGAAGCGTGACGATGTGTCAGCGTCGCTACGTGGATGACATTATCAAGCGCTTTGGCATGGACGACTGCAAAGATATGATGTGTCCAACCGACATCAGCTCTCGACTCAAGCCAAGTGACGCAGCAACGAAGGTTTATGCTCCATGCCGTGAAGCAGTTGGTGCTCTCATGCACTTGATGACTGCGACACGACCGGACATTGCATATGCTGTTGGCTGTGTGTCGCGCTTTACGGAAATCCCCCAAGACGAGCACTGGATGGCGGTGAAGAATTCTTCGTTATCTACAAGGAACGAAGTCGCATGGTATTTGTTTCAAGCCGGACGACTCATTGAACTTTCGCGGATGTTCAGACGCAGACTGGGCCGGGGACTATGCTGACCGCAAGTCAACTTCTGGATATGTCTTCATGCTGATGGGAGGCCCCGTGAGCTGGGGAAGCACAAAGCAGTCAAGTGTTTCCCTCTCGACAAGTGGGGCAGAATACATCGCGCTAAGTTTAGCGATTCAAGATGGCAAGTGGGTGCATCGCCTGCTCGACGAGATTCTAGAGGCAGCGATGGACAAGGACAAGTCTTGAGCTCGGAGCCCGAGCTCAAGATCAAGGAAGACAAACCAGTCACGCATCAAGATGAAGAAGAATCCCGTCAGCCACGGACGTGCCAAGCACATCGATATCAAGTACCATCAAATCCGTGATGAGGTCAAGCGCGGAGAAGTCAAGCTGGAGTACTGCGAGACTGCACTAATTTTGGCGGACATCATGACGAAAGGACTACCAGGACCACGCCACAAAGACATGACGGCGGCTCTCGGCATTCAATCGTGTTCGCATTGAAGGGGAGTATTGCGGGTTACCGGGTAAGGTACTTTGTACCAGTTACCCAGCCCAATCCGATCTCGCATCATTTCGATAAGTCTATGACGTCATCGCGATGACGTCACTTATTGATTAGACGAGTAGAGTGATCGAACGCACATAAAACAGATTGATTAGATGCACCATGTTATTGGATGCAGTCTAGAGTAGGCAGAGCTAAGACCTAAAATCAATCACTTCCAAACATTCTCTCATCCACTCAGGTCCTCTTCACACTTTGGTGAAGACTTCTTTCGTGTTCCAAGCTTCTCTTCAAGTGCTCATACCTGGACAACAAGTTCCAAAGGAGAACTTGGTGGACAGTTGCTCTTCGTCAACAATGGACGAGAGTGTCTTGGAGACAGATAAGACAAAAAGAATCGCTGGTCAAAGCTGAGATGCCTTGAAAAGCAGTCCGTTTTACGAAGTTCTGTGGAAGCACCGTGGTGTATTTCCAACATAAGTGCCGAACCTCCTACTGGCCATAGAGGTATCAGGCACAAGATTGGCTTGGAACCTGGCACCAAGCATTGTGTGACCAGTCAGTGGCCATTGCCGAGGGAGCAGATCGAATACATCGACCAGTTCTTCGACAAGAGAGCCAAGGCGGGGCATGTACGTGAGAGCAAGTCGCCTTACTGCAGCCCAACCTTTTTTGTGCGTAAGGCAAGAGGTGGTTGGCGCGTAGTTCATGCTTGCGATAAGATGAACGCGACCACCATCCCAGCGCAAAGACCGATCCCGCGGAAAGATGTCCAACTGAACTCAATGGGAAAGTCGACTATCTCTTCCGCATTAAATGTGAAGGATGGCTGTTAAAGTCTGAAGAGTTCTGGGCGAGGATAGGAAGCTTGAAGAACACGAAAGAAGTCTACACCGCAAAGTGAAGACGACTTACGAAGGAGAAGGAATATTTGGAAGTGAATTTATTTGTGGTTTTGTTTAAGCTACCTGATTTATCCTTGTCCTGATTTATATGTTGTGCACATATAAATCATAAATCATGTAGGTCATCCAATCATCCTATGCGTCTAATCATTGGTAAGAACTCACCGTAATTACGCGGGATCGACTTGGACAGGTTTACGGTTTCCATGGTAACTAATAATAGTACCTTAACCGTCAACCCACAATACGCCCCCTCAATGCGAACACGCGTGGATGCCAAGCGCTGACGTCAAGTCCTTGTGACGCGGTCCCGGCAGTCCCTTGGTCATGATGTCTGCCAACATCGTAGTTGTTTCGCAGTACTCCAATATGACATCACCTCGTTTGACTTCATCGCGAATGTGGTGGTACTTGATGTCGATGTGCTTGGCCCGACCATGGTTCACAGGATTCTTCGTCATCTTGATGCACGATTGGTTATCTTCCATGGTCTTGAGCTCGGGTCCGGTCTTGTCCTCTGCGGCATCCAGAATTTCGCATAGTAAGCGATGCACCCACTTGCCTTCTTCAATCGCCAGACTTAGCGCGACGTACTCCGCTTCGCTTGTCGATAGCGACACACTTGATTGCTTTTTCTTCCCCAGCTTATCGAAGCACCCATTAGGATAAACGCATATCCTGAAGTCGACTTGCGGTCTTCATGATCACCGGCCCAGTCTGCATCCGAGTAGCCGCAGAAGTCCACCTTGTTGTCGGTCTTAAAGCAAATGCTGTGCGACTTGGTTCCTTGTAGATAACGAAGAATCCGCTTGACCGCCATCCAATGCTCGACTTGGGGGTTCTCCATGAAGCGCGAAACGTAGCCCACAGCAAAAGCAATGTCCGGTCTTGTCGCGGTCATTAGATGCACTAAAGCACCTACTTCCTCACGAACCGGAGCGTTGATCTTGGTTGCTGCGTCGCTTGGTGTGAGCCGAGAACTGATGTCCGTTGGGCTGATGACGGCCTTGCAGTCACTCATGCCAAAACGCTTGAGAACATCGTCCACGTATCGTCGCTGGCACATTGTCACGCTGCCGTCGATGTCGTCCACCAGCTCGATGCCCAATACGAACGCGCACTTGCCACTGTCAGTCATCTCGAAACGCATCTTCAAGTCACTCTTGGTGCGCGCAATCATCTCAGTCGAACTGCCCGTCACCAACACGTCATCGACGTAGACCAGCAAAAGAACGCATTGTCCGCTTGCAACCTTGATATAGAAGCATGGGTCGAAGCTGGACGCTTGAAATCCAATCGAGCAGACAAACTCATGAAAGGTCTCGTTCCATACCCGCGATGCTTGCTTCAGTCCGTAGATCGCCTTCACCAATTCGAAGCAATCTAAGTCTTTATCAATGTCGACACCTTCTGGGATCGCGCAGAACACCTTTTCTTTCATCTCTCCATACAGAAAGGCTGTCACTACGTCCAGTTGGTCCAGTGACCAGTCGAAGTATTTCGTGATTGCGATCACCATACGCAGCGTCACGTGCTTGACCACTGGTGAGAACGTCTCCGTGTAGTCGATGCCCTGCTTCTGCTTGAATCCTTTTGCCACGAGTCGCGCCTTGTACTTCTCGATCGATCCATCAGCCTTGCGCTTGATCTTGAACACCCACTTAGTGCCGATGGTGTGTTGTCCAGCTGGCAGCTTTGTCGCTCGAAACACACCGCGAAGTTTCATCGAGTCCAACTCAGCACAAATCGCTTTACGCCAATGCACTTGATCCTGGCCTCCAACAGCATCTTTAAACGTTGTCCGCTCGGACAAGTCTGCAGATCCTTCAACTGTGTTGGCACTCGCTCGCCAAAAGGCTTGAGGTGTGGCATCATCATCATCTTCATCGCTGCCTTTCCGTTCTTCATCAAAGTTGGTTCGAGTGCTTGATCGCCGTTTTGCTTGGCGCGACTCAAGGTCCTCCGGCGCACTTGCTTCTTCCTGTCCGGCTCCGTGACGAGCAGGAAGAGTCCGTTGAGAAACTTGTTTTTGATTGTTTGAACGATCCTTGCATTTTCCAGTTTGCTTGAATTGCATGGGGTGAGGCTCATCACTGATGATCATCGAGTCAAAATCCAGTGCAGTGTCATCCACAATTCCTTGTGGCAGCGTCGGTGAAAAGGCAAACACGGACTCGTTGAAGGTGACATCACGCGATATCATCACTCGATTCGCTTCAATGTCGTAAATGGGGTATGCCTTCGACACTTCTTTGTACCCCATGAACAGTCCTTCACGAGCCTTTGGATCCCATTTTGACCGCTTTTCCTTGGGGGTCAGCATAAATACTTGGCAGCCGAACACTCGCATGTACTTCAAACTTGGACGAAATCCGTTGACGATCTCGAACGGAGTTTTATCTTGGCATTTGGGTGAGGGTAGACGATTCTTGATGTAGATCGCCGTCATTGCTGCTTCGGCCCAAAAACACTTATCCATCTTGGCATGGTGAAACATGCTGCGGCCGATCGTCACGATAGTTCAAATCGCCCGTTCCGCTGTACCATTGGTCTGGTGCGCATACGGAACGGTGATTTGCTGCTCGATGCCTTGATCGTCGTAGAATGCCTTGAGCGAAGCTGTCGCGAATTCCCGTGCACCGTCGTGTCGAATGAACTTGACCTTGTATTCAAACTGCGTCTGCACCGCAGCGATGTACTTCTTGATGCACTCTTCGCTGTCGGATTTGGCGCGCGTACTGAAACCCTTCATACATCCACTGCCTTCATCGACGATCAGCAGCAAGTACTTGCTTCCACCCAGCGAGTCGACTTCCATTGGTCCACAAGTGTCGACGTGCAGGAGCTCAAAAGGGTCATAGTGGCGCTTGTTTGGGTTGCTTGGAAATGGTCGTTGCACCATCTTTCCTTCTTGACAACCGCGACACACGCTTGACCCATCAAGCTTCGATGGCATCTTGACGTCCGTGATCATGCCCTTGGAGATCATCTTGCACAAGACATCAACTGGTGCGTTTTATAGAACGCTATTATTATTATTATTATTTTTGCATAAATTTTTATGTATTTTAAAGTGTAGCCAAGTGGTCAGGCCTCCGCTTTTGGTACGGAAAATCAAAGGTTCTAACTTTTACTTCAAAAGAGCCTCTAATTTCAGAATTAAATGGAGAAGCTATTCAAAAAGCTGATTCACATATTGCTAAGTCTTTAAATTTAATTTCAAATAATCCCAGACAAAATAAAAAAGGCAAAGTAAATGATTTATAATACGCATAATTAAACCAACCAGCTAAAACTTATTAAAATACGTGCAGTATATAACATCACGTAACTTACCCTCTCTTTGCTTCTTGTGCATGTAGGCCGCACGCAAGTCCCGCTGACCAACCGGTATCGCATCCGTGCGACTACTGGTTGTGGTCGGCCGAAACCGCCGCCCTAAACCTGCGCCCGCTAACACTCCTCCTCAGTCGGCGCGCTCTCCGCGGCGTCATCTGGTGACGGTCGCCTACTCCATCCGGAACATTTCCCTCAGCTCCGTCATTCTTAAGGCAGACAACGCCTTCGTGAGCAGGTCAGCCATCATGAACTTCGACTCGATGTACCTTGGTTTGACGATGCCTCTTTTTGTGTAATCACAGATAAACTTGATTCGAACGTCCACGTGCTTGGCGCTGGACATGCTGTACTCTGCCTCGAGCTGTCGGATTGCGGCCTGATTTTCCATGAGCATGGGGTTCGGCTCGTGCACTGCCTGACCGATCTCTTGCAGCAGCTCGCGGGTTCCCAAGAGCTTAGGTTCCACATGCGAGGCCGACTTAAATTCAGCCTCCATGGTAGACAAAGACACGCCAGTCTGCTTTTTGCAGATCCACTGGATGGCGGTTTCATCAAAAGTCTGTTACTGGCGGATCACTCCGCCAGTAACAGACTTCCTATCTGCCTTGTCAGCGGCGAAATCGGATTCGCTCCAGCTCGCCGCGGACATCTTGTCTCCTTTGGCACTGGTCTTCATTACTAACTTGAGATGTTTGGTTGCCTTTAGGTAACTCGCGACCCATTTAGCCGGCTTCCAGTCGCTGGTGGTGGGCATGTGCGTACGCCGCGTTGCTTTGTGGACTGTGAAGCACACGTCGGGGTGGGTGCACCAAGCCGACCATAGCAGACTCCCCACTAGCGACTGGAAGTCGCGCATCGATGTCTCGATCTGCGTACCCCGCTTCACCTTCAAGAACACCAGGTCGTCTTCCGTGCCAATGCTGTCGTCGCACATAGGGGACCGCACGCCGTTCGCGTCAACAAGTCTGTGTTGTTCCAGTAGATCTTTAAGGGTGGGTTTCTGGTCCAGCATGTAGGCCCCATCCTTCAGCACCACGCGCATACCCAAGAACTTTCTCACCTTGCCTAGATACTTTATAGACAGCATACCCATAGCTTTGAAAAAGTCATTAGCTAATACAATCTTTGATGCTCTCACCAGCAAGTCGTCGGCGTAAACACCCACGATAATTGTGTCGTCACCACAATTCTTGTACTAAAGGCACATGTCACTCAGAAAGCGATTGAATCCAGCCTCAACTAGCTTTGCATGTAGCAATTCGCTCCACAGACGTCCAGCTTACTTCAGGCCGTACAATGACTTCTTGATCTGTAGTGTCAGCTTGCTCTTCATACCCACTCCAAACTTGCCGAGATCTTCCTTTGATATCTCCATGCCTGGGGGAACCGCCAGGAATATATTAAAATGTTGTTCCTTGTCGGCTTTGACATACGTGTTGGGGATATCACCATGTCTGGATGGTCCCTCCAACGCAGTGCGAAGATCATAATCAACTTAACCGTACTCAACTCCATCACGGCCGCGAAGGTCAACCCATAGTCGACACCAAAAATATGCTTATTTCCGCAAGCAACTAAACGAGCCTTAAAAAGCTCGATCGCCCTACTCGCGTTTGTCTTGGTCTTAAATATCCACTTTGTATGCAGAACGTGACTCTTGTGGGGAGTTTCCACAACCACCCACACATCATTGTCTTGAGAGCCTGCAATTCTTCAGACATCTCAATCTGCCACTTGTCCTTTAGTTGGCTTCGCATGGCCTTTCCATAGGTCTTCGGATCAGGGTCGCGGATGGTTTCACACTGTCACCCACCTGGACCTCCCCACTCTGGTCCTTCTCTTCCAAGACAGCACCTTGGGTAGCCACTGACCTTGTGCAATGACGCTCGCGTATCCAGGTCTTTTTGCGTGTGCTGCCCTTCGACTTCTTCACAGAATCATTTTATGGCTGCTTGCCCCGCGCGCTGCCGCCATATTCTTCATCCTGCTTGTCCGTGAGATGAACGCGCCGCAATTGCTCGTTCTGCCCCTCCGACAGAGTTTCAACGTTCTTTACATGTTGAGTCACTACAACGACCTTGTCTCGCGGAAATTCAGACTCTGTAGCGCTTGATCTTGTCACTCTTGCCGATAATGCTGCTGGGTCTTCCCCGTTCACCCAACGACTTGTTCGCAGCGTCACGATGCATCTTACAGAGTAATTCAAAGACGACGGTGTCACTCAAGTCCGGTATAGTCTTAGTGAGCATCTCTAATGGCGATTTTTGTCCAGCGTTAGCCTTGCTCGGACTTCGGTTGTGTATATAGGCTGGATACTCAGCCGCATCTTTCCAAAAGCTTAACGGAATGCCGTATGCGAAGACCATGCTCCGCACCATATTCATAATGGTGTGGTGCATTCTTTCAGCCTTGTCGTTGCTTGCTTGATTGAGCGGTTCGCTCACTTGCCGCGCAATTCCCGTCTCGTAACAGAACAGGTACAGAGCGTGGTACTCACCTTCTCCATCCGTGCGCAGCACGTGAATCCGGCATTTAAACTTTTGCATGAAGAAGGGCATATAATGCTTGAACTTGTGAGTAGCAAACTCCTTTGTCTTAGTCCTATGGTCAATAAAATCCACTATGTACCGGTTTTCTTGTCTGTCGCATGGATTCATTGGTCCCTTGAGGTCTGAGCAGATAACACTTCCAATGAAATCAACAGTTGAGTTCATTTCGATATCCTTGCTGGACCGCCTATTCTTGGTCTGCTTTTCTTAAGCACAGGCAAGACTGTTGGCTCGCACTTTATCCATGATCCTTATGCCGAGGCTGGGTCTGCTGCAATCCGTATGACAGTGTCATAGTGCAGATGTCCCAGTCTTTGATGAAAATACATCAGCGAGTCCTCTTGAACATCCACGCTGGTTTTCATCTCGCCTTGACTTAGCACAACCATTAAGACGTCACCGGTACTCCTTTTGGCCTTGCAACCTTGGTCTCGAACAACAAAAATGTTGTTTGCTGTCTCTACATCGAAGACATGTGGCCCACCGCCTATATCAGCGACCACGCGGTACGCAATGCCGAACCCCTTAGTCTCTAGAAACCCATAAGATATAATTTTACTTTCCAGATTCTCAGCGTACTGCACACTTTGCAGGCGTCCTAAGGTAGGTTTACCCAGTGCGGTATTCATGAGCTTTACGCTTCCCTTCTTGGTGATGCGTAGCGCATCGCCATTTGCAGTCGCGAAATCGCTGTCATAGCCCTCCGCATTCTCAAGGAGATCCAGGTCGTTGACCAGGTGACGACTTGACCCTCTGTCTAGAACTCAGTATCCCTGATCAATGGTCGAGATATTCACTGCTAGGACGAAGTCGACCTCGTCTGCTCGGGCGCTGTCATGTCTTTGTTGCGGGTAGTCGGCTTTTAAGTGTCCTGCCTTTCCGCACGTGAAGCACTTTCTATTGTCTCGACGTCCCGGTTGAATCACATTGACCACGTCTCTGCCAAATTGGCGCCCCTTCAATTCAATCTCCGTCGATTGCGCAAAGTGCGCGAGATCTTCTGCCTGTCTTAGAATCCGTCATTGCCAGATTTAGTCCTGACAGCATCGAAACTCGCATCGCAGGGTCTGCGTAGTAAACGATGTTGTCCAATACCAAATTGTCAGCACCGCCACGAGCCTCGCTGATCACCACCAGATACAAGTAATGCTCGGTACAGATTCTCCGTGAGCTCTTCGCGGCAGTGGACATCTTCATGCTCTGCGCGGACGTGATTTTCGTCGCAAAGTTGTGGAGCAGGCGCTGCATTGCATGCGCCAGCGTAGGTTCCTCTTCCCACCAGCCTTCAACTTGTTGATTGTAGTACCGTTTTGCTATGCCCTTCAAATTTTGACCTGGGATATCAACCTGGATTTTCTCGGAACACGGGAACCCGCGCGCCCTTACGGACCCCAGAACAGGAAACCACTTCCCAATCCTTGGTACATCTCTTTTCCGTCCAAATATGCGCACCGAGTTCCGCTGCCTGGCATCCGGTTGTTGATGATGCTTCATCGGTGGTGCCATGTAAACCAGTGTGGTAAAAACTGCTGTGGCAGCACTTGCTGTGGTGCTTGCGCCATCCGCACGTTCTTCGATGCTCTGGCGTAGCCTGGTTGTCAGATACCGAAGTATGTAGCTGGCGACGACAAGCGGGGGGTTACCACCCGCGGCGGCGTCACGTCGAGGGCCTGGCGATTCATCGCCTTTCCTTGGCCCAGGAATGACTCAAAAACGCTGGCCTGCTGGCCCCTGAGCTGCTTCTCCTCACCCCATCGCTGCTGAGATGTCTCTAGGCGCTCCATGAGCTCTCAAGGCTTGTGAGAAGGTCCATCAGCATCTCTTGCGTTTCCCTTGAGTTTACTTCTTTGAACTCCTTCTTACATTCTTCTTGCTCGTCAGACCTTCCGCGACCGACAGCCTCACACGCCTGCTCCTTGGACTCATACAAAGCAGGCGTGCCTTTGATTGGGATCATAACCTATTAGTCGACAGTGCGTGCACCGAGGTGACGGTAAGTAGGTGAAAGAGTAAGTGAGATTAAGAATGATTTAAACAAGCGACTTGTGTCTTGCTTTCCTTCTCTAGGCTTCTTACGTTTGAATTTTCTTCTGTCTGCTTCTTGCACGTATCTTACTTTCTCTTTGCTTCTTGTGCATGTATCCCCCACGCAAGTCCCGCTGCCCAACCGGTATCGCGTCTATGCGACTAGTGGTCGGCCGAAACAGCCGCCCGGAACCTGCGCCCGCTAACAGTTTCTTGGGTCGGGTTCGCTGACAGTGTCTTGGATCCCAACAAATTCATCTTCATCGCTCAAGACGTCCTTTTTTCCAATCGACCGTATCATATGTCCGTCGCGGTTCCAATTTCAATTAGCGGCTCTTTGTCGGACACTTACCATGTCCGACTTGAGACTCCTCCTGACCTGCAGTACTGCACAAATTCGTCGATCCTTTGCTCTCTTTTATGTCTTTTAGAATTTCAATGTTTTTGAAAAGGTGGGTCACCACGAGGACGCGTTCCTTCGGCAGGTATACGCGGTACCTCTCCATACCATCGTGCTTTCTGATGAAGATATATGCCTTTCCACGCACACCCAACGACTTGTTGTGAGTGAGAAAGTGAGGTATATCTAGGTACGCAAGCGACCCACTATATCTTGTCTAACGATAAATAAATTTACCGTGCAGACATCAACTAATTCGCTTATGTAATATAATGACCTCGAGCAGCTGATCTGCGCTGCTTGAGGTTTCGGAGGGTGAGAGCGCGTCCTTTGGTAGTCATAGCAGGGCCGCTCATATCGGTGTTCTTCCATTGAGGTCTCTCTAGCGAGTGAATAACGTCGTTCTCAAGATTAGCCGCAATCTCTCAATCTCCCTGCGGTCCGACGGGGCGCTCACCTGAACGGAAGAGCATGTATTCATGGATATATTTTCCACTTGATCCGCCATATCGTTGTAGTCGCGGTAATAATGACCCCAGCTGACGACGCCGATAGCGTCGACACAAGTACGTGCCTCCCGGTACAGTATTGCAAGGTGATGCTTGAGTGGTGAGCTATAGGTTCGGATCTGGGATATCACTAGAGAGATATCCCCGACTACATGTAGCGGATAGTAACCGCATGCCGACACCTGACGAAGACCGTGCACAAGGCCCCAATATCCAGCTATGTTGTTGGGAGTCGATGGATGACCGTAGGCCATGCTCGCTACCCACAGGACGCTAGTATCGTGCGTAGGGATATTAATTTTAATAATGACAGATCCAGATCCCCCTGGCCCAGAATTTTTGCGATATCCACCGTCAAAGAAAGTAGGTAGAAAAGCCGGCGCGGTCGTCACTCTGCAGAGGACGTAATGGAGGATGTACATCATACCGAACTAGAGTGTCTGCAAGAGCAGATCACACCGTTGCAATATGTTGTCCCTCATCTCCGGCGTCGGGCTGGAAAGCTGACTTACGGAAGCGTGTAAATCGCCCGTCGTAGGTTAGCTAGTGCCTTGGTGGTGTGAGTGTCTTTCGAAATTGTAGATTCCTCAATGCGTCGTAGCCGCTCTATCCAGATAGGCATGCAGCTTCGACGCAACGAAAAAACACCACAGTTCGCACGCAGCAGGAAAAACAGCATCCTTTGCGTTAGAATGATCTTCAATCGTTCTAAGAACATCCTGAATCTCATCTCAAGATGCTCCCGGTGTTCTGAGAAGTTCCATTTCAAAACCCAAATGTGTAGGCCTGCCTCATCGAAATTTCCGAGATAATGCTGCATCGATAATAGATTAGTCTAATGCCTTTGCGTACCAGCGCAACCCCAGAAGACATTACTATACGGAGCAAATATGTTACGGTCACACCCCAAGTGAGGACACGACAGGTTATTGTTCGCCCAGTTCCATAACGGAAAGATGTTGCTCTTAAGCCGGTATAGCGTTTGTGTGTTGAGAGCAAAGGTCGCTCTTATCCGCCGAAGCGCGCCTTACTCGACCATGTCGGTACCGGCAGATAAAACTCGAAAGTCTGGTCTTGTCACTCTTCTATCAAGTTGTTGCTCTCCTAATTTAGAAAGGCGACGTGATATAATCTTCTTAAGTAGTCGTCGGTTTGGACGCCAGCGGCTGGAACTTTCCCAAAGGCGAACGACCCGAGTGAACGTCGAGTGCGCGCCAAAGTGAACTGGAAAACCGCTATGTTGGGTGGAAACGTGGTCACTACCACCATCGAGTCAACCGCAGTTGTCTCGCGTGACAATCCCGCGTCAAAGTGAGAGATTTCAGATCTCTCGGTGTTTAGTAGCCAGTGATGATGTTGATGTCCCGTGGCCAAGTAAGGGTTCAAGACCCCTGGTTCAATAGCTCGAAACAGGAGCGATGGGAAGTTATGAGAGAGCTAGGCAAAACGATACGAAGTGCCGGCGCTTGGCGATTGATTGAACCGCCATATCGAGAAGATGCTTGAAGCAGACCACACCCCGCCGAACTGTGGTCCAAGACAAAGCATCACAGAGAAAATTCCTGTTTCGTGTAAAACTGGCCCCGTTCAGGTTATAGGGATTTCTCCTGTGATCTCTGAGCCACGACATATCCTTCATTTTTGCATGGACTAGCCACCTGGGGTCGAACCGACCCATCAATATGATCTTTTTTTAAATCAGTACGCATAACATTATCTATTGCCTAGTGTACATCTATCGTGACACTCCCGTCATCGTTGTAGCCGAATTCAGCTCTAGCGGAAAAGCGTAAAGCGTGACGGTAAATGACCTGCACGTCACCACGGCGAACATGATGTGCCGCCGATAGCCATACCACGTCAGACCCTGTCAACCATAAAGATTTCTGCAACCGGCTGTACTGCTTCGGTCCAGCAAGGCGTTATGTACGGCGAACCTGTTTCTGGGGACCCCCAGAGGACGTCACCGATCAGTAAGTCGCGTTTGAACCTGTAAACGTCCATTGTCCGATTGATTTTGCTGCCATCGTCATGAGATCTGTTTGTATGCATGGAAGCGAGACCTCACCGTTTAATCTGGAGTGCTGCCATCACTTTAGGTACCCTCGGGAGAGAGCTTTTGTTATCATGGGTACCCCACACAAAGTACAGGATCAAGCCGTGAAGCCGTGACACGATGGCCGAGGTGGCGAGCAATGGCGTGCCAAAAAGGTGATTTTCGGTGCTGCAATGGCACTTGCAAGGCGGGCTGGCTGTTCAACTGTGTGGGTCTTCTCTCTCGCTAGTATGAGGCGACACCACAATGCCCGGATACATTTTGTCCAGTTTTTTTCAGTTGATGTATCTTGCTGTCCTACCATAACCCCCAAGTATCGGCAGTTTGCACTTGGGTCCAGAAGCGTAAAACCGTGCGTGTCTATTGGTAAGTTCGATCCACGTGGATCTAGTTCAATAAATGTTGACGTGGATCTATTTGTGGCAAGCCCCGATACGGCTGCGAACTCATCCATAACGGATACCACTTGGGTTACCCCAGTACGATCACGTAAGTACACCGCCGTATCGTCAGCATACCCAGACACCTTGACCTCAGTAGTTTGGTCTCTAGACGTAATTGGAACGCCACTGATATCGGCACGCTCCTAAAGAACGCGATAGACGCTATCCAGTGCGAGGATAAAAAGCAATTGTGCAAGACGACAACCTTGTCGAATGCCAAATCGAACAGCTCTCGTGCGGAAGGTAAAGCCATTCTCGATGAACTGGCAGGTCGTGTCCCTATGCAATGCTGCCACCACCGAAATAAATCGTTTTTTGGATACGAGCTAGGTCAACACGGCTAGCAAAAACAGACGCTGGATTGTGTCATAGGCTATTGCGAGATCCAGCATCAGGACAACTGCACCACGCAACCTTCCATCAGCACTGACGGACTTTTTCATTGCTGCAAAATGTCAAGAGCCGTGTGAATAGACCGCTTTGGAACGAAACCGACTTGAGCTGGTAGAACAGTATGATAAAGCAGAGGTCGCACGCGAAATGATAATATCTTGGTGAATAACTTGTAATAAATGTTGAGCGGCGCGATATGGCGATGGTCTAGCGGTCGTACCGATGCCGACGTTTTCTTCAAGTACTATATGTTCGCGTTTCCAAACGATTTCGGACAAACGCTCAATCCATATGGTGTACAAAGGAGACAGAAGCGACGTGATTTCTCCAGCATAATAGCGGTAAAAAGTGGTTTCGATTTCATCAGGCCCTGCAGCCTTGCCGCGTTTTAGCCTCTTCATGGATACACACACATCATCTGGAGAGATGACCGCCGTAACCTCTGAGTGATCTATACCTACCGGAGGAGAGATTTGACGAAGAAAGGCTGCCGTGGAGTCTGGGCACTGGAAATGTCGAGCCATTACTGATTCCCGGCCATCTGCCATTGTAGAATGGTAATTGTTGCACTTGTTGCAAAGAGGTAGAAGTAAAGTGAATATATTAGTGTTAACTACGCTTGCTCTTATCTGTCAACACTACAACATGCATTTACAACGGCACTCAAGTTGACCAGGTCAAGTTGCACATGGTGGCCGTCTCTCCCCGTACCATGTGTCGTCTCATCACATGGCTCCCGTCTCTCCCGATCCCATCTATTATCTTGTAACGTGTCGTCCGTACCTTCTTGTCCCATCTGTCAAGATGTCACAACAGCAGCCGATCAGGTGAGGTCGAAACTTACCTGTAACGGGTCTTGTAGTCGAGCCTTGAAGCCTTGACTACCCGCCAGAACCGATACCTTCTAACACTACTCCTCAACATCACCCTGAATGGCTGTCAGCTTAAACATTCCGCGCAAGTCCATAATTTTTGGTGCCGGTAGTTCCTTCGTTAACATATCCGCAACCATGTCTCCATCCTTAACGAAACTTGGACGTACGACCTTGGCTTGAGTGTAGTGACAGATAAACTTGAAACGAATGTCAACTTGTTTCGCGCTTGAGGTGATCTTCTCGCTTTCCAATTGCTTGATCTCTGCTTGATTATCCATCCACGTAGGCATTGGCTCAACGATCTTCATGTCCAGCTCACCGAACAATTCCTTCAATCCAAGTATCTTGCGTCCAGCCTGCGAGGCTGCAATGAACTCCGCCTCCATGGTACTCAGCGAGACACCGGTCTGCTTCTTACACGGTCATGACACCACTGCGCCGTCCATCATTAGCACGCATCCTGACAACGACTTTCGGTCCGACTTGTCCGCAGCAACGTCTGCGTCGCTCCAGCTCTCAATCTTGATCTGGTCCTTTGGATTGTTTGCGCTATTGACGCACAGCTTCAAAGACTTCGTCTCCTTCAAATATCTCGAAATACGCTTGGCCATCTTCCAGTCCTTCAATGTCGGTCGGTGCGTATATCTTGTTGCACGGTGCACTGCAAAACATTGTCGAATCAGGTGCAACGTGCAATCCAGAGTAGGCTTCCAACGAGGGACTGAAATGCCTTGACGCTTGCCTGTCCGGTTCCGGCTGTCGCGGCCAAAATGTCTTCCTTTTGGTTGTCCACGTCGTTGCACTCTTCGCCAATCGGTGACCGAACCCCGTTTGCCATCTCCAAACCGTGATTCTTCAATATCGTGCTGATAGTCACCTCTTGGTCCAGCACATACCTACATCCATCGTTCAGTAGTATGCGAAGGCCCAGGAACTTGTTTACAACGCCCAAATCCTTGATCTTGAGGGACGACATATTCTTGGAAAACGTTCGACCACTTCGTTGAGGTCCCGTTGACCAGCAAGTCGTCGACATAGACACCCACGATTGTGACATCTCTGTCAATATCTTTGATGTACAAATACATGTCAGTTGTGCATTGTTTGAAATCCAACTCAGCCAACTTCGAGTGTAACAGCTTGCTCCACAATCGGTCTGCCTGTTCTAAACCATAAAGCGACTTCCTCAACAATAGAGCAAGATATTTAGTATCCTTAACCACATGTTGTTCCAAAGTGTCATCTTGAATATTTATACCGCTTGGTACCCGCATGTATATGTCGAGGTCTTTTTCCTTTTTGACCTTGACGTATGCGTTGGGAACGTCCCCGTGACGTGCCAGTACCTTCCAGCGTCGTGATAGTACCAAAATTATCTTCACGGTACCAAGCTCCATTACTGCAGCGAAGGTTAGTGTGTAGTCGATTCCAAACAGTTGTTCATTGCCAAATGCAACGAGTCTTGCCTTGTGTCTCTCCACATTTCCATCAGCGTCAGTCTTCGTCTTGAACACTCACTTGTTGTGTAGCACGTGCGATCCAACAGGTGGGACAACTACCGCTCACACACCATGTGCTTCCAACGCTGTCAGATCTTCGTCGATAGCCATGACCCACTTTCCCTTGCGTGAGCTTTTCATCGCCTCGCCATAATTTCTGGGGTCTGGCTCGCTGATGGTATTTACCACATCATAAACTTCAACGATGTCCGTTTCACCACTTGTGTCATACATGGTGCATTTTCTCGATCTTATCATGTGCCACTCAGACAACCGACACTTTGCTGGACACTTGTCATGTTTATGCTCGAGCTCCTCCTAATCTTCAGTACCGATCAGGTCGTTTACCTCGTCGCTGTCTTGGGTGTTGAGCATTGACCCAATGTTTTGAACATACTGGGTCACCACCACAACTCGTTACTTCGGAAGGTAGACACGATATCCTTTCATCTCATCGTTCTTTCCGATGATGATGTCTTCCTTCCCACGCACGCCTAGAGAACTGTTGTCGGTATGTAGATGCAGCGTACATGTGGAGCCAAAAACTACAATGTCACTAAGAACTGGTTGTTTCTTGGTCAGCATCGCGATAGGAGATTTATCTCCCTCATTTGCCTTGGTGGGGCTCCTAATAAGGATTTAAGCCGCATACTTGGCAACATCACCCCAAACTTCAAGGGTAGCCCACTTGCGGACACCAAGCTCCGCACCATGCTCATGATGGTGCGATGCATCCTTTCGGCTTTGCCATTGCGGGCCTGGTTATCTCGCTCGCTGATTTGGCGGGCAATACCAGTTTCTTTACAAAACACATCCAGCGGTTTGTATTCACCCCCACCGTCTCTACGAAGTACGTGCACTCGGCAATTAAATCTTCGTTCAAAAGCCACCAAGAAGTGCTTGAAATTCATCGCCGCAACAACCTTTGTTTTTGCTAGAAACACCCGGCAATAATTTGATCGGTGATCAACAAAATTGATCAGTTACCGATTACCGAGCCGATCACGGGGAGTCATGCGACATTTGAGGTCGGAACATATGACTCCACCGATCACGTCGATGGGTGCATTCAAGCCACTGTCCTTGCAAGACTGTACCCTCTTGGTCTGCTTGCCTCGTGCGCAGGCCAAGCAGTTGGTACGCTTAGTATCAGTAAGTTTGATACCAGAGGCAGGGTCGCGGGTCATCTTGATGATCGTATCATAACATAGATGACCCAAGAGACGATGGAAATGTGATAGGCTGCCATATTGAATGCCCACATTGCTTCCATGTCCCCCACCAGTGAGGGCCATCATGATCGACTCTTGTGGTAATTCAAATCCATGAGAATCTTCAAGCGAAATATCATCGTGAACTGCAACAATGAAAACATCGTTGATGCGATAGATGTCCATCACGGGTGCACCACCAGGGTGAGACACCATGACACTCCTCCCTTCTCGATATTCAAAGACGCATCCCTTCTTCTCTAATTTACTATATAAAATGATGTTACGCTCCAAATTGGATGCGTAGTGGACATCGAGAAGTCGGACGGTTTTACAAACACCAAGGACTTTGACCCGGATCACCACACTTCCTTGCTTGGTAAACTTCAGGAACCCGCCATCGGACGCAGCCGTGAAGCACTACGTCTGGCAGTCGACCGCGTCCTCAAGTAAGCTCAAGTCATTGACCAGGTGTCGACTTGACCCGCTGTCCAAAGTCCAGTGGTTGGCCGACTTGGATCGGTCATCGCTTATCGTTAATACAAAATCTGTATCGTTTTGTTTCTTGCCCTTCTTCGGACATGAGCCTTAAGATGTCCAGTGTTTCCTCACTTGTAACACTTGCGCGAACCATGGTCATTAGATCGCTTCTTAAAACGGTCACCCTTTTTCGCATACGACTTCGAGTCGACGACATTAACGACGTTTCGACCAAATTATTTGACTCGAACGTCAAGCTCCGTAGATTGCGCGAAATGTACGAGCTCCTCTGTCTGGAGTAGATAGTCACCCCTATTTAGGTTCAAACTCGACAGTACTGTTGTGCGCATCGTTAGATCGGCATAATGGACTATGTTGTCCAAGACAAGGTTGTCCGCGCCTCCACACGCGCCGCTCACGGCTGTCAGGTACAGAAAATGTTCTGTCCAGCTACGATGTAATGCCTTGGTCGCAGTAAACAGTTTCATGCTTTGTGCAGGTGTGATCTTGATGGTTAACGTTTGTAGCAGCCTTTGCATGGCATGCTCCAAGGTTTGACTTTCCGACCACGTTTCAACCTGACGACAATAGTACTTCTGCGCCGTCCCGGCAGGGTGTTCGCCCAGCACATCAACCTTAATGTCTTCGGGCCAATAGAAGCGACACGCACGCTCAGAGAAACCAACTTGTCGCACGATCTCCTTTCCGCATTCAAGGAAACAGCTACCAAGACCATGGTATAGTTCCTTTCCATCAAAAAGTTACAATGCCGATTTACGTTGACAACCGTCCGGTACGCTATCACGCATATGTCCGGATTGTTGAAACACCGGACCCGGCATGCCCACACCTGGGTATAACCCTGCAGGTACTCCCTACCCATGATATCCCGGCTCTTCTCCATGCGCCATACCATGGTGACCGCCTACCGGAGCTGGTGTGTCAACCATAACCCCAACAAATGCTGGTCGTCGGACACCGAAGTACGTAGCCGGCGAGACGTTTGGCGACCGTTTGGGGGTGGTGTATGCTCCAAAGACTGGAGGTTTACACCTGCACCTGCTCTCAAAGCTGAATTAAAAATGCTTGACTCTTCAGAGTCCTTGCGTTCTTGGTCAACTTGTGCGGACTGTGAAGATTCCATCCTGCACACGAGCTCCGACAAGTCACAAAGCATGGCGAGCACCTTGTACAATGCCGCTATGGGCACTGCCGACTTTTCTTCAAGTTCATGGTCGCTGGTCATTTCCTGACCGTCGGTCACCATAGCGGGTGTAGCTCCATGAGCTTCGCCACCCACGTCGTTTGGGCTCATAACCCGCAGACTGATCGTTTTTTCACTTGCTGCAAAGAGGTAGAAGTAAAGTGAATATATTAGTGTTAACTACGCTTGCTCTTGTCTGTCAACACTACAACATGCATTTACAACGGCACTCAAGTTGACCAGGTCAAGTTGCACATGGTGGCCGTCTCTCCCCGTACCATGTGTCGTCTCATCACATGGCTCCCGTCTCTCCCGATCCCATCTGTTATCTTGTAACGTGTTGTCCGTACCTTCTTGTCCCATCTGTCAAGATGTCACAACAGCAGCCGATCAGGTGAGGTCGAAACTTACCTGTAACGGGTCTTGTAGTCGAGCCTTGAAGCCTTGACTACCCGCCAGAACCGATACATTTTAACAGCCATCTCGTCTGCGAGTTCCTGAGAACGATTAGGATTGTACGACGGCTGTCCGCCGGGGAAACAATCGTATTGTCTTGAAATTTAATCGCTACCCGCGCAAAAAAAATCCGAGAAGTTTCGCCTGGACAGTACGTGTGCCGTACGAATGGCCGCTTCTTCTTTGCCCGCTGTTTTAACCGACGACACTCAGCTATTTGTTGTCGGACCACCTGTGTGGTAGTGGAAATAGTAGACGGCGAGCAGCCTTCTAGGATAGACGCAGGCGTAAATTTGGCAAGTGAATTTGAGAGAAGAGTGGCGTCCAGACGCTCATGCAGGAGGTATAGCCTCTGACGATAACTTCGCGTTATGCCTCGAAGGGTGTGTTTGGTAACTGCCAGAGCGTTTTGCGAAGATAAGTCTTTCAGTCACCCCACCAATCCGCAAGTCGTCGCGCAGTCTCAACGTCTGCAATTGGTTGAGATTGGGCACCTACTACCACGCACCGAGCGACAGCAAGCTCAGTCTCAATCTTTATTGTCAACGCCATCTTCGCACACCCTGGTACACCCTGGTACAGGGTACACACGTCGCGGTGCCCGAACGCGCACAATTCTATCAGGAGCCCCAAGTTAAATTATTATTCTATTGTGGTCAGCGGCAGGACCTGGGACGTGTTAGTTGACATCGAGTACCCAGTCTGCATGCCGTGAGCTGACATACCACCGGTAGAGGCGAGATCTAGCTAATCCACCTCTGGGAAGTGTGTAGACGGAGATGTGCGCTGCAGCATGAAATATCGAAACTTTCCGCTCCTCCTCCACCCTCTCTAAAGCCTCCTCTAGCTCATCGTTTATTTGCACCCGTAAAAGAAGCCTACACAGTGCCGAGGAATCATGTCTGGCGGCCGGAGCGACAAATGATCGATCCAGATATGGGACCAGCGTTCAATTGAAGTCGTTTCCATACACGCCGGAGTAGGCACACCGGCCCACAGTAGTCAGCCACGAGTAGGTGGAGCATGTCAAAAAGTGCCTCTCGATACCTCTTGTAGCTTGGTGCATACACTTTTGAGACGAGAATAATCTCACCTTTCAAAGTACGTTGGCGGCCATCCAGTGCGGCGTCCAGAGATCATCGCGCCATGGCTCCATCACTGTAATCGTCGAATACGGATTCAGCAGGATTGCGACTCCTCCACGCGACTCAGCCGACTCGGTCCACAACGTATACCCAGGTTTATCCACAATGCCCCAGGGTTAATGGTACAGGTTGTTAAAAGCAGCTGCTTCTCCAAGGGATACTCGAGTTTCTTGGAGAAGTACCTAATCTATTTCCCCCCGTTCCTCACTTTGGCGAAAATGCCCAAACCACTCCGAACATCTTCCCCGGGATTTAGGAAATCCGGCAACAATTTGCGAATGAAGGCCAACGGTGTTCTCCCGACGGCGCCAGTTTGCCAGTAGCGCATGCCGACTATGCCGCGGGGTATGAAAGCGTCAAATGCTAGAATGTCGGTCGTCAACACGTCCATTTACTTTTGGAGGTTACTCATAGACGGTTTGAAAGGTGGGAGAGTGGAATTCACGTCGGGGAGGATCAGTCGCGTGAACGCGTGCGGTTCCCTCAGTACCTTTTAACCGGAAGATGACCCTATCGTGCGATTAGGTCAATTGACGGTTACCAATTAGATGGCTTGCATAGCACTCCAGCAACAGCTGCGCGCACGTGTTTGAAACTATGATATACTGATACCTTGGTCTACGGCATCACCACACCTATCTCTATCTTCACGGGATCGAGGTGTGGTAGTAAAATACACAAGACGTTTACTAAGCCCCAATGATCGGTGTATGAGAGAGGTTCAACCACAGTTGCGCATAGCAACTCCGGATGCAGCTTGGTGACCCGACGCCAACTCTGTATAGAATCGGTCATTTCCCATCTGATTTTACCACTCTGACCCGCCGCTGTCGCCGCCCATCCCATGCAGAGTTCGCTAAGACGCTCGTTGTGTGTCCGGCATGCTGTCGAATGACCGCTAGTTGAGACTCACTATTAATGGCATGACCAAAGTTGCAAAGTGATTCACTGGATATGATTGTGAGATATAAAATCAGGGAGGGAAGCGCACGGACAAGGGCCGCGAGGTCAGAAGAACAGCTCGTTATCCACGTAGTTTGACCTTTCGGGTATACAGGTAATACAAGCAGAAAAGTGGACAAACCTTTGCGCTGGAGGACCAATGTTTTATCGCAGCTGTATTCTTGGCCATGTTTTTTGTGCGCTCAGGAAAAGCAGTATCTGCGCCCGATGCCGAAGATGATTCTGGAACCTTACGGACCCTAGTAGCGCGCAACGTCTGGTCATGAGTGTTGGTAGTACGCAATATATCAAGATTGGTCGGAACCCTCAAATCAGCAAGTCGAGGACTAAACCATTCGCTGACATCACTTGTACCCATACCCCTGTCGCACGGAACTGGGGCCAGCATGGTGCAGGACGAAGCTTGTACCTCCTCATATATCGCCTTGGCAAGCGCAGTAGGAATTGAAATACTGGTTGCGTATTGAGGGGGGGTGACGGTACCGCCATCCAGATCATCGATGCGCACTGTGTGACCCAATGACTTGCTGTCCGTTTGCAGGTGTACTGTTCATATTAAGCCGAACAACACAATGTCGCTGAGATTGGGTCGTTTCTTGGTAAGCATCTCAATCGGTGAGATATCACCTTCGTTTGCCTTGATGTGGCTTCGAATCAGTATATAGGCTGCATACTCAGCAGCATCACCCCAAAACATCAAAGGTATTCCACACGCAAATACCATGCTTCGCACGATGTTCATACTGGTGTGATGCATCATCTCGGATTTGCCGTTACTGGCCTCATTTGTCAAGACCTTTTTTCCTTGCAAAAAACATAAAGAGGTTTGTACTCCCCATTACCGTCTGTACGTAAAACGTTGACACGGCAATTAAAACGTCGTTCGAAAGGCGATAGGAAGTGGTTGAGATTCATCGCAGCGACATCCTTCGTTTTTGCCAAGAAAACCCGGCAATAGTTAGACCGATGATCAACAACGTTGATTAGGTACCGATTGCCGAGTCTATCACAAGGAGTCATAGAATCTTTAAGGTCGGAGCAAATGACTCCTCCGATCACATCGATAGGCGAATTTATCCCACTATTCTTGCGTGATTGTACGTTCTTCGTTTGCTTGCCTTGTGCGCAGGACAAGCAATTGACACGCTTAGTATCAGTCAATTTGATACCAGAAGCAGGGTCGCGGGCCATCTTAGTGATTGTTTTGTAGCATAGATAACCCAAACGATGATGGAACTGTAGCAAGCTTCCATGGTGAACGCTCACCTTTGCATCGTTTCCATCACAATTTACAATTGCCATGACCGCCTCCATTGGTGTACCAAAACCAGGAAAGTCGTTCATCGAAATGTTATTAAAGACCTCTACAATCGACACATCTTTGATGAGTGCAATGTCCATGATGGGTTCACCACCAGGATGGGAGACCAGAACACGCCTCCCTTCACGGTATTCAAGAACGCACCCCTTCTTTCCGATTTCACAAAGCAAATAATGTTACGCCCAAGTCGAAAGTGAATTGAACATCGAGAAGTCGTGTGGTCTTAGTGAGGCCAAGTGCTTTGACTTTGATCATCACGCTGCCTTGATTCGTGATCCTGAGGGGTACCAAATCGAAAGCTACAGTGAAGCATTCGTGCTTGCAGTCAACCGCACCTTCCAGCAGGGACAGGTCATTGACCAAATGACGTCCTGACCCTCTGTCCAGTACCCAGGTAGTAGTCGAATGGGTCTGCTCTTTTTTTGCGTCTCGGACAGCGAGGACAAAATCTGCATCTTGTTTCTCCTTGATCTTCTTCGTGCAAGATGCCTTGAAGTGACCCGTGTTTCTACATAGGTAACATCTTTTGAACCTTCATCATCATGTCGCTTTTTGGCTCGATAACTTTCTGGTGTTCTTGGTCGGCTAAACAGCGTTCATCACATCTTGGCCGAACTTTTCTACGCAAACATCGATCTCTGTAGATTGCATTGTGCGAAATGAGCCAACCCTTCAGCCTGTCATAGGAAATCAATCCTGCGCAAATCCAGGCGAGACAACACCGTCGTGCGCATAGATGAGTCCGCGAAGTAGGCGATTTTGTCCAAAATAAGGTTGTCCGCGCCTCCACAAGCGTCACTCGCTGCAGTGAGGTACAGAAAATGTTTCGTCCAGCCGCGCTGCGATGACTTGGCCGCAGTAAACAGTTTCATACTCTAGGTGTAACGGGGCACCGGTCGCTGTACTGTCACTGTACACGCTACTTATACTAACCACAGAGTAAGGTGGTGCCGCGAGACTTCACGTACATGCATCGTGCAGAGGAAGGTTTCAACACGAGAAAAAGGTAAAAGTAGAACCGTATTTAGTATAGTTAATCTCCTGTCAATAAATCATATTTAGTCTTCATTTAACTATATCGAAATACAAACATGTATTGTAACTATCTGCTCACCACCCATTGCAATCTTCTGTCGTGGCTCGGCTTTATTGGCTGATATCGTTAATCTATATCAACCAATGAGCAGTGTATTACTTCTGTAACACAATATTACTTATTTAGCAAATATTGTGAGAATATTCTGTTTGTCCTAATAGAATATTCGTACCTGATTTTCTTGGCCCCCTGTTGGTCGAAGATTACTTCTGTCCATTCGCCTCTTCGAACGCAACAGATGCGCGGTAGGTCGGTAGTCGCTGTAACCCCCGTCTTCGTGTCTGCCCTTAGTGCATGGATAGACGAATACAATCCGTCTCATCCGTGCCAGCGGCTCCTCGATTTGTTCCCCGCGTCTCCAGTTTGCGTGGCTAGGGCTACTATTGATGAAACGCGAGTTCGTTTACTGTCGATCAAGCGGCTAACTCCTCCCAGCAGGCTGATCAAAGCGGTCTGCGACGTTTGAGTCGATATCGTGGGGCCGGCCATGAGTCTGACCAAAGTGAATCTGCCGACACTCGTCCAAGGGTTTACGTCGAACTGTGGAAGCGAAGCCACTGGCTCGTCGATTCAAGCGTCTTGATGGGCTTGCATCCGGACTTTGACCCAACGTGCTCGACAGCTGAGATGCGTACCCTTTTCGATCTATGGTCCGAGTACTACCTTGCTCGTAAGCGCCAGGGTAATTTTCTCCGGCTAGTTATCATGAAGTCTCTCGACAAGGCTCTCCACGAGACGATGACGGCGCTATAGCCGAGTGGATCTGCGCATGTCGTCAACTCGGAGCTCTAGTTCGATCCAACTGTGCCGTATTATCCGCTTGTAACTCACGCCTGGGTGCCCATCAGTCCTGACTGGTTTGATTAACTTAACGCATTGGAAATAGCTAAGCCATGGCGGGTTTGGTGATTGACTCGGCCAGCGGAACATCCCTAGAACACTTTCTTCCGTTCCCGCCATCCTGATTTTCCTGTATTCGTGCCTGCGGGAATCGCCGAGAGCGACGTGGAGCCCCGTATCGTCGAGGATGTGGATTCTTCTGAACCAGCTCCTCCTGATGTGGACCCGTCCGCTCCTCTTCTGTAGAATCGTTGTGGTAAACGGATCTTCTCGTCTCAGCCTTCTCAGTTCTCGAGTCCGTCGCCTGGCGGACCTGAAGGTGCTGTTGCTGACATCTAGTTGACGTGGTAGACATATACCGATATTGTGCTTCGATGTAGGGCTTAACCTAATATAAATACTCTTCATACGCTATATGCTGATACGTCAGATTTTTAAAATAGAGAGCCCTTGATTACGGTCACGCGTATATTCATCGTGACAGAGTGGACGTATGCTATGCTCACGTATCAGCTCTACATTATGTTAATACATATTTGCAACGTGCAAAAGTGATCAAACTAGGTGCCGTAGAGAAAACTCAGGTCAAATCTAGCGGTTGTGTAAGTCCTTAACATTTGGAAGTGCCACTAATTACCACCAATTTACGTTATAAGTATGTGAAAAGTAGTTTTGTAGCACATCGAACAACGCAGCAGGTGGTGCTGCACCAGATATTACCGTCAGAGAGTCGCATGCCAAGTGCTGGCGGATACAGTCTGACAAAATCTTATTGAAGTCCGTATTGTACATTTTAATATAGATTGCATTCATTTCCGTATACTATGATACGTATGTTGGAGTATGTTAACACTTCGACCGAATCGTATGTCTTGTGTGTGTTGTCATGACCTCTTGAGCTCCCCACGTCTAGCGTGTCGTCCTTGAAGTTTAAGAAACCATTAACAGCACCGACTAATCCTTGTAACAGCACTGAAATGTCGCCATCAGCACTGGTAAAGTCTTTTCGAATAGATAAAAAGGATTCAAACAGGTAGAATGGATTCGTGATAGTCTATTAAAGGTTAACAAAGCTCAAGTAACTAGCGTACGAGCAGAAATCATATTCTTATGACTCAATTAAACAACGCCAACATCAGCAGCACTGTAGTACCAACAATACCACAAACAGTAGCACCATCACGAACACTAACAGCAGTAGTAATAATAACGACATCAGCAGCATTAACACCAACTTTAGCAGCAGAGGTATCAAAAGCAACATGAACACATAATAACTTACATTAGTAACAACAACGGATTAAACCACAGTGGTAGTAGCAACAACGACACCAGCATCAACGACACTAGAAATAAAACAGCAGCAACTGGAAAAAATATAAAATATATCAAATATAACATCTGAAAACAATACTAACAATAACAAAAACGATAACAAAAACAATACCGTCAATTTAAACAACATCAGTACCGATTGTCTGCATTTACGGCCGCGGCCGACGATATGTAGACGCGTTTACATCTAAACTGTACCGTCTGCGCCCTCAACAAGAGGCTGCCAGTGCAGCACGCCGCGGCAGAACTCTCTAGGCGACACCGCATGCAATGCGGGGGGTTCATCACGGCTATTGAAAGGAAAGTGAGAAATAGTTTAATATGCTTTTATGTGTAGCACGTTAACTAGAGTATACGAGGACGTGGGGCATTTTTTATTTTCTCATTATCTGGGGCATTTTTTTTATTTTCGTGATTAAATGGGGCATTTTTAAGGAATCGCTATTTAGCCATCACCCTTTTGCTAATTGTCCCTCAGTCCCAAATTTTTCGAAATCTAATTGGTCAAAATATAAAATGGGAACATCTCATTGAGATTACCCGAACGTTTATACGTCACGAAGAGACTATTGCGCTTCTTGTAATTAAGCCGATCGACATAGTGTTGAGCTGTTGTCGCCTTATTGCTACTGCTATGGACGTTATACGAGCCTGTGATACCGATGACTAATCTATTTGATTGTGTGTGGTGTTTGATGCTTTGGCAGCTTGTATGCTCATGATCACGGCAGAATTCAAGTGGCTGCTGTAAATGAGAACATCTCAATGAGATTACTCCAATTTGTATACGTCACGAAGAGACTATTTCCCGTTTTGGAAAGTCGATCGACATCGTGTTGAGCTGTTTTTGCCTTATTGCTGCTGCTATGGAGGTTCTACAAGCCTGTGAACGGTGACTAATCTATTTGATTGTGTGTGATGTTTGCTGCTTTGGCAGTGTTATGCTCATGATCGCGGAAGAGTTCCAGTGGCTGCTGGTATCCGCGGGGATGTCCGTGTATATCATAGATCGCATTTTGCTGGTAAATCTCGTGTGGAGAATTGGAGATTATAGCTGGAACAGAACATTGAGGATAATCCACTAATAGTGTGTACTGGTTGCCGTTGCAGATTATGCTTAAGTTCAAACAGGGCCACACGGACTAGTTGGCGCTCGTCATGTTGGTCCTGAAACTTGGCTGGATTGGTTGCGCGCTTGCTTACCACAATGCAGGATAAGAGCGACCCAGTGCAGGTTGCAAGTTTCGATGTGGGTATTTTGCGTAACGGAACGCTAATGGTACATGTCCTTTTGTTTTTTATGAGCTATGAAAAAAACAGGGTACTTGGCCACGCATTGAAGAAGAAGGCGGGGGTGTAGCAGCAACGCAGCTCAAACACCTCTATCTTAATACTATCGTGTGTACTAGATCGTGTTGCTGGCAAACAAAACAAATTCTGTCATAACGGATGGGACCGTAGACAGCCGTGTATTGTAATCATGTGATTACACTATTACGTAGAACAGGTTGCTGTTTTTACATCTTTAAACCTTACAATCTAGTGCTTCTGTATCTACTGTTGTTGCTGCTGGTGCTGTAATTGCTGATGGTGGTGCTGCTGGTGTTGGAGTAGCTGATTTTTGGGCTTGACGACGACAGTTTCGGGCATTGTGACCTGTCTGCTGGCAAGTCCGACATTGCCGGCGTCGCACAGGAGATTTTAACGTAGCGGCAACATGCTCGAACTGTGATAGAAGCCGCTGTGTTGACCCCGTTGGTCTACCACGATTCTGAGCTTTTATAGGATTGCGAATACCAGCTTCTGGGACTGCCAAGACATGGTCAAGCAGAACACGCTTACGATATTTTGGGGCATTATCGTATTCTTCTGCTATCCTCTTTAATCCCATATGAAGTTCAACTTGCAAATCCTCAACATGAATCTGTGCTGGCTGTACCAGCCACAAATGCCGATCAAAATCACTGACAAACAATGGTATCACTCGGCTACGAAACTCATGAGCACATGGATGGCCCATCGTGGATTTCAGCAATCCTAGAATTGACAATTGCAGTCAGTCACAGTCAATGGCACGTCAATTACAGCATACGAACCTCGGCAATTCCCGTTTTCGCGAAACCACTGCCGAAACTGCGTATACGCTGCCTTCAGACCTGCTACAGATGTCTTACCCATCACTTCTGAAAATATTGGCCAAAAGTGAATACTGGCAATGGCATGCTGCTTTGCATTTTGCTGTATAATTACAGCAAGCTGATCTTCACATGTAAGGCGAAACCGCTGAGTCCATTGATAATACACCACCTGTAATAAATCACTCGTTAGCGAAAATAATAATAACAATTACAAAGCCAAGAGCTCAAAACTTTACCACCTTACCGGTTGACACATATATCCATTTTTTGAGAGCGGCATGAGAACTCTCCACACGCGACGTTGTAACATGGCCATAATGGCATTTATTTCGTAAGACAACAGAATCAAAATTTTCCTTGTACACAAGCCAAGTGTAATCAAGGTATAGCATCAAGACGACAGGGAATGCAACATGCATTGATGCAAGTTTCGACTCATAATCCAATATGGTTGTGGCATCAACAAGCTTGGATGAATTCTTCCCAGGCATTCAGTGTTAAAATAGCTTTCCTCTGCTATGCAAAAATGTTTTTTGCTGATATGCCACGGGCAGAGCAAGCAATATGCATTAAAAAAACTTGGTGAGCGCGTTTATCAGCACAAGCTCTCAATTCGTGACAAAAGTGAGCTCAGCTTTTATATGATATTTCTGGAAAACTTCTCGTAAATGACGCAATGCTTACAAGTAATCCACCACATTTTCATTTCACATAAAACAGTATGCAAAGGTAAATGTGCAGCTTGTTACCGATACGCCAACGATATGGAGGAGAGGAGTCCATACCTGTTGGTTTTATAGGTCGCACCAATAAGCCATACCGAGCCAGCGCTGTACTTGCTGCAAATTTCCTTTGCATATGGTGAGATAGTTAGCAGGTGAGTAAGATGCTGCTGTGCATCAACCTGAGTGAAGTAGCTGCTAGGAGGTAAAGAATCCACGAGAGCTATTAATGGAGAGGGGCCGTCCAGCATCCTTTTACGCTCTGAATCGCGTAGATTGTAAATGTCTCGAGCCGTAACCGTGACATCGCTGTTCTGCCGCAGTAAAGCGACAATATGGCCGGTTTTTACACCAGCGCGCATTAGGGACAAGACTAATTGCTGATTTGGTTCAGTCAAATAGCGTTCTTGCGGATGGGTAGCCTTGTGGGTGAAGGACTCATGCTTGTGTTCTCCACTGGCAACTTGTACCTGCCGATCTCCAGTTTTTAGTCGCCTTACACTTGCCTTGAACAAGCATCCAGTTCTACTGCTGGAAGAGATACGATGGCGATGTCCTGTTTTTATGGACGGGAGGTGTGATCGGGAGCAGTCAAGATCAACAGCTTTGACGTCACCGTCTTTCCTGTTGCCGATCCTTCTTGTGCGTCTGATTGCAACAGCATAGCCTTCCTGCTGTTCATGTGCATGTGCACTGATGGAGACTCCTGCTTGTTCCAGGGAAGCATAGGCAAGCTGCGGAGGTGGTGCAGGGCTGTTCATTGTAATTTAATAAAAAGATATGTATTTTTCGGGAATGGATATCCGCACACCCACTTTTTGCTATCCGCGCACCCCCTTCATACCGGTACCTATACATAATATTATCACTAGTTTCAGGCGCTAGAACAACCACCACCAGACGGGTCAGAAAACTTTGATCCGACGTAACGTTTAGCAATGCTGGGGGGAGCATACTGTCGTCTTTCGCTCAATGCATACAGTACGTTGATCTGCCACCTGTCTAGACTACGCAGATCACGACTAAAAATGACTGATTATTTACATTTGTGTACTTGGAGCTACACCTCGCGTGGCTCTCCGGAAATCTCCGCGGCAAGTTTGGATCATAGCAATGGCCTCTCGGATTATCAAGTCTGGACAGGGCATCGGGCTTCGTCTGGACAACTCAACATGTTCCATGCTGGGCGAGACGAGGAAACGTTGCAGAACAGTACCGGCGTGCTATAAGACCATTGATCATCTGTTTCGGGAATTTCAAAGCGCTGCAGCTCTAGGACGAACTGGTCGCGGACTGGACCGGGGAACAAGCATCTGGCCAGCGTACGCAACAATTTCTTTGATGCGAATGCAAGCGGACAAGTCTACAGTCTAATTTTGTATGTAGGAAAGAGAATTTTAGCGGACAGGTTTCAGGTTGATGTTTTGGATGCTGAAAGAGTATGGATAAACATTTGGCACATTCTTACCACGATGTGCCAAATTAAGATCTGTACAGATAGGAATTCAGCTGTCTACAGGCCAGCATCACTCGTTATGAACGCAGGAACACACCAAGCTTTTGGCTTCGTGCATCTTCCACCCACAGGCTATCGCGAAGAGAGAATATCGAAAGGTGGAGTCTGCACTTTTATGTGCTATGCTATATGCATGCATCGAGATGCTGGAGAAAGAACCAAGCATATCACCAGTTCAAGCTGGCGTCACCCACTATCTACCCCGAATCCCTCCTTGGAAGTAGAATCTTCGCTTAGGAAGTACAAGAGATCTTGCATATAGGTGAACAACCAGTTTAAATAGACTATCTGACTACCACTACTTGGAGCTAACCTGAACACAGATAGTCTTTCAGACAAATGTTTCTACCTCGTCCCATCCCATGGCGGTAGTACTAGTGCAGGACACTGCCTTATTTGTTAGCCAATCACCGATAATACTATATGGATACCGGTATGAGGTGTGTGTGGATAGCAAAAAGTGGGTGTGCGGATAACCATTCCCGTATTTTTATCATCGATGTCCCAGTTCTACTGCAAAAAAAGAGTGCAAAACATTTCGACCAACCAGATTTCGAAAAATTTGGGACTGAGGGGCAATCAGCGAGAAGGTGATGGCTAAATAGCGATTCCCTTTTTTATTTTCCCTATTTACAAACACATGAGGTGACTTTCCAATCGCACGTTACACGACATTTGTAGTACTCCTAGCATTATTATCTGACACGCAACAGACACACAGAGGGACAGAGACAAACGATATAAAAGTTCGGCATATACCTTGCGTACAGTCATTAGTAGATTTTCCCTTCGGGCTCGCAATAATCAAGGAAGTGAACTTAGGACTTAACGTAATACGGTGCACATCCGCGGATCACCCATCAAATGTTTATTAAAACATTATAATTGTGCAGCTTCTACCCCTACCGACAGGTAGATCAAAAGCGACACACACCGACGATGTGGTCATAGACCTTTATAGCCGAAAAGGTGCGCTCTATCCACGAGATTCATGTTGTGTTTGTTACGGAGGAAGTCATTGTACTCCCGAAGCAGACCTAGATCTAGTTTGTGCTTACGGAGAAACGACTCAAGAACATCTGGCGGAATATAGGTCGTCATATGTTCGAAATACGGTTTAATTTTCATCGGTGTGTATCATGGAAATCAATTCCTGGACATATTGCAGGTTGAGCTCGAATCTAGCCTCCGTCCCAGGATCCTCCTCTCGTAGAAACCGCAAGCGAACCTACTTTTCCTCGCTGGGGTGATTCGCAGACAGCAGGGCACCAACGCGAACAGAGTCTGAGGATGATTGGGCAGAAAGCGAAGGAACTGTAGACGAAGAAATTATGAGAAGGACGAAACGCAGGCGCATGTTGCCGGTGCTGTGCAAAATGTGTAATGAATCCAATCATATATTTCCTGTGGCGAGGGACCCGTACGAAATGATTTGTAAAGGGCAAGCAAATCCCTTCGTACCAACGAAGTGTTCCGAATCTGCTTAAGCTAGAAAGCATCCGACTGCATCCGACTGCAGCCGGATGCTAAACTTTACTATACAAACAAAAGGACAAAGATTGACGCGCTAAAAATCCTAGCACCAAATAATTATGCTATTAGAACGACTATTAAGACTAAATGCTCGACTGATAGCCATTTTAAATCATTATATCATGCATTATTCTATTTAGATTACGCATCCTTTCCTCCCCGGCAAAACTGATACGATAAGCCATTCTTCGTTTTAAATACTACGTACTGCATCTGTGGCTCTTCTTTGCTTGCGCTTCTGCTACTACTGCCCTGATTTAATGGGTGGTATTGTCACCGATCAGATCACCGGCTCCTGGACCGACATATTTGCCTCTAACTGTTGCAACAGATCTCCGTCCTCGTCGTCCGGTGAAGCCAGTATTCCAGCCGTAGTCACAGAAATACGTCACCGATTAGTTTGTATCTATCTTTCAGTCACTGTGCACCATAAAATCTGCGCTTTGTCAGAGCTGTCAGGTAGATGCTTCCTCCATCCTTTCAACAACGGCCAGGTCGATTTTCACTGCTTCCTTAGACAATTATATGTGAGTTTCTTCTTTCTCTGGTTGACGACGCGTCCGCTCTCTAACTTTGTACGCGCCGGAGTTCTCCAACTCAGCAGTAGACTCTTCGCTGCTATTTGTGCTAGTATTTGCGTACTTTGATTATGCAACGGGGTGCCTCCGTTACATGATAGTTTACACAAGGTAAATATATAGTATGAATATTATGTTAATACAAACAGAATATTCTCACAATATTGGCTAAATAACCAATATTGTGTTGCAGAAGTAATGCACTGCTTATTGGTTGATATCGATTAATGATATCAACCGATAAAGCCGAGCCACGACAGAAGAACGCAATGAGTGGTGAGGAGATAGTTACAATACATGTTTGAATTTAGAAATAGATAAATGATTACTGCATAGGATTTATTGACAGGAGATTAACTATACAAAATGTAGTTCTACGTTTACCCTTTATCTCGTGTTGAAACCTTTCTCTGTACGACGCGTGTACGTGAAGTCTCGAGGCACCACCTTACTCTGTGGTTAGTATAAGTAGCTTGTACTGTGACAGTACAAGCGACCGGTGCCCCGTTACACCTGGTAGCACTTTGTAGTCCGTCCGACGACTATGAACATGTTGGATGATGAAGCGGAAGACTTCCATCCGACGCACGAGAGCTACTCCCATTTGAGTCAAATTGAATGGGATGCCGTCGTACGTTAGACTTCGACGATAGGGCAAGAAGCCGTAGGCGCAATGCTGTTCGCTCTGGGTCCAGACGGACAATACACTACCATTGTAACGGGGCACACCTTATTGAAGTAACTGAATAAACCTTGCACAGTGCAAGAGTGCGTGCTTCCGACTACCTCACGTACACGTACGTGCAGAGGAAGATTGCTATACGGAGTAAGAGTACTCAGTTATAGGTAAAAAGTAGAACTGTATTTAGTATCGTTAATCCTTGTAATAAATCCCTGTTTGACTTCATTTTACTATGTCTAAATACAAACTTGTATTATAACTATCTGCGCGCCACTCGTTGCGTGCTTCTGTCGTGGCTAGACTTTTTGGTTGGTATCTTGATCCTATATCAACCAATGAGCAGTGTGTTACATCTGCGGGGCAATATTATCTATTAGGATAATATTGTGTTTGTCTTAACGCAATATTCGTACTTGATATTTACCTTAAGTAAATTATCATGTAACAGAGGCACCCCGTTACAACCATCGTTAAGTTCATTCAGAATGAACTTGACGCTGAACAGGGAAAGGTAGTCTTGCTTTACCAACAAGGGTCTCAACAGACAGAGCTGTGGAGAGAACAGAGTGCTCAACACTCTGAGCTGTTGAGACAGCAACATGCTGCTGCTACCGGGTCGACACCCTCACGTCGACCCGAATCGCTCAAGATTGACACCTCCAAACACAATTCAGCTGAAGTAGATTCTCTATTGAGATGGTTTGTTGGTCTAGATGACGCCATAAGGGCTCGTCACATCGTTGATGACCAATGCATTTGCTCAATCGAACTTGGCAGGGCGTGCGAAGACTTGGGCCTTAGGCCTCAGGCTACACGACCCATTTTTCTGTGGGTCGTTAGAAGTCTTCAAGTCCCTGCTTAGGCAAACATTCGAACCGCCGCGAGCTGAGTTCAGGGCTCGCTCTGAACTCCTGAAACTCAAACAAGGCAAACGTGATGTACACTCGTACATTCAGTACATACGTCATCTTACTAGTTGCATCACGTCCAATCCGCCGAATGAACAAACGTTGATCACGTTGTTCATGTAGGGTCTCACAGACGGTCCAGTCAGGATCTATCTCTTCCAGTTGGAATTTAATATCCTGGAAGAAGCAATCCGAGTTGCGGAACAAGAAGATCAAGCTCACGTGAGTTCTAACTCCTATCGTCCCTGAGGCGACAGGAAAGCGGATGCCCAGAACCGATGAACCTATGTTAAGCTTAGAGTGAAAGCTCTCGTGTTTAGTTGTAAGAACTTGCAGACGTACAATAGGTGTCAGAAGACAGAGCATTATGCATACGAATTCAGCTCCCCGAACGCGGTACCACGTATCGCAGGAAAAAGTAACCGTCAAGCGGCCAGGAAGGGTCGAGGCGTGGGTCCGACGCTGTTGCGAAAGCGCAACACCGTCACGGATGAACAAAAAACGGTCAGGGTCAGTAGGTGCGGAGCACCCTACTGATCCAGCAACGTCAAGTGAATTTACAGGCCTCTTTACCGAGAATTGCTCCCAACACGCAATCATTGCGTGTTACTGCATCTGGTAATGAGGTTTCCCTCATTACCTCGAAGCTCGAAGTGGCAAAGGGGATGTCACTACGCGCCCTGGTCGATTGTGGGGCGTCAAACAACTGTGTACAACGCCAATCGCTAGACAATGGCAAGCTTACATATATTGAGCGAGAGATCCCACTAACGAGGATGACGGTACGCCTCGTGAGAGGCGCATCCGGAACAGTGATAAAACGTGTAGTACGGATTTTCTATACACTAAAAGAAGTCCAATACGACGATGCCTTCATCGTCGTATTGGACTTAAATGACAAATTTAATGTTATCCTTTTTTTACCGTGGCTCAGAAGGTACGAGCCACAAGTCAGCTGGCGTCGACGAAGTGTCGATATGCCCGCCGCTTGTTCATCAGACGGCCATCTGATGAACGTCTTGGAGCGTCCACCTCCATGTGGATGAGTGCGATGGTATCACATGTGGTTCGGTCGTTAGTACGACTGCACAAGATTGCAATATGACTAATCATCATGTTGTGGAGCAAGTTTCTGGCGACTGCACAAAAAAGCAGGAAACGCCGAAAGCCCACCACTCGAATAAGTCGAGCGGACCGGGGCATGGTTGCCTCCTTAATAGGCAACACCCAGATCATGACCTACCGATTGCCAATGATGGTCAATACGGAGATGAAATAGCCCAAGAGGCTATAGTTGAGGGAATAAGTCCCCAACAAACAGTGAAGTAAGTTCCCATGAGATGACATAGATAGTAAATTTCCTGGTTAATGATGGATCAAGCATAGATAGCCATATGCTTGATCAGATCGCGCCTCCGAAATTAACTTCGGAGATCACTCAGTTACCCCCGCTGAAGAACCAAAAGAGGTTCTTGCGTGATCTGCGTAGTGGCAAAGTCAAGCAGATCTGCGTACTCGTCGCGAGGGATGAGTACGTCAGAGATATCCTATCGGCAATGGTATTTGTCGAAGATGAACGAGTTCTCAGTAGCTCATCAATAGACGAGATTGTCCTTAATGAGACGACTCGGATTGAGCGATATACATCCCAATCGTGGGAATCGCTCAGAGCAAATACTCTCTAGGATGATTTGATGGAATTCAGGGATGTATTCCCAAAAGCAGTCCCGTGCGAGTTACCTAAGGACAAAGGTACTCGTCGCGAAATCGACCTGAAACCGGGTTCGAAGTACTGTGTCATGAAGCAATGGTCACTGCCTCGTGAAAAAGTACTACAGATCGACAAATTCTTTGCCGATCGCTTAGCAGCCGGCCATGTGAGGAAGTCCACCTCTCCACATAGCTCTCCGAACTTCTTTGTGCGAAAGGCCACAGGAGGGTGTCGGATAGTACACGCCTTCAACAAGTTAAATGCTGCCATTGGACCGGCTCAAACACCACTACCGAGGAAAGATGTCATCATAGATGGTATGGCTAAGAGTACCATCTTTTCATTCATGGATCTGATGGATGGGTTCTATCAAATCCTTATGCGCGAAAGGGACATTCCCTATACTGCAGTGAGCACCCCAAGCGGTATGGTTTCAAGAGTGGTTAGTAATGCCACAAGGTTTAAGTATTGCCCCTGCCACATTCAACATATGTGTGACGAATCATTGAGATTTGGACGAGAATTTGCGCCCAGCGACTTCGATGATTGGTTCGTCCATAGCGGGCTATGGACGGACAGACGGATATAGAAGTGCACCGACTCCACGTCCGGAAGGTTCTTACACTTATGCGCGAGCATAAGTTGTACGCCAACCTCAAGAAGTGTATATTTGCTGCTAGCGAAATACCACTTCTTGGTTGCATCGTGGGCAAGCATGGCGTCCGATCCGATCCAGAAAAAAATAAGGCGATAACCTACTGGCCGGTGCCTACCGACATAAAAGGACTTCGAAAGTTCCTTGGTCTAGCGGCGTATTTGCACAAATACTCGCACAATTAAGCCGAGATGACTGTTCATCTATCTCGTTTATTGAAAAAGAACGAGAAGTGGGCATGAAGTGCTGATTGCCAGCGCTCCTTCGAAGATATCAGGCAAAGCTTCATACGCTCGCCAGTTTTGGCAATCGCAGACCAAGACAGACCATTTCATGTGGTCTGCGATGCAAGCGATTTTGCCATCGGATGTGCACTAATGCAGTATGACGTAGACGGTGCTGAGCGTGTCGTCTGCTATCAGTCACGTCAGCTGCAACCTGCTGAACGTAACTACCCAGTCCATGACAAGGAAATCCTTGCCATGAAGTATGCTTTGGCGAAATTCAGAGTCTATCTGCTAGTTGGTATACCCTTCACCGTTTATACGGACCATGAGTCTTTACGCACGGCCATAAATAGTTCACACCTCTCGCAGCGAATGGCGAGGTGGCTGTCATTTTTCGCGGAGGATAACTTCTCCGTCGAGTATAAGCCAGGATGACTTAACGTCGTCGCTGACGCACCCTCACGCCGGCCCGATTTCGCGCCGGCTGCGCCACCCGACACTGGTCCGACCACTGTCGCGGTACTGACTTCGAGTGTCCCGTCGTCAACCTTATGGAAGACATACGAAAGGCGTATGATCCGGGAATGGTACGATTGATGCATCATTTCTCGCACCCATCCGGAAAGAGCTTAAAAACGTTTTTGTCAGTATATCGATCCTCTACGGATAGATATACAGTTCGCAACGGCTTAACTCCAATATTCGGCTGTTGCCGGCGACACACTTCGTGTCGTCGTACCAGATCATGGTGATCTGCGATTACGTATCATGAATGTGTACAACGACCCACCTATTGGTGGACATCGTGGTCAAGAGGAAACATATCTCACAGTTAGCCACGACTTTTACTGGCCCCTCTAGTATCAGTTCGTGCGCAAGTACGTTCGGGCCTGTGAGGTCTGTCTTCGAGTGAAGTCTAGTCCTTCCCTTCTAGCCCCGTTGCAGCCTCTGCTCGTCCCGGCCGAGTGCTGGGAACCTGTCTCAATGGACTTTGTCTTTGGATTCCCCGCGGACTCTCACAAGAATAATGGTATTCTTGTGTTCATTGACAGGTTCAGCAAGATGGTACATCTGGTGGCTGCACCCGAATCAATCAACGCATCGGCTTGTGCCCGTGTCTTTATCGACACGGTCTTTCGCCTTCATGGGTTGCCTCGTGAACTCGTGTCCGATCGAGACCCGCGGTTCACAGCTGATTTCTGGCGTTCCGTGTTCAAAATACTCGAAACCCGCTTAACGATGTCCACATCTGACCATCCTGAAACAGATGGCCAGACCGAACGCGCCAATCGTGTCCTCGAGGAGATTCTTCGAGGATACGTCCATTCCTTAACGAATTGGAGCGAATTCCTGCCGATGGTGGAGTTTGCCGCCAGCAATTCAGTCCATGTGTCGACGACGCACACGCTGTTCTTCGTAAATGTCTTACGTCATCCGCGTCTGGTTACCTTTTTAGAGTGTGACTCTCGTTTAAGGGGGGAGGGACTCATTCGAGCGACCTTCAATCTGGCTCTCACTCGTCACGTGCTGACAATGCGGTCACCGCGTTCGACGCCGATGTCAATCACATCGGCTTTGGTGAAGAAGACGAAAGTAAGAGCGAAGATGTTCTTACTGGCCACGATACTGATCAGATCAGCATCACGCCTAGTGCGTCCAAAGACACACTAACAGAGGCGACAAGTGATCTTGCTACAGTACGCTCCAAGAGCACTGCAGAGGGTCAGCAGATGAGTTCATACTGGCTCGCGAAACAGTTTTCCATTTCGTACAAGACTCTATCGCAGAGGCGGTAGATCGACAAAAACGAAACGCTGACAAGAATGGAAGGGCAAATGTACTTTTATTCAATAAAGGCGACTTGGTACTACTACGGTTAACCTACCTTGACACATAGTGACTAACGTGGGAAGTAACAAATTGCTATCCAAGTTAATCGGTCCATTTCGTGTGTTGCGCCGCCTAGGCAACGCATTGCACTGCCACGTAAGATGCGCACGCATCCTACGTTTTACGTCGGTCGTCTTAGGACGTACAATTAGTACGGGGCTTCTTCCGGTGAAGACAGTTCTTGCGCTCAAGCATCTCCAAAAGATACTTGTACTCACGATGTTGGCTCGCAGCCCGCGTCTATAGTTCGTATATCTCCCCGCAAAGCCGAGAGATATCCTGACGAGCTTCCATCATCTCGTCGCGGAGAGAACGCTGTTCCCTCTCATTCGCCAGCTGGTCAAAGGCATACTCTGCCCTGTCCTTTTCCCGACCTGAGCTCAGACGGTTCACATTGCCAAACAAATCCAGACACCTGCCTCTCTCGCATTCGAGGTCCTCGCGCAACTCACACGTTACGCGGTCGAGCTGACTCACAGCATCATATTGGCTCCGCAAATCCATTGGAGGATGTGTTCCCTCGTCCACTCCATACATACAGTTGATACTCGCGGTGATCAACGCTTCCTCGTTAAACGACTCTTGAACCACTGCGATGTGAAAGAACGTCGGACGAGTTACCTCGTCCGGTTGCGCGGCTATCCGCCCTCGGAGGATAGTTGGGAACCTCGCTCGCAACTGATGATGGACGTGTTGGCCTTGTCGAGCAGTATGACAAGGCACATCCGACGCCGAAGAAGGTCCACCGGAGAACAAACGCCCAGTGCGTTTGTCGAGGGATTACATGTTAGCTAATTACCTCCTACATCTCCGACGAGACGCTAGCCCTTCACCAGGCATCGGTCATTGAATAAACTTCTTTAGAAGCTCGTGTCAAGTTGTTCACACAACATTGGCACGCATCACCCCAGGAGAAGCATGGTTACCCGGCCTCTCTCGGTAATCGATGCAGTTTGTAACGCGCACCGCTAGAAGTCCGCTTCTCGAATCTATACGGAGATAGAATCAGCTTATCAAGCCAGGCATCGCGCCCAATCTCCCCAACGTTGTGGATGAATGCGTTCCTGCCCGGATCAGCGAGGCACCATCACGATTATGGTTCCCGTTGAACCATCGATGTTTGAAAAACACATCGATGTAGAACTCATACTGAGTGCGAAAGTCACTCGCACTAGAGTCAAGGCCATGGAGCCTTGATCAATCGAAAAGTCTTATCCGATAACGATCGCTTACCGTGTCGGAAAAGCGATCTAGCACTCTCTGAGGAGGCAACCACGCCTTCTTCTCCGGAGCAACGCGCAGGTCGTCGCGATCTCTGGCCTCCTGCGTGGTTTCAATGGAAATACCGACACCACGTCCAGCACGATTGTCTTGATTGTGAAGCATTACTACATCACCGTCATCGTTGTTTGACTGGCTCTTGCCACCGCCTTGATTACTCTTAAGCGAACGACTCCGCCTTGGAGACAGAGCGCCTAACTCGTCGGACGATCCGAAGATGTCACGACGCTCAGCGAAGCTCATGGCGCTTCGCGAGACCGACTTGATCGGCTCTGTCGTCGCCGCTTTCGGCTCTGTCGTCGCCGCTTTCGGCTCTGTCTTCGTGGCAGCCTTCGTCGCGTCGATGTCGCCATCCGACTCGCCAGAGTATATCAGCTCAAGTTCGTAATCTTCAAGGCCACGCGGTGAATCACCGCGTGAGACTACACCAGAAGAAAAAGAAGGCAGGTTGTCGCCTGCTGTGTTCAAGGCCTTTGCCTAATCCGCCGCAGCGGATCATAATTCCATAGCTGCGTTCGCAGCAGCTTTGGCTGCACACCGCATGGACTTGTTAACCATGCGAAAGAACGAAGGAATGGTAGGAATTGACCAACAAGTGCTTCCCTTTCCCATAGTCACTCATTCATCAATCAGTCACTAATGTAACTGATGAAAAGGCGGGTGATGTAACGGGGTCCCTCCGTTACATGATAGTTTACACAAGGTAAATATATAGTATGAATATTATGTTAATACAAACAGAATATTCTCACAATATTGGCTAAATAACCAATATTGTGTTGCAGAAGTAATGCACTGCTTATTGGTTGATATCGATTAATGATATCAACCGATAAAGCCGAGCCACGACAGAAGAACGCAATGAGTGGTGAGGAGATAGTTACAATACATGTTTGAATTTAGAAATAGATAAATGATTACTGCATAGGATTTATTGACAGGAGATTAACTATACAAAATGTAGTTCTACGTTTACCCTTTATCTCGTGTTGAAACCTTTCTCTGCACGACGCATGTACGTGAAGTCTCGAGGCACCACCTTACTCTGTGGTTAGTATAAGTAGCTTGTACTGTGACAGTACAAGCGATCAGAGCCCCGTTACAGATTATAGATGTGAACTGAGAAATATATTGACATGTTAACTACTACCTCTGACATGCAGTGTTTCCTCTCTCATGTTCTTGCTTCTTCCTTTGGACCTGGCATCTTCATCGGCTACTACAACAATATATGTGTTAACATTTACGTAGCGTAATCAGTATCACGCGAAGTGTTGGCGACAGCAACGGTCGATCTGCAACACTCCTCCTGACCGTGATGAGCTACTTACCTTGTAAATTTTGCTTCGCCACCTGAACTTGAAATCTTCTCCTCCAATGTTTGACGCGGTAGCGGCTTGGTCAGAATACCTGCAAGCTGGTCCTTACTGACACACAATTTCACACTTACGCATCCTTTGATAGTTTCATCCTTGATGAAGTGATAACTTAGAGCAATTAGCTTTGCAGCAGCTAATACCATTTTCTTCTTAATCGTTCGTATTGTGCTTTGGTTTTCAACCATTATACTTGGGACAATTTCGATGATGAGCATCTCTTGAAAAAGTTTCCTGATACATATACATTCAGACACACTCGTCGCACCGGCGATGAACTTTGCTTCCATAGTGAACGTCGCAACAACGACTTGCTTCTTTGAACTCCACGCTATTGACCGCCCATTTATCGCAAGGAAGGCGCCGCTCGTTTATTTTTGGTCGACTCGATCACCAGCCTAATCATCATCAGACCAAATACGGACCTCGAGGTTTTTAGCTAAAACAGCTTCACTTGCCTTCCAGCAGCGCAAACCACGATTCCATGTGCCCTTTAGATAGCGACAAATTAGTTTGATCAGTTTCCAATGGCACTTACGAGGATGCTCGCGATATCTTGAAGCAAAATTGGTAGCATACGCTATGTCCGAGCGTCTAAAATTTGCAATCCAAAGTAGCGTACCGAGAGCCTCACGTACACGATGTAGGTCCACTAGTTCCTCACTATCAGTACCTTTAGAATCTGTGTTGGGATCCTTTGGAGTCGTGACAGTTCTGACATGTTCAAGATTGAATGCGCAGAGTGCGACACAAAACATGCTCTGCTGGGACAAAATATAACTTTGCTGCGTCTCGTGCACTGTGGTACCAAGAATTCCTTTACTGATCCGAGCATATTGATGCTGAACCGTTCTACCTGATTCAGTGTAACCTCGCGCAGCTCCTCCTCGTCATGAAACGCGATCAGCATATCATCCACGTAAACTCGAAGGAACAGCACCCGCTCATTTTTCCGCGCTCGTAATAAATGCATAGGTAGAGTCTTGACTTAATAAAAAATAAGTGCGATATGTACTAGTTCATCGTCTCATTCCAGCAGCGACCCGACTGCATAAGCCCAAACAATGGCTTATGCAGATTGATTGCATGCTCTCATCAACGTCCAGATCTCTTGGTACCTTCATGTAGATGAGTTCGCGAAGCAAACCCTTCACGTAGTCATTTGGAACGTCGGCATGTGTCAGTCGTAGTCCAAGCAAGCTTGGTAGTGCAAAAAATAGGTGCACACTACTAATTTTGATCACCGGCGCAAATGTCTTCAGGAAATCAATGCCGTACTTCTGGATAAACCCTCAAGCAACAAGTTTTGCTTTAAAGCGCTCAATGTCACCATCAGCATCAAACCTGATCTTCAAACATATTTGTTGTCGACGATGTTTGTACCTTTGTTTGTTTCGTCTACAACCCCTCAAGTGCCATTGGGGATGAGTGCATCGAGCTTCGCCTTCATCGCATCGATCCAGTTCTGTCTTTACGAAAGAGTCATGGTATCTTGAAGGGATCTTGGCTCTTTCACTCGTACAACCACCATTGCGGAATCGTCAGCATATCGAGCAGGTACGGTGACACGACGATGCTCGCGTTGTTCTGCCAGCGATTAACTTCCAGCAGTGTTTGTATCGATTCCAGATTCCTCACAATTAGAAACTCTCGAGCCATCTCCACTTAGCGATGGAATGATTTCTGTGTAGAGATAGTGTAGGTGGATACATCACCCACAGTACTTAGATCCCTGCCGATACCCTTTCTGGCCGAGTTAATTGACTGGACATGCTGCTATACGAAGATCTTCTTCGCGCGTTTGATGAACACGCGATGGCCCTTCACCTTATCATCATATCTAATAAATATGCCGTGCTCATACTTCTTTCGCATACCCATGGACTTACTCTTGACATGAAGCGTGACCCTTCGTCCCCACTCTAGTGTGCGACTTAGGTTGGGCTTGTGTCCAGTGAGAGATTTGATAGGCGACTTGTTCCCGCCATTTGCACGTGTCGGGGGTCGGCTCCTTAAACATGACTGATGTCGTAGTGCTTCCGAACATAGGAAGCGGGGAGCCTTAGCAGCATCAAACATCATATCCCGCATTCCATCAAACAAAGTCCGGTGGCGCCTCTCCACCTTTTCATTTGAAGTCTATTCGTCTGGTGCCGTTAGTTGCTGTCGGATACCGCGTTTTGAACACCACGACCTTATCTTGTTCGTGTCAAATTTATTGTCGCTCCGGATGACCTTCATCGCACGTCGTTTTGTCGCTCGAATCTTGTAATGAATTCAGTCAGTAACGGATACCAGTCGGACTTAGCACACATTGTAAAGATTTCTCCATAGTTAGACGCATAGTCTACAACATGCAAAGAGTGAGTGCAGCCTCTGTAATCGTGCGGCTTGATGTTTGTCTTGATATCAACTCCAATTACGGCGCCAATATTGTCTATTGGTGCTGATTCGGAAGTATATGCGCTTTAGCGCTTATTGTTTGCTTCCACTCGCGACATTCATCGCAGTCACTTCGCTTCTTGTCACTGATTTATAGACCATCAGCAAGATCATGATTCTCAGTCATCGCTACTTCATCAACGTTGATATGACCAATTCGAGCACGTCATTCCATGATGCTGTCATTAGGTTTTGCTACGACACTCGCAACAGATGGTACGATTGCATGCCAATCAAGGTAGCAAAGTACATTTTCCCACGTCTCACTTCCAACAACAAATTTGACTCCCGTGTCGTCAAGTTTTCACAGTGATGCGCCTTGTTCATTAAATGAGGTATGAATATCTGTCTTAGCAATTGACCAATCGATAGCAGATTTTGCGCAGCCCCGGAATAACGTGCACGCCTTGCAACAGAATATTGGTTTGCTTTCTGTTGACATGTATCTTCATCATAATGTGTCCACACGTGGACGACTGGATGGTACGACCATCTGCGATAGTCACTGACAATTTGCATGCGAAATCGTTTTGTATCGCAAATCCGGTACCGCATATGTGGTGACTAGTGCCTGAGTCCAGCAACCATTTTCGTTCATTTCTGAAGCCTCTGAATGATTCCCACCATGATGCGTACTGATAGTCCTTATTGTCAGTCTTGTGGGTCTCGAGAGATGTCCCCACCACATGAGCTGAGCCCTTTGATTTTTTCTTTCTCTCCAAAAACTCCTTCTTGAGTGGGTAGGTTGTAGAAATGTGACCCTCATCCTTACAGAAGTAACAGGCATGCTTAGGATACTTCTTTACTCCTCCTGAGCTGAACGCATAACCAATATCATGCCTTGATTTCCGATGTTTCTTCTCAAACTTCGGTTTGTCTCTCTCAGCACGCTCGTACTGATTCTTCATCCCCTTTGGCTTACTGAAGAATCATTTTCCGTTTCCTGTGATGGATGGAGGTATCGTGTAGCTTTCTCGAGATCGATCCTGCACTCCAAGCTATCTTGATCAATCTTTACCAGCAAAATTCTCTCCTCTAATGGGCAAGAGTATGAGCAGAAGTATCAAAGGATAATCTTGCTCGGATTACCATCCATACGGCTCGCCCCAGCTCTCATATTCTCGATGTGAGATGTCCACATTGCGTTGGTTTTCTTGGGTGCTTCAAGTAGCTTTCCCAGATCAGATTACAGCAAAAGCGGTTCTTCATGGACCTGTAAGTGAAAAAACGTGGTATTTTGCACCAACAGGTGGGGTTAAGTTGACGCTGAGTAACGAAAGGCCAGGTTTGGAAGCAATCAACCGTCTATCTGATCTGCTAGTTACTAAAGACCAGATCCCCTCTACCAAAATATTTGCGGTGATTAGGTAGCGGTCTTAAATCGGGATATTTTTGGAAACCATGCTAGAGGAAGTGGTGCAACGATCTCGAGTGGACCGAATTCGAAGGGCGCAAGAAGAAGAGAGATGAGTACGAGATGTGAAAGTATATTTAAGGGGAGAATGGAGTGTTCTATCTATGTAATCTGCTAAATCATGGAGCAAAGTCTCAGGAGATTACAATCCAAGCAAATAAGAATTTTCTTGTACCTACTTAACTTCAGAGCCGAGGGAAAAGTCCGTGACCTGATGGTCAGACTGGTGATACCTGAAAGTCTCCAAACCGATTTTCTCCATCTCTATCGTACGAGTTCAGAAGGGAGTCATCTAAAGATAGGGTGTACTTACCACTGCATTAGACGGTACAGCCACTGGAAAAGTCTGTTTCGAAGTATGCAGAGATATGTGGGTTCCTGCATGGATTGTGAAACTGCAGAGGGTGGACCTACCCTACAAGGGAATATAGAGGCGATCTATACCTTCCAAATTTTATAGCGATGGACAATATTCCGTCTCCCCCTAAGTCGCACGAAGGAATAAGACTGCTGATATGATTTATTTACCGGATGCATAATGGACAAGGTTAGTGCTTGGCGGACGGCTCAGACAGTAGCTGATGGATATGAAATGTGTGCTTTCCGCCGTTTCGGTGCTAGTGAGACGATCCATAATGATCGAGAGCCGGGATTTATGTCGGATTTGCTTCGAGCGTTCAATTGTATAGTGTGGCAAGGCCAGCAAGCAACAATGGACTACCGACCTCAGGCCAATGGTACGATATAGAGAAGGGTTGAGATTCTGACCAGGTATATCAAGTTGTATGTCGCCGAGGAAGAGCAACGGGACTGGGACGAGTGTTCAAATCGATTGACGGTTGATCAATACCGCACAATAGTGGGTGCGGAAGGAAACGCCGTTTTATTTGGTCCACGGCTGGGAGCCAGGTCCACCTTTGAAGCCACGTTACCCATAGTGAATGTGCGACGTCGGGAGTATGGACCCAGAAGGTGAAGATACTAAATTCATCATTATCAGCGCGCAATAGAATAGGTGAACGAGAAACGGCGGGAAGCGAGTCAGGATATAGTACAAAAAATATTGAATGGGTGGGTGATCACAAAATCCGACCGGGAACCTCATTATGGCTCTATCTCGATCGAGTTAAAGTGGGATGTGCCAGGAAACTGTTCCACCTTTGCATGGACCATTCTGCGTTCTGGAGATGGTGAAATACCACGCAGTGCGTTCAAAAACCCGGGGTACGGGATACAGATTATTTCCGATCTTGCGCATATCCCAGATCAAGCGGGTCAGGAAGTTCCCTGATCGACCAAACAACGAACTAAAGGTGGTAAAGGAGACCGAGTCGACTTCGACGAATTCTTATTGACGGAAGACAGTTGGGTACGAGAATTGAACGAAGACGAATGCGAGAAATTCTGGAAGGTCGTATTGGTAAGATGACATGGTATGGGCGACAGTAACGAGAATTTCTCGTTCGTTTGGACGGGGTATGCGGACCCCGCATGATTCGATAAACTGTGTTTTTGAATTGCGGATATTACTTCGAGAATTCGAAAGTAAGTAGAAGATTCATCATCGGTTCAGCAAGGTAAAATCATGAAAACTAGAGACACTTCTCGAAAGCCCCAGGGGTAGACCACGGCCCATCATTAATCGATTGGGTCATACATCAGTAGACCCCAATCCCTCATGGATAGACTTAGGTTCATTGAGGTTGATTAAATGACTTCGAGGTCAAGCTATACCCGGCTAATTCAAGTGTGAAAGAAAAGTGACCAAGGAGGTAGAAGGAAGTGCAGACGTGAGGAATCGATGACATGAGAAAAGGAAGCAAGTGGGTTCAGCAGAATTCAGCCTGGGAGGAAAGATCGAACTTGTTCGTGATGCGAAGGGAGAGGGTGCCTGGATTAGGCTTCGGTGACAACGAATAATATGTGAGCCATGGAGATGCAAAGTCGGAGATCCGAAGAGGTTCAAGCAGGTCGACCGGATCTGAACTCTCCTCACGCCCCGAGAACCAGTATAACACGCAGAATGGTCGAAGGAGGTAGCGGAAGAAGGGGTCCAGGAAGATTTCCAAGGTCGCATTGACAGGAGCTCATTCTATTATAGATTAAGCCGACTACGTCCCGCCATGCTTGAATCGCCCGACATCTAAGCTTCTTCCGCGCATTATAATACGACGCAAGGAGCGCGCTTGTTCCTTGGAGATTTATAAGCAGTTGGTTGCTTCGCAAAGCGCTTGGTTGTGGTCTTCATCGAAACGTTCGTATGTTGCAGCCAACCTGATAAGCCAGCCTACGGGTCGGAATGACATGAGTTGGAGCGGAACTCTGGCGGGAACCCACGGATCGGCAGCCAGCAAGACCTTGACCATAGCGGAGTTGATCAGGGAAGACGTCCACTTGGGGGGGAGATCGACGTTATCGTTCGGCCGGCTAAAAGACCCTCATAACATATCCGTACGGTCGACCAGTTCACTTAGACTCATGCTTACAATACATCACGAGTTGACCAGGTCTACGGACCAAGGCGCCACTTCTGCGGTGGTGAAGGTCTTTGGTCGTATAGGGCCAGGAATCATAGCCTTCGTCGAGAGCACATGGAAAGGTTCCGGGTCACAGTCGGTTGTCATCTCCGGCTGTTGGAGCATTTCCACCAGACACCGACTCGGTGTCGGAGTCGGAAGACCCGAACATCGCCCGTTTTAACGAGTTTTCCAAGGTGGATGCAGGTCCTACGGTAGAGGCAAAAGCTGGCGCGTCGACCGGACGACTTGCAGACTTGGTCAAGGGCTTAACGACCGGGCGAACTGTGGACTTGGTTGGTGGCGCTGGGACCAAATAATTTGGAACCTTGGTTGAGCGTCGACCGGAGTACCGCGACTTGGCGAAGGCGGACCGCACCACCTCGCTGTCCCCACTTGCACTTTCATCAGAGGGGTCTAGCAGGGTTGGAGACGAAGTCCCGCCCGAAGATACCGAGTGACGCACCGCCGAAGCTGGAGTGGACAATGCGTAGCGTTTCGAATATTTCCTCGATTTAGCGGATGCTCATGTAGATCTTCGCCGTGGGTACTGGCTGGAGGATGGGGAGCTTCCTGAAGCAGACCTTTTCACCGAACTGGTCCCTTCAAGCAGAATGTTTGCTTCAGGGAGAATAAGGTCCTTGCCATGAGCATGGAAGGCTTCAACTAATGTAGCTGAGCTGCAAGAAGAGTCTGCTAGTTCTGCCGGTAATTTATCTGCCATCACAGATGATCTTCCAACGATGATTCAAGTTGGAACCCTTTGCGGAGTTGTACCACCAGAATGGAGTTGTTCCGCAGATCCTCATCGAACCGCTCACATTGGGTCTTCCATTAAGCGGACGAAGAGACCAATGCAAGCCGGTGTTCTCAAGCCTCCATACGGCGTGTTTGCGCTGCCACGCCAGCCTGAAGATCGTGCAAGGTTTGGTGCACGAAGCGAGAGTCGGACAATGTGGTCGACGGGTCGTTGGATGAAGAGGCTAATGAGATATAAACAACCGGTTGCCGGCTGAAGCGTCTAACGGGGCGGAATCAACAGGCGATTCTTTGTCATCGCCCGCATCGACTAAACACAGCAACATCGACGCCATTAAGGGGATCTCAACGACCGGCGGACCAACGGCGGAGGGGGTCGGGTCGACCGCAGGCATAGGTGTGATCGCTGGAGGATCACGCAAGGGTACGGCAGTAACAGAGGTCGATGAGTCAACAACTGGCGAGGAGGCGAACAAGACGGTTATGGGGGAGGAGAATCGAACCCGGATGAAGACATGTCTGGAACGAAACAGACCAGAAAAAGACCGACCAACAAAGGGCAGGCAAGGGAAAATACAGGATGGAGTTGGTAAAGAGATGGGCTTGCCCAAATCTCTGAAAGGCTGAGCAAGTACAGAGGGTGGCTGTATTGAAGTGCTTACGTACAAATATGGACCCAAAAGCTATCTAGGTAAAGGGACAAGAGGACAACTACAGGGAAAGGGTGCCTGGGAGAGAAGGGGCGCAAAATCGGTTAACTCTCATGGAAGAGGTACCGGCAGAACCAAATAAAGGAGAAGACCGTTGCCCGGGTACCGGTTAAGTAGCACTGAAAGAAGTTGAATGCAGACCCTCATCTCTAGATCGCGGTGTCTTATCGATAGACCTTGGTCCCTCGTTGGTGGGACTCGGTGCATTAACGATAGACCTTGGTCCCTCATTGGTGGACCCGGCCATCATCGGTAGTACTCGGTCCTTCAAGAACCGGCTGCTTATGACCAGTCACATAAGGAATCAGAGCATAGAGCAAGGATAGATTAAAGAAGTTAAACGATAGGACGATATTAAATACTACTCAATTCACGATCCACGTGGCAAGCCTTATTCGTCTCAGTAAGAATATTGCCAGCCTGTTCTTGGGAAGGGATATAGTTTGTTCTTCCGCTAAAGGCAGTTACGAGGTAAGACCCAAGTGTAGCTAGAACCACAGGAATTATTTGGCCTGTGGGTTCGTCAAGTATCAACACCCCACTCAAGACCCGCTCTCGGAAGCGGTGTCCCTAACAAACGGTCAGAGAGCAAAGTAAAGGCCAGGAGCGACGAGCTACCTAAAGAATTTGTTTATAAGTCCACTCTCGACTACGCCGATCCAGTAGCCTCCTACTGGTCCACCGAGTGGAGCATATCCGCTTATGGCTACGAGTCTACCTCTCTCAAGACCAAAACATCTTCATCTCCGTCCAAGTCTACCGGAGGGTGCAGCCCTCCAGCCAACATGAACACAAGGTGAGTCAAGTTCCGTTCGCGGAATCAGTGTACCAGCCCTTAGGTCAGCATTTCCGTACAGTGGGTGTGTTGGGATCTCATCACCCAGTTTTGAGAATCCACTCCACCACAGGTACAACATGCGTAAATTCTCGATCGTTCTCCATACAAAGTTGATTGTTCAGCTTTAGACTCTAATTCTTTCGTAGCTTAGGTGTCGATTGCTGCGTTGTAAGAGCGTACGACATGTAAAAATCGGACGAAGTTGAATTTGCTAACTCCGTTCTTTGTGGTACGCTGATTGTATTTGTAGCATATCATGTTTACATGCAATCATACTCACGAATTGTTGGATTTTAAGCCTAGAATCACCTACAATAATCAGATCGGTTACGTTATGGTCCATTTCCGCTTGAGTATCTCGGTTCATTCCGGCATACTTAGCGAGATTGACAGTGGTCGACAAAAGGTAAGCACTTGCAGCAATCACGATGGAACATTTTTGTAGTTTTCATATATCCATATACATCTTACGTAACATCTATGCTTCACGATTTAGGAGGATCC
>JH597921.1:128934-193213 GCA_000173235.2 Hyaloperonospora arabidopsidis Emoy2
TCCTCTGGTATAATATCCTCCCTTTATATGATCCAAATAGCGGGGTGGACAAACAAGGACGGCATAGAGGGAGATGACAGTACGTGGATAGATAGGCTGGGGATGATGTCCCAGGTCCATTGTCTTTTTAGAAGCACTTTACGACACCCGTGTCTTCCGAAGATATGGGCACGCGCACTATTGTGGTGGAAAGGGTTCTTAAAACTGCGTGTTGAGCCCCCAAAACACTCACTGTGTAGGACTGCCCACTTACGGGGGATACCCCGATTCCGCATACGGACCTTGACTCCCCTTGTGTACCCGTCGGCTGGCGGGTTGCACTCTTCGGTAGACTCGGACGGAGAAGAGGATGTTTTGGTCTAGATAGATGTAGACCGAGGCCACAAATGGATATGCTTCAATGGGTGGGCGGGTAGGTGGCCATTCGATTGACTCAGCCGAGAGTGGACATTTAACCAAGTTCTTCAGGTAGCTTGTCGCTCCTGGCCTTGTCCTTGTAGTCTCAGGGGTGCTAACCTCCTGGCCTTTACTTTGCTCCCTAACCGCGTGGTGGGGAGACCGCTTCCGATAGTGGGTCTTGAGGGGGTATTGCTACTCGACGAACCCGCAGGACAAATACTTCCTGGGGTTCTATCTGCACCTGAGTCTTATCTCACAACGGTCTTCAAGGGGGGGGCAAAGTATATTCCTTCCCCGGAACAGGCGGGTAAACTTAACAAGTTCCTTAACGCACGACAAAGTCGTGCCACGTGGATTGCATCTTGAGTAGTATTTAATATCCTTCTATCCTTTAACTTCTTTACTCTATCCTTGCCTCATACTCTGGCTCTTTATTTGACTGGTCAGGAGCAGCCAAATATTGAAGTACCTTGATCTACCAATTGGGGACCGGGGTCCGATGAGGGACGGAGGTCTCCCGATGGGGGACCGAGGTCACCCGATGGGGAATCCTGGTCTACCCATGAGGGACCGCGGTCTACCTTTGGAGACCTGGCCCACCGATGAGGGTCTGCAGTCATCTTCTTTCAGAGCCGCTTAACCGGTACTCGGGTCACGGACTGTTCTTTGGTTGGTTCTGAGGGCCCCTCTTCGTTAAGGTTCTAACCACTTTCGTGGCCCCTTTTTCACTCAAGCACCCTTTCTCTGAAGTCTCTATCTTGTCCCTGAAGGCTGTTCCTTGTCCCCTCGTCTCTATAGTCTCCAGGTCCAATATTATTCGAAAGCACTTCACCACACCATCATCACTTCCCTTATTTGAACTTTTTGGGCTTATAAATTGTCGCCAGACAAGGAAACGGGTCCGCTACAAGAATAAAATTTGATACTGATTATTATCTTGTTATACTACCGACCTTTCGACCTTTCCAATATCTTTTCAACTCCTTTTCTCACACACAATCGTGATATCTACAATATGCTAAAGTGACATCAGTAACAGACACACTCATCATCCACGCTAAACTGACACACCCGTCATTCTGCGACATCTGTCACAATCCACACGAACAGTCGCCCAGATGATAAATTCCAACAGCTCACTCTCTGTGTTTAAAGGACTCCAGTACCAACTCTCTCATGCCGACGCGCTGCGTACGTATGTTCTCTTGATTCGTGATGTCTAGAGCACTATCGTAGTTGATGACACAACTGCAGGTTCTTCATTTATCGTCAGCATTTTCGAGGGCTCGTTACAATTGGAGGTTTGTGGGCCAAGTGTGTACACAATCAGCTCTGATTTGGGGGTTAGAGGTCACATCAGCCGATCGCGGCGTGGAAAGGCAAAAACCGTCTTTGACAGGCCCAAACCAGAAGCTGATGTCGTTGCCTCTGTGACTGTGCCTGTACAAATTCGCAGCAGAACTTGGTTCCAAGCGGATCGTGCGAGCGCAACACCAAGTACTTGATTGTCTCCAAAGAAGATTTCACAGTAGTGGACCATACCACGACAACAGTGCAAATGTAAGCCTGTGGGGCGGATAAGCGCCACTTGCTAGATCTACACCGCTCGTTTGCATCAGAGCAGGAGCAGCACCTGCTTCTGCCTCAGTTGCCGGAAATGGAGGAATATATTTTTGCAACTTTTAAGATGATGTCACGGTCTCAGCTGGATAAGCTCGGAATGGCTGCACCACTTCACTTGTGAGGTCATGATTACGTTGAAGTGGCATAGGGCACCGCATATTTTTCTTTATGTCACGTCAAAGTCGAACTCTTCGTTGCGTAGCTGGAGAGAAGGGGCATAGACGTACCTTCAGGTGCCCAAGTGAGACGACACACGACGTCGCTTGCCGTAGACTATTCGTCCTTGCGAGTACGCTTTTGTACAAACGCTTATTGAACCCGATCGACATTGGATAGTAACAGGTAGCAAGGGGTAGTTTAATGTCAAGAGGACCAAAGCCTCTATGCTATGTCCTAGCATTTCATTCCTTCACACGCTCCTTCTAAAACCGCAACTAGTTCAAAAACAAAATCTTGGGCCTCAAATGCATTCAAATGCAATCAAATGCATTCAAATGCAATCAAATGCAGTATAGTGGAGCAAGTCATGATAGCTAGGTCACATACAGCCAAACACCTCGCCCGCGCAACCCTATTACTATATTCAATCAGTCAATCCATCCATCGAACGATTGATTCTTCATCTAAATAGTGTTGGGAATGTAGTTGTCATAGCGGACACTCCTTTCCTGGTCAACGACCCAGCCGCCAGTTGTGGTAAGGTAAACAACCAGTTCGGGGCACGATTTTGGACCAATTCAGAGATTTTATTTAGCTTACTTAAATGATACGAATCGGATATATCTGACAAGATCATATTACAGCCATTTTAGATGCGGTTTTAATCCATATAGTTGCACATTGATAACATTATTGTACAAAGTTTTACGAGTTATAAAAATCAGTCAATTATAAGCCCATTTTACTCGGTACCGGTTTCGTGCACGACTACTGGCCGGATGCTTCTACAAGCATTTATTTGGTAACCAACCTGCATGCGATGTCTATCGTTGTTCTACGCTTCTTCTGCTTCCGTACAGGCTCTGGAGGGAGCGTGGCGATCATATTCTGGACTGTGGTGACCACATTCGGGCGGTGACAAGCCAGGATGTATTGCCATAGTCGCCTTTCAGTCCCCCAGCTTGATACTCACCGAGACGCTTGTGTAATTGAACCAGAAAGAGAGGGTAGAGTCCAGTACCCCGGAATCCCTTGATTGCCTTGCGAGGATGACCAATGTTGGCGATACGGTATGCATAACACACAATCTCGATGGCTATCTGTTTATTGTGGTATAGTAGTTCGTAAATCTGTAGCAATACAGCCTTAAACGCATAAACACAACAATCGCCGAGTTGGTTCGGCGAATTGGGCTAGTACGTGAGGATAAAATCCCTTCGCGGTTCGCCCCTTCGGGTTCAATTGTAGCTTTCGGTTAACGGATTCCTTGCAACCCATTCTTCCTGAAGACTTCCTGAGCTCAGCATCTTCTAAAACTCACACTCCTGTGACTCACACCAATGGATGGATGTCGGCGTTTTCACGCTTTTACAGGTCACCGAGTGCAACGTACGCTCGACTAGAAGATTTATGGTGTCCTTAGTTAAAAACCCACCGGCTCGTCGCTCGACGAGTCTGAATGCAGTGCCGTCTACTAAGTCACTGGCTCGCCCCTCGACGAGACTCAAACGGTACCATCTATTGGGTTGACCGGCTTGTAGTAGACGAGGTTTTAGCGGTACCATCTATTGGATTGACCGGCTCGTCGTTGACGATGCTCTTTCTTTCGCTGAAAGCGAGTATTGCTCACCCCGGGCCAACTTGAACTCTTGACGCTTGCAGTCGAAACCTCTACATGCTATGTTTCTCGAGGTTCGACGGCAGGCATAATCCAGCCCACGCAGGGACTCATCGGAAGAGTATACGCTTTACTAGGACTCGGAAGATTCTGCTCTGTATTTAGTTATCTCTTTTTACTGGGAGGGAGCCTATCGTCTGGCTCCCGTCCATTCCCCTATTTCACCTATACAATGACCTAGTGACTTGGACCATCAAGATTTCAGCTCACAAGTTGGAAGATTCGAACGTGATTGATTATCGGGGCTTACTACTTACTACATGATTTATATGTGGTGTACATATAAATCATGTGAAGCGTCTCATCATCCTACGCGTCTAATCAACTATGGTAATTACCGTAAGAACTACGTCGTAAATAATAATCTGAGCAGGCGGTTCGGATTGAACCGGTCAAGGTTACCAATACTGGTAGAAAAACGATGATCGTCAACACGCCCCCTCAATACGAACACGCATGAATGCCTAGCGCCGTCGTCAGTTCCTTGTGGCGTGGTCTGTGAAGTCCCTTCGTCATGATGTCCGCTAACATCAACGTAGTCTCGCAGTACTCGAGCTTCACTTCGCCGCGCTTGACCTCATCACGGATGTGATGATACTTGATATCAACATGCTTGGCGCGGCCGTGGTTGACAGGGTTCTTCGTCATCTTGATGCACGACTGGTTGTCTTCACGGATCACGAGCTCGGGTCCGTCCTCGTTGGCAGCCGTCATGATCTCACACAGCAAGCGATGGATCCACTTGCCCTCTTGGATCGCCAGGCTGAGTGCAATGTACTCTGCTTCACTCGTCGACAACGAAACACTTGGCTGTTTCTTGCTTCCCCAACTCACTGGTGCACCCAATAGCATTAACACGTAGCCCGAACTCGACTTGCGGTCGGCGAGGTCACCGGCCCAGTCTGCGTCCGAATATCCACGAAAGTCGATCTTGCCACCCGGCTTGTAGTTAATTCCATGCGTTTTGGTGCCTTGTAGATAGCGCAAAATACGCTTGACCGCAATCCAGTGATCTTCTTGTGGGTTCTCCATGAATCTCGACACATAGCCCACAGCATACGCGATGTTTGGGCGCGTCGCAGTAGTCAGATGCATCAAAGCACCAACTGCTTCACGAAACGGGGCATCCACCTTGGTAGCTGCGTCACTCGAAACAAGTCGAGAGCTCATGTCCACTGGAATTGCCACAGCCTTGCAATCCTCCATGACGAAACGCTTGAGGACGTCATCCACATATCTGCGATGACACATCGTCACGCTTCCGTCTGCGCCATCAATAAGATCAATTTCAAGAACGAATGCACACTTGCCACTGTCGGTCATCTCGAAGCGTGTCTTCAGGTCGTTCTTGGTGCGTGCAATCAGCTCGAGCGAGCTTCCTGTTACCAGCACATCATCGACATACACCACCACCAGTACACATTCGTCTTCCACGATCTTGATGTAGAGACATAGGTCGAAGCCCGACACTTGAAATCCAATGGAGCACACAAACTCGTCGAACGTCTCGTTCCACACGCGCGACGCTTGCTTGAGGCCGTAAATTGCCTTCACCAATTCCAGGCCGTAGAACGCGCTATCAAGTTCAACACCTTCAGGAATCACACAGAACACTTGTTCCTTCATGACACCATACAGGAAAGCCGTCACCACATCAAACTGGTCGAGGGTCCATCCAAAGTACTTGGCAATTGCAATGATCATGCGTAGCGTCACATACTTGACCACGGGCGAGAACGTTTGCGTGTAGTCGATGCCATACTTCTGTTTGAACCCTTTGGCAACGAGGCGAGCCTTGTACTTTTTGATAGATCCATCCGCTTTGCGCTTGATCTTGAAGACCTACTTCGTACTAATGGCGCGTTGTCCGTTGGGCAGCTTGGCTGCACGAAACACACCGCGAAGTCGCATTGACTCGAGCTCCGCATGAAAGGATTTTTGCCAGTGCACTTGGTCAGGGCCGCTCACTGCTGCCTCAAATGTTGACGGCTCCGATAAATCCGCTACTGTTTCAACGGCATTCGCACTCGCACGCCAAAACACAGGCGGAGTTGATTCATCAGAATCCTTCGTTTCTTCGTCTTCTTCTTGGCGTGACGAGTTGCTGTTCGGCGCGCTTGACTTTTCTAGTCCAGGCGGTTGACGCACTGCACGCGGTCGTGGAGCAGCTGAATCTTCATCATTTAGGTGGCTCTTGCGCTTGCCCGTTTGCTTGTACTCCATCTGACGCGGCTCTTCATCATTGAGGTCAAGTAATTCGAAGTCCAGGTCATCGGCATCTTCAACGGTGATTGGCGACGGAAGTCCAAAGGTGGACTCGTCGAAGTTGACATCGCGACTGACGACCACCTGCCCCGCCTCGATGTCATAAACTCGATACGCCTTAGACACTTCTTCGTAACCCAAAAATATGCCAGCGCGAGCCTTTGGATCCCACTTGAGTCGATTCTCCTTTGGCGTCAGTGTGTACGTCTGACACCCAAATGCTCGCATGTGCTTGACGCTTGGCTTCAAGTTGTAGACGATCTCAAACGGGGTCTTGTGTACAACCTTAGGTGACGGCAGTCGATTCTTGACGTAAATGGCCGTCATCACTGCTTCAGCCCAGAAACACTTGTCCAGCTTGGCATGATGGAGCATGCTGCGGCCGATTGTGACGATAGTCCTAATGGCGCGCTCTGCTGTGCCGTTGGTTTGATGTGCGTATTGCACCGTAGTCTGCTGTTCAATGCCTTCGTCTTCGTAGAACACTTGAAGCGAGTTGGTTGCAAACTCGCGGGCTCCGTCGTGTCGCACAAACTTGACCTTCTGACAGAACTGCGTCTGTACCATAGTGATGTACTTCCGGATGTAGTCTTCACTCTCGGCCTTCACTCGTAAACAGAAGCCCTTCATACATTCACTGGCTTCGTCCACGATCAGTAGCTGATATCTGCTGCCGCCAAGCGAATCGACTCAAGTGGGATCCAAAGGCTCGCGCTGGCATATTTTTGGGTTACGAAGAAGTGTCTAAGTCGTATCGAGTTTATGACATCGAGGCGGGGCAGGTGGTTTGCTGAGTTCAAGCTCGTCGAGTAAGAATCAACGATCTTGATCTCGACGAGCTTGAATTCGACGAGTCTCCACTTGACGTTTCTTCACTCGCCGAGACTCACTCGACGAAACTTCACTTGAATAGACTTCACTTGACTAGACTTCACTTGATGAGACTTCACTTGACGAGTTTTCACTCAACAAGCCTTCAATCAACTAGTATTCAATCGACGAGTCTTCACTCGATGAGACTTCACTCGACGAGACTTCAATCGACGAGTCTTCACTCGACGAGCCTCACTCAACGAATCTTAACTCGTTTTAACCTTAAAACGTTGAGACTAATCTCGTCATAACATGCTGGACGTGCCCCTCATGTCGGGTCCAGCCCACTGTCCTGTCGAGTTCCGACCTCTATAAGCTGGCAATAGCAGAGAATACCACTTCCAAAAATTTCTATACCACATTATCCAGCGCTGGGTCCGCCATTTCAAACATTTGAAGCTGTAGAGGCTCGCAGATGATTGTTTTGAAAGGCTTAAACACGGCCACGTCAAGCGACTGAAAGATGTGCGTCACGTTTGCTGGCAAGGCGACCATCAGGATGCCATGTTCACAGCAGAAGTGTACCGACTCTATCAAACAATAACCAACAAAAGTGATTATGAGAAAAATATAATGATAAAAAGCTTTCCCAAACTTGCCCATATCCACGTGCGTGAAAGAGTTATCCAACGTCAAAATAACTGGCTTTTGAATACCTTGGCTTCCAGCACGGTAGAGATGATCGCCAGCCAGTCCTTGAAGATCTTTGCATTGCTGAATTTCTTTGGCACACCTGTGACGCGAGTGCCGTCAATTGATAGCGCTACAAGCTCTGTCTTGAGCGGACGAACGCCAGGGAGGATGATGAGGGGAGGGATAGCGAAACCAGACGCACTACCGCCGCCACCACGGACATGTGGAAGTTGGGCTTGATCTTCTGCGTCCACACATTTCCTATGCCTTTGATGGAAATGACGGTACGAGTTGTGGGCTTCGGCGTAAACGAAGTTTCGTCCATGTTGAAGACCCGCGATGAGTCGATCCTATACTCAATGAGCAGCTTGGCCATCATGTTGAAATGCACGTCGACCGAAGACTTCCCCACCGGGTTTCGCACTCTTCCCATGCTCTGCGCAGTGCGTATTACAAGCACCGTGTGGCGATCAAGAAAGCGCGAGTACGATCCAGACGGGAGTTGTTTCCACAGGCTGGCTCTCGTGCGCTTCTGCAGCGCGTCGCATATCAAGATGGCGCGCTTCATGATCTCTATGCGGGCAACGGGTAGACCCACGCGCTGCATGGCGGTAATCCACTCCACCGAGGGGCTCTCCAGATCTGCTGAGATTGCAGGCTTCGTGCCGCGGTGTAGCCGTTTAATCGGTATCCCGCTTTGCTGGTCCTTCGCGTTCTTGAACAACGTACGTAGCGGAACAGACGACGTCCGCGCGACCTCGGTGTACGGTTCACCGCGGTGCACTCTCTCCAAAGCATCGATGACGTCTTGTTTCTTGTAGTGGCCGCGGCGGACCATCACTTAATTGCTTCTTCTTGTTTCGTTTTTACGTTAAGAAAATGCCCCCCTCCACTTACAACCCCTCTTTAAAACGATAAAATCACTTCGCACACAGCGAATCATGCATTAAACCGGTTTAAAACTCATCTGCCAATCAACTTACTTATTATCGAAATAATTTGATTCCATTGGATATTAATCAGCATCGTGCACTAAAATGACACCGTGCACAAAACTGGTTGTTTACCTTAGTTATTGTGTGGTAGATGTGTGGTTACACAAAGTTCTAGAAGGTTCTTTGTAGGATTTAGCACAGGATATAACAGAACTCACTTCTCGATTGATTAAGCCACTGACGAGGCCCCCGGCGGGGGGTCGAAACGCGTCAGGCCCGCGTATCAATACAGAAATCTTGCATTATATTTCTTTTATTTTCTACAAATAGTGCAACGTGTCACGCACCATGAAACAGTGGCGACTCCTGTTTTTTCGTGTTTATAGATAGAAACCTTTTTTCGCCATGGGAGTTACAGCGAGCAAGCACGTAGAAAGGAGCTGGCCTTTATCGTAGGTCTTCGATTGAAGCAACTTTATCGCCTCCCTGTACAGTAGAACCCCTATTAGCTCATACCAGTGGGTGGATAAGAATATTAGGTAGTAGAGGATATGAGGTAGGAAGGGTTGGGTTGTCACGTGTTCTCCAATTTTATAAGGGGTGTATGGTTCCCACGTGTTGTGAAATCTACGAGGTTAATTTTTCAGGTACAATAAAAAAAGCAGTACGAATTCTCTACAAGCCAGCCCAGAACCACTGCCCACTACTGAAGCATTCGCGTGTCTCTCCTAAAATGCATCCCAAGAATTCATACATATTCATGACAAATGCTGAACGCTTCCAGCTCTGAAGGAAGTAGCAAGATGAACGGGGCACCTATTGCTTGTACTGTCGCAGTACAAGCTACTTACACTGAACACAGAGTAAGCAGGTGCCTCGAGACTTCACGTACATAGTACACACAGAGGGAGGTTTCAATACTAGGAAAGGGTAAAAGCAGAACTGTATTTAGTATAGTTAATCTCCTGTGTTAGTAAACCTGTTTAATCTTCTTTTAACTATGTCTATATACAAACATGTATTGTAATTAGCTGCTCACCAATCATTGCGTTCTTCTATCGTGACTCGGCGTTCTTGGTTGATATCCTTGCTCTATATCAACCAATGAGCAGTGTATTACTTCTGCATCACAATATTACATGCTAAGATAATATTGTGAGAGTACGATGTCTGTCTTAACATAATATTGATACTTGATATTTACCTTATGTAGAAGATTATGTAACGGAGTCACCCCGTTACACTACCCCCCCCTTGACCATCAGTCACATTAGTGACTGAATGATCGATTGACTCTCTTGAGTGACTCTGGGAAAGGGAGCACTTGTTGGTCTACACCATTCATTCACTGTTCTCATCGCATGGTTAACAAGTCCATGCGATTGGTGGCAAAAGCTGCAGAGAGTGCAGCTGCCAGGCTTCGTGCAGTGGCTGCAGAAGAGCCTACGACGTCTTAAGCAATTCCTTCAGGACAGTCCGTGATAACGCAAGCGGCATGTGGAAACTCGTCTGCTGCTTCTGCACTACAGCCTGCAGCAGTAGCATTTCTAGGCTCACGTGGTGATGCACCACTTTATATTGAAGACTGCGAAGTCAAGCTCATTTACCCCGGCGAGTCCGATAATGATTCCGACTCGAAGAAGGCTGAGGAAGCCAAGAGTAAGCCAGAAGCGGCTAAATTGAAGCTGACCGAGTCGGCTTTACGAGGCTCTATGAGTATCGGTGAACGGCGTGACGCCTTCGGGACGTCCGACGAGTCGGACTGTAACGGGGCACTGGTGACTTGTACCTACACAGTACAAGCCAACTTACACTGACACAGTGTAAGTAGTGCCGCAAGTCACTTCATGTGCAGAGGAAGACTAACTATTAGACACTAGTCTAATAGAGGTAGAAAGGAAAACTGTAGTGAATATAATTAAGTCCTTATCATTAGCCTATGTTTTAGTCCTAACTTAATTATATTTATCTGCAAGAATGTATGGAGAAGTCTTGCTCACCACTCATTGCGCGCGTTCATCATTGATTGTACCACTGAGATATCGATATAATGGCCCATATCAGCCAATGAGCAAGTGTTTTTAGACATCACCGATAAAGGTAATATTCCTGAACACTATCTACCTTTTAGATAATATTCTAGCTAACAGTTTTTTGTGTTAGCTAAATGTAACAGGCTCACCCTGTTACCCCCCCCCTTAAAAGATAGTCACCCATTGACTATCATGTTTTTGAGTGGTCACCGTTAGACCACGCTAAGGGACAGGGAGCACTTGTTTGGTCGGATCCATTCATTTTTGACTTGTCATCACATGGTATCAAAGTCCATGCTATGCGCGACTAAAGCCCACGCGGCGGACGATGCGTCGTCTACTGTTAGCCCCCCCCGTAACCTGCAGCATCAGTTGCTGCGGGTCCACATATTGTGTCATCACGTGCTGACGATTGCTCCCCATTGGAGCTCATCTATGCTGGTGAGTCGGACAAAGAGTCCGACTCAAAGAAGACTGTTAGGTCACCCGGATCACCCGTGGCAGCTGATTATGAGCCCTTGGTCAAAAACGCTCGGTCGAACACTCAGACTAATGGCCACTACCATAGTCTGTTCGATTTGGAGGATGAAGATGCCTAGTCGCCTGTCTTTGATGCTGCGCATTACACTAGAGCACAAGCACGACGATGGCCCGCGCCACCGTGGACGCGAATATCGTGGTACCACAACTTCTGCTGGTACCACACAGGAGGCTAAAGACCGCAATGTGTTGCGCCTTTCCCCTGAGTGCAAGACCTGGCTTTTGCTGCAGAATATCATCAACGACTTGTCCAAGTGCGCATCATCAACTACCACTATTCGATGCAAGAATGCTGCATGGTCTTGTTTTGTAGCGAGCGACTTTTGAGATAAAGAAGATTTTTATCTTGAAGCTTTTTTAAAGCATCGAGATGTAAATCTTCTTTCATTACAGCGTCAACCCCAAACGGGACAAATCCTCTCTGTTACAGGCTTGGAACACGTTCATCCGCAATGTCGAAGACATTGGGTGCGAAGTCTGGCTTTGAAATCCTATCACGGCTCGCGTTAGATATGATAAGCGTACTCCAACCGGTGCAAAGGTTAAATTGTATCGTTTTTCTCGTGAGGTAGGAATTTCATGCCTCACGTGGGGCGACCCATGCCCGTGTTGTCCGTCATACGAAGCGCGCCCAAAAAATTTGTACTCCCTTTCTTTGCCCTGAGGAAGGACTCACATCTTAAGTGAGTTGCGTGACGTGATAGCTAGTTTGCTATTTCTCTACATGCGCCATGGGTGCGTGTTTTCCGATAGACTCTCTGAGTCAGAGGATGGGTCTCGTCATACTGATGGACGAGAACCTCAACATCGGTCATCAGTTGAACGCGTGGCCCCCAGCTGTCTGCGACGACGGATAGCCGTTTCAGCGAATGAGGTACCTCGTTCGATTCCCCTTCACGGCATTGTGGTTCAAGATACGCTTCACGTGGAATTGTTGGATACCCTGCGAGTCCACCAGCGGCTGTGCTGATGGAGGGGATACCAGGTCCGATCTGCTTGTCGGACCTTCGGGTCGAGCAGCACGACCGCGTCCTTTTGAGATGCGTGATGACATCGATCACGAGCGTGATGCACGTCGCGAATGTGAGGCAAAGCTAAAGCGTCTTTGTGTCTATCAATCGGACAAACGATCGGAATACGCTTTCTCCCAGCTGGAGAACGAGCAAAGGAGTCAAGCCCTTCGTGATGATATGTCATCAGGTCGTCGCGAGATCGCGTCATTTCATAGGCAGCTTGAGACTCTGGTCCGTGACCACAAGAATTTACTCGCGATTCTTTAGCGTGGTAGCTGCATTCGTCCTCGACGGAAGATGCGTTCTGATAGTACGGCCGGAGCCGCCCCACCTAGAACGTAGGATTCTAGTGCATTCTACGAGGCAACTCGATCGCGTACGCATTGCCAGTGGGATGCGGTACAAGAAAGGGGTCTATGGGGGTACTTGGGTAGTAGGTTACTGCTACCCACATTATTACTACATGTTTAGGTAAATTGTCCGTTGATTTATCGTGGACAGTAGAACGAAGTCTCGACATTAAATTCTTCCATATTGATCAGCGTTCCTTTTCTGCTGGTCCACCGCGTAAGAGATGGATTCCTGTACGAAATAGACCACTGCTTCTCGTGCCAGCAGAATTCCTCTGCCCACTCGCCTTTCATTTGTTTCAGTGCGCCTAGTGCGCACAACTAAGAGTTCATTCTCTTCTTCAACGAGGATGTTCTCAGCCTCGCTGGTGTAGTCATTGTCGATGCTAAATATGCCAGCATCGTCATTCTCATCAGAGTCAGCAATAGTGTCGTAACTATTGCTAAGTTTATTGCCTTCGATGTCGATTGATTCGACATCAGCATCGTTAGCGTCGTCGATTACCTCGACGCGTGATGATCAAGAAACAGAACGGTTTTTGCTCGAGCAAATCCCCCCCTTGAATCAGAGTCACACTCTAATTGGGCGGGTATGCGTGGATGGCGTAAGCCGTTCACGAAGAACGGTGTATGCGTTGCTGACACATGAACTAAATTTTTAAGTGCAAATTCTACCATGCTGTCGAAGTATCTCTCCTAGGACGCGGTTGACGCGTTCCGTCTGACCATCTACCTCTGGAGGATAAGATGTTGACATAGTCAGACCTTTCCCGAGTGATCCTAACACGGATATCTGAAACTCGTCCGCCCTGATCCGTGGGTCTCTGTCAGAGACTAGTTCACGGGGTAGACCGTGGAGTCGAAATATCGTGTCAATTAAGATACGGGCACAGCCCTGTGCTGTGATAGACTCTTAAACTGCATCAAGATTTACCATCTTGCTGAAACGGCCAACTAACACAAGAATACCATTATTCTTGTGTGCGTCTTTGGAAAACCCGAATACGAAGTCCATTGAAACGGACTGCCAGTACGCTGCCAGATTGGGAGAGGATGTAGTGGTGCACGGGATGAAGGACTAGGTTTCACCCGTTAACACACCTCGAAAGCACGAATATACTTGCGTACGATGTGCTACTGGCAGGGCCAGTAACAGTCGCGACTAACGGTGAGGTGAGTCTTTTCCCCACCAATATGCTCACCTGTTTGCGCATCGTGAGACTCATAAAGGATGTGCAATTGCATATCGTTATGAGTGGGAAAGACGAAACAAGGAGTATCGCCGGCAACGGCTGTGCAATACGGCAACCCTTTGCGTATTGGTATCGATATGCGGATGCTCAATACAGGGATGGTAAATCTTTGAGCGATTTACGAGATGGAGTCACCAGATGATCCATCAGTCGCAGAAGATCCTTAGCTTCTACGTAGGCATTCTTTATGTCGTCAGCCGGTATTGACGACAAAACACTAGCGATTAGTATTACAACGGTGGGATTAACCCCACTGTTGGTTTGCGCAGCCAACTCGAAATTCGGTCGGCGTGACAACGCATCAGCGACGACATTGAGTCGTCCTGGCTTGTATTGCTATACTACGCGAAGAAGGACAGCCATCTCGACATACTTTAAGAGTGGTGTTGACTGTTTACGGCCGTGCGTAATAACGTAAGGTCCGTATAGACTACACACGGTCTACCTCCTGGGGGATAGTCGCGAAATATAGCCAGTGCATATTCATGGCAAGAAATTCCTTGTCACGCAGTGGGTAATTGCGCTTGGCTGCTTGGCTGCTTGCAGCTGACGCGACTGGTAACAGACGACACGTGCCACATCGTCTGCATCGTACTGCCTTCATACACAGCCGATTGCGAAGTCACTGGTGTCACCGACTTGTGGAATGGTCTGTCTTGATCTGCAATCGACAAAACTGGCGATCAAGCTCTGCTTGATACCTTCGAAGGAGCGCTGACAATCAGCACTCCATACCCACTTCTTGTTTCGTTATCAATAGACGAGAGAGAGATATGAACAGTCATCTCGGCGTAATTGCGTGAACATTTATGCAAATACGCCGCTAGGCCAAAGAGCTTTCGAAGTCCCTTGACTGCTGTAGGCACTGGCCAGTCGGTGATCGCCTTGATCTTTTCTGTATCGGGCCGGACGCCATGCTTGCCCACGATGCACGACCCAAGAAGTGGTATCTCGCTAGCATCAAATATACACTTCTTGAGGTTGGCTGGCGTACAACTTATGCTCGCGCATTAGTGTAAGAACATTCCGGACGTGGAGTCGGTGGACTTCCAAATTCGTCAGTCCATCCATAGCCGGGCTATGGACGAACACATCATCGAAGTAACTGGGTGCAAAGTCTCTTACTGGTCTCAACAGATTTGAAACACATCTGTTGAATGTGGCAGGGGCATTAATTAATCCTTGTGGCATCTCCAGCCACTCCCAGAGCATATCGCTTGTGGTGCTCACTGCAGTATAGGGAATTTCCCTTTCGCGAATAAGGATCTAATAGAACCCATCCATCAGATCCATGGATAAAAAGATGGTACTCTTAGCTATACCATCTATGATGACATCTTTCCTTGGTATTGCTGTTTGAGCCGGTACAGTGGCAGCAGTCAGCTTGTTGAAGGCGTGTACTATCCGCCACTCTCCTATGGCCTGTCGCACACAGAAGGTTGGAGAGCTATGTGGAGAGGTGGAATCCATCACATGGCGGGCTGGCTAAGCGATCTGCAAAGACTTTGTCGATTGCTAGTACTTGTTCATGAGGCAGTGGCCATTGCTTCATGACACAGTACTTCAGACCCGGTTTCAGGTCAATTTCGTGACGAGTACCTTTGTCCTTAGGTAGCTCGCACGGGACTGCTTCTGGGAATACATCCCTGAATTCCATCAAATCATCGTAGAGAGGATTTGTCTTGAGCGATTCCCACGATTGGGATGTATATCGCTCAATTCGATTCTTCTCATCAAGGACACTCTCGTCCATTGATGAGCTACTGAGAACTCGTTCATCTTCGGCAAAGACCATTAGCGATCGGATATCACTGACGTACTCATCCTCCGCGACGAGAACGCAGATCTGCTTGACTTTGCCACTACGCAGATCACGCAAGAACCTCTTTTGGTTTAGCGGGGGTAACTGAGAGATCTCCGAAGTTAATTTCGGAGGCGCGATCGGATCAAGCATATGGCTACCTATGCTTGATCTGTCATTAACCAGGACATTCAATGTCTCGGTCATCTCATGGGAACTTACTTCCACTCTTTGTTGGGGACTTATTCTTTCAACTCTAGCCTCTTGGGCTATTACATCTCCGTATTTACCATCATTGACAATCGGTTGGTCATGATCTGGGTGTTGTCTATTAAGGAGGCAACCATGCCCCGGTCCGCTCGACTTATATGGGTGTTGGGCCTTCGGCGCCACCTGCGTTTCTACACAAACGCCGGAATCTTGCTCCACCGTGTGATGATCAGTCATATTGTGGTCATGTGCAGTCGTACTAACGACCAAACCACACGTGAGGCCATTGCACTCACCCGTAGTACACCCACATGCTAGTGGGCGCTCCATGACGTTTATCAGACGACCATCTAATGAACAAGCGACAGGCATATCGACTGTTCGTCGATGCCAGCTGAATTGTGGCTCGTACCTTCTGAGCCACGGTAAACCAAGGATGACATCAAACTTGTATCCAAGTCCAATACGATGAAGTCATCACCGTATTGGACTTCTTTCAGTGTATAGGTAACTTTCACTACACGCTCCATCACTGTTACGAATGCGCCTGTAGCGAGGCGTACCGTTATCCTCGTTGGAGGGATCTCTCGCTCGATGTATTTGAGCTTGCTGTTGTCTAGAGACTGGCGTCGTACAAAGTTGTTCGACACCCCACAATCGACTAGGGCTCGAAGTGACATGTATTTTGCCACTTCGAGCTTCGTGGTAATGAGGAAAACCTCATTACCAGATGCAGTAACACACAATATTTGCGTGTTGGGGGCGAATCTCGTCAAGAGGCGTGCGAATTCACTTGACGTTGCCGGGTCTGCTCCGCACCTACTGACCCTGACCGTTTTTGGCTGTCCGTTACGGTGTTACCCTTTCGCAACAGCGCCGGACCCACGTCTTGGACCCTTCTTGGCCGCTTGATGGTTACTGTTTCCTGCGGTATGTCGTACCGCGTTCGGGGCACTGCATTCATATGCATAATGCCCTGGCTTTTGACAGCTATTGCATGTCCGCAATTTCGTATAATTGGTAATGCAAGAGCTTTCACTCTCAGCGTAAGAGACGTCCATTGGCTCTGGGCCTCCACTTTCCCGTCGTCTCGGGGGACAATAGGGATTCGAATTCACGTGAGCTTGTTTCACACTGAAATCTTCTTGTTCCGCAACCCGGATTGCCTCTTCCAGGGTATAAAATTCCAGTTGTAACAGTTAGGTTTTGACTGGACCGTCCGTGAGACCCTGCATGAACAACGTGATCAACGTTTGTTCATTCATCGTATTTGTTGTACTGCAACTCGTAAGTTGACGTATGTACTGAATGTACGAGTGTACATCACGTTTGCCTAGCCTGTGTTTCAGGAGTTCAGAGTGAACCCTGAAGTCAGCTCGCGGTGGTTCGAATGTTTGTCTGAGCAGGGACTTGAAGACTTCTAACGACTCAAAGACATATGGATCGTGTAGCTTGATGCCTAAGGCCCAAGTCTTCGCACGTCCTGCCAATTCGATGAGTCAATGCGACCTGCATGTGCTCATCGACTATGTGACGAACCCTTGTGGCATCGTCCAGCTTCACAAACCATATCAACAGGGAGTCTTCATCGTCTCCCTTGTACTTGAAGATGTCAATCTTCAATGTTCCGGGTCGACGTGTGTGTGTTGACCCGGTAGCAGCGGCATGCTGCTGTCTCAACAGTTTAAACTGTTGAGCGCTCTGTTCTCTCAACGGCTTCGTCTGTTGAGAACAATGTTGGTAAGGCAAGGTTACTTTTTCCCGTTCAGCATCAAGTTCATTCTGGATGACCTTGGCAATGGTGGCGTGTTGTCCGTCTGGCCCCAGAGAGGACAGCATTGCGCCGACGGCTTCTTGCCCTATCGTCGGACGATATACCATTCGATTTGACTCAAATGGGAGTAGCTTTCATGCGTGGTATGGAAGTTATCCTTTCATCATCCAACATGTTTATGGTCGTTGGACGGACTACAAAGTGCTACCAGGTGTAACGGGGATCCGGTCGCTTGTACTGTCACATTAAAAGCTACTTAAATTGAACACAGAGCAAGCAGGTTCCTCGAGACTTCATGTACATGGTACGCACAGAGGAAGGTTTTAATACAAGGAAAAGGGTAAAAGTAGAACTGTATTTAGTATAGTTAATCTCCTGTGTTAGTAATCCTATTTAACTTCTTCCAACTATATCTAAATACAAACATGTATTGAACTATCTGCTCACCAGATAGTTACAATACATGTTTGTATTTCATTGCGTTCTTCTATCGTGACTCGGCGTTCTTGGTTGATATCGTTAATCTATGTCAACCAATGAGCAGTGTATTACTTCTGCAACACAATATTACTTATTTAGCCAATATAGTAAGAATATAATGTTTGTCCTAACAGAATATTCGTACTTAATATTTACCTTGTGTAAAATACCATGTAACGAAGTCACCCCGTTACTCAAGATACTCCAGCCCTCACACAACGAGCGTTAGCTGCCTGGGTTGAGTCTACGTTTTTTTGCCGGCAAGAGATTCACGCAAGGCACGATGTCTAATACGCTTAAGTGCTCTGCAGAACTGCTTGCTGCATCCGACATTGCAAACCAAAGTGGGAAACGCCGTAAGGCCTTCAACTATCCTTTAATGAAAACGCGCATTTGGAATGGTTCCGGACGTACCAGGGCGAGGTTGCGATGAGCGGAGAGCTGCTAAAGTCCAAAGGAGCATTGTCCCTTCGACGACTTTACTCAAATGCTTACCAATTCGAGTATTCCAATGGATGGATGGACCGTTTGAAAAGTCGATATGGGGCATCAAATTGTACTTTCGCTTCGGTGAGAGTGGTTCAGTCGACATGGTACTCACTGAACAAGTAAGACCTGGCTTGCGAAAAATTCTTGACATATGTGAATTGAAGGACATCTACAATATGGACGAAACAGGCCTGTTTATCGTATGCAGGTAGTCTATCTAAAATTGACTGATGCATTATTATATTGAATATTAATTCTTGAATGTACTCTAGGCTGATAATTCGCCCGCAAGCATACAACTGAAAGGGCGAAACCAAAGCAAGAAACCGCTTACAGCCGTTGTCTGCTGTAATGGCGACGGTACAGAAAAACTACCACTATGGATCCTTGGCAAATGTTTAAATATAAGATGTTTTAAAAACATTAATTGTGACAATATCGGCTGCATATCCCGTGCAAACATGAAGGCGATGATGACACGAATTATTTTTCTTGAATGGATCAAGTGGTTTGATCGCAAAATGAGCGGACGAAGTTTCCTTCGGCCGTTGGACAACTGTTCTGCGCATATCCAGTCGATGACTCGCCGCCACTAAGCAAAACACCAAGGTCCACTACCTTCCCCCGAACACGACTTCAAAACTGCAGCCGTGTGATGACGGCGTAGTTCGTAATCTCGAGGCATATTATCAGCGTCGATATAATCAGAAGCTAATGGATGCAATCGAAGCTGGTGTAAGCGAACCAGAAACGATAAACACCCTACAAGGAATCCAGTTGTTGATTTAGGCAAGGGCATATGACGTCAAAACCAGACAATGGCAAACTGCTTTGCAAACTGTGTCATACGCACACCGGCGGTCGATGCACCACGAACTACAGATAATATGGTGGAGCCTGATGCAGACATCATTGCCGAACTGATGGAGCAGGTTCATCAGCGACCCTACGACTATCCTATGGATATTCTAAATCTCCTAAATTACCCCGATGAAAACACCGTCACGTTTTTACTGATCAAGAATGAAATTGTCGCCCATATTTTTCTTCCAAAGAGGAACAAGGACAAGGTGTTGAAGCCGAAGAGGATGATGATAGCAGAGAGCAGGCGCGAATCAGGCTGCGTGAGGCAAATGCCTCTTTATAATGTATTGGATCTCTTCATTATCCAGCAAGCTGGCGACCAATCAGAGCATCTGGCAATGGTGCGCAAGCTGTGGAATGCAGTGGACAAGCTTGGAATCGAAAGACAAGTTCAAACGACTCTGCACAGTTATTTTCCCGCAAGTAGCCTCCTCTTTTTAACAAATATTAACTGCTAAGAACTCGGGCCCGTTAATATGGTTTCAAGTATTACGAAAGAGGAAATATTAGCTAATCTCTCTTGCCCAACGTCAGGCCAAAATTTGGTCCTTAACTAAAAGGGGTTATTAGCTAACACGAACAAATACAAAAACTACACCACCGAGAGCTATTTGGACCCGGGAATGACCGAGAGGCCAGCAAAGACGCGGCCAGGCGCTGTGCGGACGCGCAACAGCACAACCGAATGCCGTCTCGGGCTGCCCAGGCATGAGAGAACGTAGCCAAGCCGGTGTTGCAGCAGGTACAAGCTGAGGGGTCCAGTCGGGCGACGTCAAAGCAGTTCGTTTGCACCTACAGCACGAGCACCTCGTACTCAACAGAACCCGTTGGTATATACACCAAGAGCGCTAGACTAGCACCAAAGTCTTTAATAACGTCGGAGTACAAGTCATCCGAAGCACCGACGGTATCGAGCACTAGTATCGCTGACAGCGATGACGAAGCTGCATTGACCGAAGGCATCGGCACTATTGATGTCACAAAAAGGACCAAGGCTCATTCACGATCAGCTCCGGTTTCCAAGTGTCTGCATCCCGTGTCGCCAAAGCCAGTTGGATCTACCTTATCGTTTGGACTGTCAACCGACCATGGCTTCCTCTTCGCCGCCGGCAGCAGTGCGTGCAAGCGCTTGCATGGATTACGGATGTGACGATCTAAAGTATGCCATGCTGAATTCAGACTCGCTTTCCATGGCTGACTCGGCCAGTGCTAATGTAAGTAGCCGCCCGAGCTCTTTTAGGACGGTACAGCGCCGGCCTATAAGACAGAGGGTTCAGCATGAGAGCCCAAACTTGCGCTCAAGGTCCCGTGCATGATGGTTTGATCTCACATAAAGCAGGGAAGGTTATGACCTGGAGTCAACTGGATTACGATGTGTTTCGTATACAGCCGGACATTGGTGATTGTATGCAGTCGGATCTGGCAGGAACATTGCTCGAAAGGCAGCTTGGGACAGTTCAGGAGCTTATCAGGATGTGAAGCAGCAGGAGAAGCGCCACGTTGTTGGTATTGCTAGTGAACAGGCGTCTCTTGCCCATGGGCTCTTGGGGCTGGAATGAATTGTAGGCGACGAGCTTAAAAATGAGACGGGGGACATGATTTGGGGGACGATTGGATGCATCTCCATTGCCACTAGGAACCACAACCACAACGACGATTAAGTCGAGTATCGTGGTGGCAGTACCAAATGAACGTCAGGCGCTATTCAAGATCGTCTCGGCTTTTGCCCTCCGGAACGTGATGATTGTCAAGATTAAGAGTCGTCTAGCAGCGACTGCTGTGCGCCTTTTCAGCCCAGACGACACACTGGGACTATAATTTTTATATCGACAACATGACGAGCCAAGATTCGACGCAGGAAGAAAGCGAGATTGCGTGCGACTCTGGAAGATTTGCTCTGTGGGTTCAAGATCTGGGCACGTACACGAGCAGCAGCGGCAAAACGTGCGAAGAACCTCTACGTTGGACATGCGTGTTAAAGACAATTGCTTGCTGAGTTTGGCACTCACTACACGAGCTGCAGATGTTGATTCTCCGTCAAAGAGATATGTGAATGTTACATTGTGGGAGGTCGATGCACTATCGAGATGATGCAGTCGAATGATGGCACGTTTTCTGAAGGTGGTGTCATTGAAGCGACTGTGATGTGGAACAACATGACTTAGCTCCTGGTGATTTGGCAGAAGATGCTTCTTTAGCCGGCGATGCGAGGTGGTAAAGCCTCAGATGGTTAAAGACTTCTGTAGTTATACAATTGCTACAACAATGTTTTAAACATGAAGCAATCAAGACAGTGAGCGATGCGGGACGGGTCTGTTCTTTCTCAGCTCCTCTGCGAAGCAAGGTTCAGAGCGAAGGAGGAGCCACTACTCAATATGGTCAAGAAGATGAAAGCCCCACAAACAATCAGGTACTTCAGCTGCACTAATGCGCCATCCAACGACCGGGTACTAGCTACACCGTGGACACTTGTGCAACGAGCAACCGCATCGACGGCGAGTTCCAGTAGGGGTGCACTTGTCTTTGGTTCGACTCCAGAGGATGATCACAATTGTGACAATGGCGAAGTACTTCCCACGTTCGTAACTTGCTCGCACGCCATTATTTCGGCAGCAGAGCGAATGGAGACTCTCGTGCGAGAGCCTGAAAGTCTGTCTGTGGCTGTCGCCCACGATGAGTGTATGGGTAGTGTCACGGCGGCGGTGAACTACACGGAAGCGGCTGGATCACAAAAGACTGCAAACGAGTACATTCACATTTCCAGCTCACTGTAAAGGGTTTCCAGGTTGCTGAATGCACAGTCGCTAGCGATCAATGCTGGTCTGACGAAAATCCTGCATCTTGAAGTGCCGCTCTCGTACTGACTGACAAAGTATGCGGAGGTGGGAGTCTATGAACTATTGGATCAACGTTTTGTCGGACTCTTTGTAATGTGCAAAGTAAAAGTAATGTGCGCATCCTATCAGACACGTAGGCACCCTTGATCAGTGACCAAGTGAGTAAGGTACAGCGCCATGCTCTGATATGAAATTTGCTTCGTGCGTTATTTTCGTAGCAACCTCGTAGACATTAAGTGGTGCGATTCTGATAACAGGTTTCTCGAATTTTGATGCCATCTAGCAGGATTATTTTTACGGACCACCTGCATCCTTGTATCCATCATCAAGAACTTTTTGCGATGCCTAAGAGCCGGCATGTTCAGATTTCTACACGCAATATACTGGTGTCGTTGTAAGACGATATGCAGCAGTGTAGATCACAAACAATTACTTGTTTCAGTTGCCTTGTGACTACAATACTTGTCTTGCGTCGTTGCTAGATCAAAGATGCGACAGCACATTGCGTATTATGGCAGCAGCATAGCCGTCTCAGTGTTGCTATGCGTTTATCACGTAAAAGATAACCAGGGTTTTATTCATCAGTTTTCTTGCAGGGCAAGACGATGTGGTCTCGCTCAACGATCGGAAAATGAAACAGAGAGGATGCCAAGGACATGACTGACGATTAAACTCTACTGTGATCGTTGACATTTTGTTCTTTATGGGAATGCACTATTGGATACTGCCTCTCGCCGTCACTAACGTTAATTCTTCCTAGACGTGGGCCGCACGGCTCCAGCGCTGTATTCTTAATGCAAAACATGTTATTGATCATTACAATCGAATGAAACAAAACACTGCAAATTTGGTAGCGCTGTTATATAGTCAATTACTCATTAAGCTGTCCTTAGGCCATTCGAGCTGTACACAACCCACTCACTTGTGCGGAGCAACTTTCAGATTTGCTGCAGAAACATCACGATGCTCGCTTTTAACGTACTTCGTTCGAAGAAGGCGCTAGGCTAGCTCATTCTAGCATATCGTAAAGTATATCGACTGCACTAAATGCAAATAACGGTCTAACCGTCGTTGTTGTTGTCGAACACCACACATTTGACTTGTTTCTTATTGTTGCTTTTCTGTACTCCTTCGCACACTTTCACCATTCGACAACTCCTGACTCAAGCACTTGTTCTTCTCGGTCGGGTAGTTAAACCCGGTAAAGCTATCTTTATGTGATTCCATAAGAGAAACAAGCTAAAGCTTCTATGACTAAATTGTTTTGTGAGTATACACGTATGCTGCTGTGCTACCTCCGTCCAGCAGCAGTGGTTTGCCGTAACATGCTTATCTTCCTTTTTCTGCCTAGCCAATGCACACGAGACATACAAGCAATCAAAAAGTCAATTCTGACCAGATTGAACTTGACTCTTCAAGCAACATAGGTTCCGACACTTGACGACCTATCATCCGTACACTACACACGACCACTGCTGCCTGCTGTGAAACGCGTATTGAGGTTAATAGGATCGTGCTAGAAGTGCTTAGCGCTCGTACAGGACGTTTGGGCACACACAGCCACAAATCTGTCTTCTGTAACGAATGAATTTATTTGCGAGGTCTGATCACGACAGCTCTATTCGACCGCTTGAGACGCAACCATCGATGCTACCACGTGACATGAACTTCTGGCACAATTTAATTTTTGTTCAAATTGGTAGACGATCTGTGCGATGGCAAACATCCGAAACGACCTTTTGCTTTGTTGCACGCCGTTCGTTATGGCCAGTGTTGCTGGTATCGACTCGGATAGCCGTAAAAAGCTGATAAGGCGTCTAATAGAATACGAAGCTTCAATTACGACAACGTCCCCACAATCACGATGATGCACTGAACGAAGTTGCGACATAGCATCATGAAAGTCTGCTCACTCTCAAACGTGCAAGCGTCGCACGATCCGCGCAATGATTTTGTGATCAATAAGTGTGGGACAAGAACATTTCTAGTGACGTAGAAAATTAAAGCTGCGAATAAAGTATGGTCTCGTGACCTGCTCCGGCAATATGTAAAGCAGCAATCTTCAAGGACCGAGTTACCCTGTGGCAAGTTAATGATAACAGAAGCATCGAAAGCGCAGCAAAGGGAAAATAGCAATATTCGATCGTAAATTTGTAGGAAACAGATGTTGTGCATGCGCAATGCATAATCTCTGCATCCTCATGTCAAGTACTGAGGACTAATACAGGAGCTGGTGTATTCGTGATATCAATATTCCTGTTTTCGACGTGAAGCACGACATCAAAATGGACGACAAGAACTTACACGCTTTGTATGGGACGTATGTAGTCGGGAGATTTCAACTAAAGATCACCGTGACGTCAAAGCTAAGGAAAGGCTTCGACCTGTAGTTCAGAAAGCAGTAGAGCGTGGGTTGTATCGGTCAAGCGCGTGACAAGAGTGTATGCGCTTCGTTAGGGTTAGATGAGAACGTATAAGAAGAGTCGAATCAGGACAATAGTGTTGTCGATTGGTAACATTTTAGGCGAAAGCAAGGCGCGGCTCGTCACTCAGCGACTGAACACTGCGTTCATATTATCTGTATGACTAATTCTTTTTCTTCGAAACGATTTCCAGCCTACGGAGAGATTCGCATATGTAACACCGAGCTATAGCAACGTTCTAGGTGGTACTCGGTCCATCGATGTGGTAGCACTGTGGACCTATTGTAAATCGCGCGTTTTCTCAAGCTGCGCAAGATGTGCCAATGATTGTTTGAAGGCAGGTCTGGAGGCAGCCGACGCAGCAGATGACACTATGACGACTGCAAGTCATACCGCTGGGAAAACTCCAATGTCCTCTTCTTCGGCAAAGCTAAGTTTATCAACGAGGCGGCTCCGGCAGGTCCTCACGCGGTGGGCTTGCCATACAGGCGTTACATTGACGACCAGGTACGGGTGTCCTCTGAAGCAATGGAGGCTGAAAATGAGGCACAGTATAAAAGGATAGACATTCAAGGTTCGAGGTGGATACGGGGTATGTCGAATGACGCTAGTACGGGTGTAAGCGCCATTCTGCTGGTGCTTTTTCTTCGTGCACTTTCCATAGTCGGTATACGAATCCTGATTGCGTCTGCGTTCGAAAAGTCGATAAACACGCGTAAAATCAACGATGTAGATCTGATCCAGTTATCGAAATTTTGCGTAACGTGGCAGACATCGCTCCTCTCTTGTGCTGAACAGACTCGTGACAAAAATGACCGCCGCGTGTGGCAGAGCTCTGCTCTTATTAATGAATGGTCATTTTTTTGGTTTGGTGCTGACGTTTAAAAGTTCATGATAAGAGTTGCATTCATCTATAATCTTCGGCACGTTGAATTCGCCACGATGATGCTTAAACCTTGCGTTACACTAGATGCTGCCGTATGCGAAAAATTGTATTGTTTCTTGTTTTTACGAAGTCGTAAGCGTAGCCGATTATTACAAAAGGTGCTATCCTGTTTCACATGCAATACTATATGACGTCGTTGACGCATTCAACTCGCTGTCCACACATGCAGTACTATATGACGTCGTCGACGCACTCAACTCGCTGTCCACTACCATCACAACCACTAGCCGCTAGAGCTGAACCATCTTGCTGAAGCGGCACATGCAACCAGAATGCCAGTACGATCTCGCCCATCGGGCAGCAACTCGTACAATAGATCCGACTCGAATGCCAGCAGCCGAACCAAAACAGGTTGACTCATCCACAGCTCGCAGGATTTTCTCACAAACTGGCAGGTTTCGAACGTTTTGACATACGACTCTGAACCGAGCTCTCTTGGCCTTCTTCGACGCGCAAGCTGATACTCTTTTCAACGATATCGTTCGCGAGACGAATCTCGTAATCGTAGTCGATCTTTATGACATGTTGCTCCAACTTCTTCAGCTTCTCATCAACAACCTTGACCATTCCCCCCCTGACAGTATGACAGTCTTGGTATTTGAAACCTTCAAACACATCGGGAGGAACAACGAAGTACAACCGCGGCGCAACAGCGTTTCCAAGCAGACTTAGAGCCTTGAGAAGCCCATTTTGCTTGCAGGAATGCACCCGTGCACAAGTTACCTGGAACAATTTGTTGGGCTTGGCCAGCGCATCCACCGACTCGAAATTACGTGAGGCAGGCTGCAGAAATGTGTCCGAATCGGCATTGTTCACTTCAGAGTCTTGACTGAAAAAAAGAGTTTTTCGCGGACGCAATTGTACGCGTTCAAACGCCGCGCGGTTGTCCATCACCGTCATCATCACCAACGCATTCTGACTTGCTCTCATCTTCGTCTTCACCTGTAGCATAATCTTTCCCTTCTTTGGTCAAGCACCGAACTTCAAATGATCCACCTTGCGACAGCATGGAAAGCGCCAATCGCTCGAAGAGAATTCCCCGTTGCCCTGCAACATCGCTGAATTGATGAGAAGCAGCAATAAAATCTATCAGGTCCCTCCTAGTACGTTTGTACAGCGTAGCAAAAACTCTCTGGGCAATGTACACCGATCCGAAGTCAAAACTCTCATGACACAAAGACTCCCGGTTGACACGAAAGTGGAGCAACCGATGACAAACATCACTCTCCGCCCCGGTTGACTCTATACTCGCACTTACTGTCATCTTCAAATCAGCTTTAGCAATCGCTTGATCAAGCGCTTGCTGTTTTCTCAAATTCTGTGCATGTCGCAAAAAAACATAGCGTGCAATGCCTCCCCATTTGAGATACCGATCCTCTACAATCTCCACGGGTGTACTCGAATACAGTAGCTCACGACACCTAAAAATCTCTTCCGGCGTCCAGACTGGCATGAATAACATCTCGCAGCTTCCCTGCTCAAATTTTTGCCAAATCTCTGCGCGTGGAGACGTGACAAGAATGGTCTTCGCTACGTAGAGAGATGGTCTGACGCCATCCACCACGTAAAACGTTTCAGGTTGCACAAGAACTTCAGAGAAATCCGTGTGCGATCCCTTTACTACCATGTCGCCTGAAAATAGAGTGCGCTCCCACCCCAGATGAACATTCTCGTAAACCACTGTTTTACCATCACGTGCAAGATAGAGCAAGATTAAAAAGCCGAAAAAAGTCTTGCCGATTCCTGGGTTGCCGAGAATGACAAGCTGCCGACAGATCTCTTCTTCATTGTCAAAAATGCTCCGACACATGTCCCATAGCTGCGGGTAGCACGGACGAATGTATATACAGGAGCCAAACTCGGGTTGATTCAGAATTAATGTTTTCCCGGGTAACGTGATCACTGCGTCCGCTACAACCGGGATTTTTATCGTTTTAAAAGCCTTCCAAAATTCTGCTTGTGGTGAATTTGTCATGGTCGACGTGACGGGAATCGTGACACCGCCCACAGTAATCGACTCGCCTAACGGACTAGCCATAGTCCGCGGAAGCACCACCAGCACGTGGACCACCTTCTTTCCTAGCATTACGCCCGTACCAAACAAACTGGGATCTGACAATTCCCACGACGCGCGCATCTCCTCCATCCCATCGAGAAATCCTTCGGTCTGAATCAGTTTGTCGAAATCACCGTCGTCTCGCAGCCACACCCCATCTTTTTTCGCCAAGAAGAGCCGCAGCTCTCTAGCATCGCACCAGACACCCACTGCGTTCTTCGCCTTAATGGCATCCTTCAAGATCCCCACCACTTCGTTCGTGTCAATTTTGACAGCGGAAACACATCGAGGTAATCCAACGATCGCACAAAGCAACGTGACTTGCACCATCTGTCTTCGACTCGCCAGGGTTTGAAATGGCAAAATGTCTTGGCTCACCCAAATCGCCAAACTCCTCCTGACCGAAGACTTTTTTCAGAAACGTTTACAACTGTGTGTGATGCTTCTCAGTCATCGTTTACACGTTTCGAACATGCTAAGTGAATATCACAAATCAATCTTTCGAAATAGTTAACTCTACATCCCTTCATCTAATCACTTTTTCAATTATAAGGGCCACTCTCCACGTTTGCCAAGTGACTTTTCTACGATCCTTGTACACCGTACATGGCGAGCCAAACGCCACAATGTCGTTAAAGAGAAGTGACTTATTGGTACCCATCTCGATTGGGGACACGTGCTTCAGATTTTCCTTCGTCGGGCTCCTTTGATATACATACTGCATACTCAGCAGCATAACCCCAAAACAAAAATAAAACAAATCGCTAGCAAAAACCATGCTGCGCACCATGTTCATGACGGTGCGGTGCATGCGCTCAGCCTTTTCATTAATGGTCTGATTATTCACCTCACTAACTTATCTAGCAAAGCTGGTCGTTTCGTAGAAAGTTTCCAGCGTCTTGTACTCTCCATCTTCATCAGTGCGTAAAGCGTGAATGCCACGATTAAATTGTCGAACGAACGCAGCCAGACATTCTTTCAACTTCATAGCAGCGACACCTTTTGATATCGCTAGAATAACACGACAAGCTTACTTTTTACTAAATACACCCTATACACCACACCCATACCAAACCACAATATGGTTTAGACGACAAGTATAGCGCCACCATACATTTGTACGACCACTATTTCAGAACAACCTGCTTATGTCATAAAACTGGTATGTATTTTACTTCTTTGACAGTAAATGGCCTGGTCCTAACGCAGATCCAGGATATTCTCGATCAAAAGTACATATAGCTGTATAATACAATAAGGTTTGTAAGAGGTAATTTTTGCTGCGACGGATTTATCCGATTAGTTTCGGTGAAACGTGGCTTTATTTCATTCAGTTTTGTACCTTTCTCGACTGGAACCTGGTCGTTGCTATTTCTAAATAATAAAAAGAAATACAAAATACCCGACATGTAGTGACGAGTGCATCGTGGTCGTCGGTCAAGTCGTATAAGAATGCAAAGAGCTTCAGTCGTCCATTGCGTGCTAAAAGAAGTTTGATTGGTGAATGACTTACCATTTGTACGACATATGCCGGATTGTTGTGCGGTAGAGGTCGTACAGAGGTATGGTGGTGCAATGTTTGTCGTACAAACCATATTGTGGTTTGGTATGGATGTGGTGTATGGGGTGCATTTAGTAAAAGGTGAGGTGTATTTAATAAGGAAATTGTTAAATCCTTCACACCTTTTTACTATATCCACCACATTAGTGTACGCCATACCACATTATATTTTCTGAATGGTCAATAGAATATGCTCTTCACTAACGGGCCCTCAACGCGCTACACGACTCTGTAAGTGTAGAACCCAAAACCCGCTTTGTTCTGGACTATATGATGTTTTCAGGTAGCGTCAATGGGGGAGTGCACTGTCTGGGGTAAGCTCCGTCGTAAGCCGTTAGTTACTATTCACATGCAAAAGTATCATTGCTGTAACCTTTGCTGCCGTAGAATAAGGAGAATTTGTTGATGCATGGAACTCATCTGTAAATACCACGACAAGTTGTCCATATACAGTATCTGCCAGAATTTTGCAATCTCGAGAAGTTCGCTCGTTGTCTTGCCACTCGGCCTTGCAACCATGCGCTGCTGCTATGGTAAGATTAAGGCTGGAAATATGTAGTAGGGCTTTCGTGATCTCGCTATACGTTCCCGCTAAGTATTTTAGATCTTGGTGAAAACAGTTTTAATTTAAGATCATTTAAGTTTCCTTTGTGAAGGGATAATATTCGCTGTGCGGTATACTTTCGCTCTCGCTCCCGCTGGAGGCTGTAGAATGTTGCTGATCAGGCTTACTGTACAGTCCTTTATACACTGGCGCTTTTGCTGATGCATTTCGCTCCGTTTAGCTCAATGTTTCAATTTAATATGTATAAGCAATCACCTATCGCGTTTAAGAGCATTGTGGTATGTAGTGTGGCGAACAATAATGTGGTGGATGTATTTAAAGGTGTGATGGATTTAGCTTTTCCCTTTAATAATATATTTACCAGTTCACTTGTCTTTTTCTACTTTCCTTATGTATGATAAACACAACACCAATAAGTTTTAACCTCTGCTAAGTCCACCGTATCCATAACTTATCGAAGGGAGATATGTACTCCACTTCAAATAGCTGAATTTGTTATGTATATTCACGTACCTTTTTAGGATGGTTGGCGGCTAGTGAGTGGGTTGTGCGTTGTGTACATATCGAAAGTGCTGATGGATTGGTGTGTGGCTAACCAACTCGTTGATGTGTCTCATGTTTTATAAGGACATATATATGAGAGAGGAGGGACGGAGGATAATCCTGCTCGGTAACGCGGATAATAACAAAGTGCGGCCAACAACATATAGGTAACGAAAATTTGAAGTATAATTGGGTGAGCTTCCTCTGCCACCGAGAGATGACAGTGATCATAACTTCTTCCTTTGTAACATATACAGTACTACGGATAAATAATCGCTTCAGACTTGTCGATTGCGGGAGGTCCGAGACTCTGGCTGCCAAAGAGTTTAGCATTTGTCTATTTGCCATTTGACATTTGCCCAGTTTTGATCACTATTGAACCAATTATGTACAGGCAATGGTGCATCTGTCTTACACTCTCGACACGGTCCAATTAGTGACCTAAGTAAAGTGTGACCCCATAATGCATGTAGACCTAAGAGGCGGGGATGACTATATCGCATTTAGTACTACGTGGTGGTGTCAAGTTCGTCCATTAACTCGATTTACTAACGCTGAGTGGCCAGGATGTACAACCTGGTAATCGGATCGACGACGTGGGTGACCCGTTAGCTAAGAGCAAGGGTAGCGGAGGTCAAATACCAGCTAGCCCAAGCCAGGTTCGATCCTATCTTTTAAGCGCTCTTAGTGCATCGCTGCCCCATACGAGAGAGAATGGCAAGGCGGATCGAAAGACGCCTGATCTAATCGGTGACCGCAAGCACCGTCAGCCGACCTTAAGTGCGCAAAGCCGAAGCAACGTTGCAAGTCTGGAGAGTGCCGCCGCGTGTGGTGGCAGTCCAGACGCGCGACATTGCTTAAGAAAACATCCGAATAAGATGTCGCAATCGCCAAATCAATAACGTTAGCACGGGAAACGCCTCCAGCTGAATAATCGTGCCAATCTTGACCGCTTGCACGACCCATCGGACAAGGACACCTGAAGCAGCAACACGTGACGAGGGGGACACCGCTAGTCTTTGTGACTAACCCTGATAGATCGCTTACGCGGTCACGTGATATGACGTGTGCGTATTCCATAGTAGTGACACGCGGAGCGGGTACGCCACCAATCTAAAATCTCCCCTTAATGACAGTTCGCGCGTTTCCTCAATCTGACGCGTGCGTATACCGTAGTAGTGACGCGAGGTGCAGGGTCGCCGCCGATTGTTAACCTCCCCATGTCTCCTTCAGCGCAACCTTAGGCTGCGCAAGAATTATGGCCGAGGCAGACTTCTCAAACTTCGTCTTCCACACAGGAGGATTCCCGCCAAAGGTGGGCGCCCCAAATAAGAGACTGGGGATGGATGTGATTTTAGCGTGACTGAGATAATTTGGGAATGTACTTAGTACTACAGGTCTCCCTCTACTAACCTTTAGCCTCGGTGAACACATTTCCTACAAGCTAGTAGAGGTTTTAGTTATTGGATTATGGTGGCGTCGTACATAGGGTTTACACCAACTAGATTACATAAAAACAAACAATATAATATAACAATAATTAGAGAAATCAAATAACTGCCAGACACACTATAGTAAAGTCAATAATTAAAGGATTAGAAAAGTGAAAACCTTATTCAGAACCACTCACTCTTTTTCCACCCCAGAAATTAAAATTACTCAAAACCAGCCGAATAGTATCCCTAGAGACCACTTGCACAGGTTCTCACCTTATCTTTGTAAAAGTTGTTCAGGATGTGCCTCAACTTTAGAGACACTAAGCCATCCTGGTCATTTGCTGAGGTTGTTGTTCTTCGTCAGAAACACGGTGAAATTTTGGCTGGCTCCCATTGATGAGCTAAAGAACTCTATGAAAGGAGACGAGAGTGCTCAGCCAGAGGTTTGTGTTCTCAAAACTGCGTGATGTGCCCTTAAAAACACTCACTGTGCCGGACTGCCGACTTAGGGTACCTCAATTCCGCGTATGGACCTTGACTCACCTTGTGTACCCGTCGGCTGGCGGGTAACACTCTTGGATAGACTCGGACGGAGAGGAAGGGTTATGGTCTTAAAAGAGGTATACCTGTGGAACGAAGTGGATATGCTTCACTCGGTGCGTCAGTATGCGGCCACTCGATCGACTTAGTCGAAAGTGGAACTATACCCAAATCTCTAGGCAGCTTGTCTCTCCTGACCGTTTCCTTGCTCCCTAACCGCTAGGAAGGGAGGCTGCTTCCGATAGCGGATCTTGAGAATGGGGTTGCTACTCGAAGAACCCACAGGCCAAATTCGCAACTGTCTTCAACGGGGGGGCAAAGTGTATCCCTTCACCGAAACAGGCGGACCGACTTAACAAGCTTCGTCTTGAGCACGACGGAGGCGTGTCTCGTGGATCGCAAATTGAGTAGTACTGAAATCGTCCTATCCTTTAACTTCTTAACTCTTTCCTTGCCTTATGCTCTGACTCTTTATGTAATTAGTCAGGATTAACCGGATCTTTAAGGACCAAGGTATACCGATGAGGGACCTGGTCCACCTATGAGAGACCATGGTCCACTGATGAGGGGTTGCAGTCTACCGTTTGGGACAGGGACCATCGATGAGGTACCAGGGTTTACATAAGAGACACCGGGTTCACCAATGAGGGACCAAGGTCTACCGAGGAGGGATTGCAGTCTACCCTTTAGGACAGGGCCCATCGATGAGAGTCTGTAGTCATCTTCTTTCAGTACCGCTTAACCGGTACCCGGGCAAGGGTATTCCCCTTGATTGGTTCTGCGGGTCTCTCTTCGCTGAGGGTCTACCACTTTCGTGACTTCTTCTTCCTCAGGCACCCTTTCCCTGGAAGTGGACCCTTGTCCCTTCATCTCGATAGCCTCCGAGTCCATCATTTTCCTTAAGCTCTTCACCACCGCCGCCCCCTGCACTTGCTCATTCGTACAGCGGTTTAGGCAAGCGAATGTATTTACCGCCCCTCTATCGTAAGTTCCCTTGCCTGCACTTTGTTGGTTGGTCTTTGTCTGATCTGGGTCGTTCGAGCCATGTCTTCACCCGGGTCAGATCCACCTCCCTAAGAACCCGTCTTGGTAGCCTCTCCGCCATTGGTCAATCCACCAACCTCGGTTGCCGCCACACGCTTGGTTGATCCTCCAGCATCACACCTACGCCTGAGGTCTACCCGACCTCCTCCGGTCGTTGAGGTCCCCCCAATGGCACCGATGTCGCCAGGTTCAGTCGAAGTGGACCATGACGAGAATCGCCGGATGCTTCGGCCCTGTTGAAAGCTTCAACCTACTACCCAGTTGTTTCCGCCCCTTTAGCCGCTTCTGCCAACGACCCGTCCAGACCATCGACCGGCTCTCGCTTCGTGCACTAAACCTTTCACGATCTCCAGGCTGGTGTGTCAGCGCACGCATGCCGTATTGAGGCTTGAGAACGCTAGCTTGCATTGATCTCCCCGTCCGCCGATTACTGGACGGCCAATGTGAGAGGCTCGAGGTGATACCGCGGAACAGCTCCAGACTGGTGGTCCAACTCCGCGAGGTGTTTCAGCGTAAATCGGCGTTGTTAGATCAACAACCGGCAGATCCAGCAGAAACTCCTTGCAGCTGGGCTAGATTACGCTGAAGCCTCCGATGCTCCGGGTATGGACCTGATTCTTCCTGAAGCATCCGTTCTGCCTGAGGGACCTAGTTCGGTGGAAAGTTGTGCTTCGGGGGTCTCTTCATCCTCCAAAACTTCGAGCAAGCCCCACAGCGAAGATCTACTTGACCGTCAGCTAAATCAAGGAAAGCTTCAAAAGTCCTCGCATCGGCCACTCCAGCTTTGTCGGTGCGTCACTGGGTAGATTCTGGCAAAACGTCGTATCCGTTCTGCTGAAATCCTTTGATGGCGGCTCTAGTGGGGACAGCGAGGTGGTGCAAGCGACCCTGGCCAAGTCTCCGTCCTCCGGTCGACGCCCAACCAAGCTTAAGTCCACAAGTCGCTCGGTCGCTGCGCCAGCTTCTGCCTCTACCGCGGGATCTGCCACCACCTTGAACCCCTAAAACGGGAAATGTTCGGGTCTTCCGAATCTGACACCGAGTAGGTGTCTGAAAAAACATTGCTTTGGCAGCCGGAGATGACAAGTACCCGGATCCGGCACCTGTCCCTGTAATCTCGACGACAGCCATGATCCCTGGCCCTATGCGACCGAAGACTTTCACCACTGCTGAAGTGGCACCTTGGTCCGTTTACCTGGTTAAATCGTGGAGTATTGTGAAGATGAGTCCAATCGACCTGGTTGACCGTCTGGATATGACATGGAGTTGGTTCGGTCCGCCGAAAGGTAACGTCGACCGTCCTCCCAAGTGGAAGTCTTCTCTGGTCAACCCCATAAAGTTCAAGGGCTTGCTGGCTGCCGAGCCTTGGCTTTTTTTGCCAGAGTTCCGCTCCTATCCGTGTCATTTCACCCAGTAGGCTGGTTTACCAAGTTAGCTGTAGCCTACGAAGTTTTTTTGATGAAGGCCACAGCCCAAGCGCTTTGTGAAGCCAATCACTGCTTACGGGTCTCCAAGGAACAAGCACGAGTTAACCTCTTCCTCGCGTCGTATTATAATAAGCGGAAGAATCGTCGAGGCCGAGCGTTTCAAGCATAATGGGATGTGGTTGGCTCGATCTTACAAGGGATGAACGCCTGTCAATGCGATCTTGACATCTTCCTAGGCCTCTTTATCTGCCACCTCCCTCGACCTCGCTCCGTGGTTTACTGGTTCCCGGGGAGTAAGGATGGGTCAGATCTGGTTGACCTGCTTGAAGCTCTTCGTAAATCCGACTCTGTGCCTTCATGACTTACGCAGTACTGGTTGTTCTTGGATCCACATTCAGCCACATTGTTTTCTCGTATCAAGAACATTTTTTTTCGTCCTCTTAAGCCACTTGAATATGCTTGCTTCTTTTTTTTCTTGTCATCATTTCTTCACATTTTGGATTGGCCGGGTGTAGCCCGACCTCGAAAAACTTTGGTCAACTCTAAGAAGACCAAGTCCATCCATGAGGGATCGAAGTCTACCAATTAGGGACTGTATTCCACCATGAGGGACCAGGTCTACCGATGATGGATTGGGTTCTATCCCCTGGGGCTTTAAAGATGCGCCTCTAGTTTTGATAATCCTTTAATTGCTTCAAACCAATTATGACTCGTTTGCTTACATTCGAATTTTTGCAGTAAGTCTTCATAATTAAAATTCAGTTCATCTACCCATGAGGGGTCCACATATCCCTTCCAACGAACGAAAAATTCTCGTTGCTGTCGCCCATAACGCGTCTTATTACCAGTAAGACTTTCCAAAATCTCTTCGTATTCTCTTTCCTCCAATTTTCACACCCAACTGTCTTCCGGCAATAAGCGTTCGTCGAAGTCGACCCGGTCCACATGGTCCACCGTTAGTTCGTTTTTGGGTCGATCAGGGAATCGCCTTGCCCGCCTGAGCTTGGATATGTGCATGATCGGAAACAAAATGTACTCCGTACCTCGGGTTTCTAAACTCACTTCATGATCTATCGCCAGTTCCAGAACACGGAAGGGTCCATGCCAAAGGTGGTCCAGTTTCCTGGCATATTACACTTTTACTCGGTCGAGATAGAGCCATACTTTGGTCCCTGGTCGAATCTTGTGGTCGACCACCCCTTCGTTGTGTATTTGCACTCGCGCTTGACTCGCACCTCCCAGTTTCTCGTTCACCAGTTCTATAGCTTGCTGATACTGACTCTGAGTGCAGTACCTCCAACTTCTGGGCCAGACTTCTGACGTCGGACATTAATTATGGGTAACGTGGCTTCAAGGGTGGACCTGGCATCTCAGCTGTGGACCAAATAAAACGGCTTTTCTTTTCGCACCCGGCCTTATGCGGTATTTACTACAAACGTCAACTTTTCTGCATGTCCCAGTCCCGTTGGCCTACGTCAGATACATAGAACTTAATAGACCTGGTCAAAGTCTGGAACATCCTCTCTGCCGTACCATTGGCCTGAGGTCGTTAGGCCATTGTCGCTTGTTGACGTTGGCCCACCACACGGTTAAACGCTCGATAGAAATCTGACATAAATCCCGGGTTTTGGTCATGACAGATCGCCTCACTATCACCAAAACGGTGGAAAACACACTCTTCATATCCGTCAGCTACTGTCTGTGCCGTTCGCAAAGCACTCGCCTTGGCCATTACGTATCCGGTAAATACATCGACCTATATCAGCGGTCCTGTATTAACTTTGCGTGACTTTGAGAGAAACGGAATATGGTCCATTGCTATAAAGTATAAGGGGTAGGTCGCCGCGACATTCATAGGGCTTTTCCCTTGAAGGATAAATCCACCCTTTCCGGTTTCACAACCCGCATATCTCTGCACACTTCGGACCAGACCTTTTCAGTGGCAATACCGTCGTATGCGTTGGTAGGTAATCCCGATCCCTTAATGACCCCCCATCTAAACTCGTATGGTAGTGGTGGAGAAAGTCGGTTTGGAGACTTTCCGATATCACCAGTCTGACCGTCATGTCACGGCCTTCTCGCTCGACTCTAGAGTTGGGGCAGTACGCCAATAATCCTTCTTAGCTTAGATCGTACTCTTCTGCCATTTGCTGCACGATTTAGCAGATTCCATAGACAGATCACCCCATTCTTCTTTCAAATACGCTTTCAAACCTCGCGCCCAGCTCTCTACATCTTGCGCCATTCATATTCGGTCCACTCGAAGTCGTTGAACCACTTCCTCTTGCATGGTCTCCTCGGATATCCTAGTGCAGAACCGTGACCGAATCACCGCAAATATTTAGTTAGAGGGGCTCTGGTCTATAGGGACCAGCAGTTCCGGTAACCGGTTGATCGCTTCCAAACCAGGCCTTTCTTCATTCGGCGTTGACTTGACCCTCTCCTGCTGGTGCAAAGCTGTACTTGTCTACTGGTCCGCGCTCTGTTTCCAATCTTGTTTTACATGTAAAATCCCATGGGAGGGCCACGACTGGAATTCATTTAACACTTAATCTTCCCACGCATCTGCCGCAAACTAACTTGGATTTTCGGCAGATAATCAATCGCCGTTGCGCCACAGTTTTTAGCAAATCAAAGCCCGGCAACATACCTTCATATTCCGCCTCATTTTTGCCGTAGACGTGTCGAGATACCTGGAGGCGGCTATGAATATGGTCCATGCTGGAAGTCTCCATAAAATAGCGCATCAAGCCCCACCTCCTTATTTTACACGGGACGACCCACCAAAACTAATTACATATAGCTCTTCGTCCGGTTCAACGGTGGAAGTAGGTAGGTCAATCGTTATCGTTGCCTGCTTCTTAGGAGCAATAGCCGACAGAATTGTCTCTACACTTTCTCGAGGTGTAACACTGTATGCCAGCTCCCCCAGCACTTGTCTTCGCCTTTTTTACCTTCACGATTTTCGAAGTCCACTACGATGAGAGAGCGGACCAATTTCCCAACCGCCCCTGCAAACCGGCAGAGTTTTCTAACCCATACCAATGTCGAATGTCTCGTCAAGACTTTGAGGGGAAGGTTGACCAACATGGTAAAAAAGATCTTCAATATACGCAACGAAACTGGTACTTCTGTTTCCACGGTGCTGTAATTAAGTTCATTAGCCTTAAGTGTCCGGTTTGTAAAAGTCACCGGCATAAGTAGTCCTTCGTGATGTTGTAATAGTGACGCCTAAATGGCCAATTCACATCCATTAACAATAGTAGTGGCTTCTCTGGTAGTGTCTCAGAATTAGTGCCGTGGCAATCTTATTCTCAAGCATAGCGAAGGCTAAATGAACGCGGGCCCACCTTTCTTCGTTTTCGTCCTTGGTAGTAGTATTGTCTTCCTACCTCAACTGGCTTCGCCGCGCATGAAATCAGCCTCTCTTTGTTCGTAAAGAATAGACGCATACACGGCGTAGTCTTCAATAAACCTGCTGTGGTAGTACAATCTTCCCAGAAAAGATTGCATGTCATTTAGTGTCATTGGCAAGGTTAGTTCGACCAGAGATTGGAGGTCTTTCGGGTGAGCCTCTATTCCTTCACTAGACACTCGATGCCCCAGGTAGTCGACCTTCCGACATCCTCACGAACTCTTGACTGTGCTGATCTACAAATTTCCAGTTGTCGCACTCATCCAACAGTAGTTCCAATTTTGTAAACAACACATCCCAGGATTCAGCGGGGAATAGAATGCCACCTTTATATGACTGTCGACCCAGGGTTGAGGGACCCGACTGCGCATCTGGTTCTCCCATTTTCAATAAATCTTCTGACCCGTCTGTCCCTACTCCTGGATGGATTCGTAATACTCTATATAAAGCGTTATCCAAGAGTCGCTAATATATTTGGGACGCTTTCTTGAGCCCAAATGGCATTCGCATCCATTCAAACAATCCTAGTGGGGTGATGAATGCAGAAAATTTGCCTCGCTCTTTCAGCCGTACCAACTACTTAAAAAGCATTGCCATGTCCAGCAAGCAATAACACAATGCCTTGTCCGGGTTTTCCAATAATTCATTAATAAGAGGCATGGGGTAGATCATAAGTTAATTCAGGTCATTCACCAACCTGTAGTCGATGAATAGCCTGATGTCCACCCCATTTTTCTTCACAATAATAACGATTGGGCTGGCCCAGAGTGACTTGAAAGATGTATTATATTTGCAGATACCACAGCCCCTTGATCAGATCGGCCAACTACTCCTCAAACTGAGGGGACACTTTCCGTACGCGTTACGCGATAGGCTTTGCATTTCCTACATCAATGTCACATATAGCCCATAAGGCGGCTGGCGCGGTAAGGCATTTCCCTTCCCCATCAACAGATGTCGTCTCTTCCAGATGATTTGGCGTAGCCGGTCCAGCTCTGCTAGAGTGTTTCCATCCGGATCAGGGATCTGTATATCTTCTAACCCGATAGTCTCCGAAGAGGGGTCCACTTCCGGTATGATTGCCCATCCTCAGTTTATTTCTTCGGCCCAAAGATCTCCACTCTCGAACGTGCACATTTGTTCATCGCCCCGTGGAGATTCGTTGGCCTCGGCTTCCTCTTCATCGACTACGATCTCTACCGGTGGATCGTCTTTGGGACCACTTTGTTATTGAGAGGTCCCTTCTCGTAGAGGCACCTCTTCTTCGCGTAACTGTTCTCCTCTGTCTGGCGGCGGCTGGTGGGACACGTTGATCATTGAGACTGGGGTCGTCGAACGCTGAAAATACGCGATGGGGTCTTATACTGCAGGGTCTCCACCAGTGGCGCCTCGTCTCCCTCCTCGATGTCAACTTGAGGGTCGACCTGGTCGGTAATGGCTTCGTACGCCAGATTCAGCCACTCAGCATACCTTCGAGAGCCTACCGAGACGAAACCTTGTGCTCTTGGTACTTTATCCTTCGTCAGCCACATACCCATCTTGGTATCGTCATGTAATGTCAACGTGTGGGGACTGAAGTTGTTCACCTTCAGCAATTGTCGACTTCCTATTCCCCGGGTCATAGTTTTAAACCATCGCTCTCCTCTTGTGACTCATGTTCTCCATGGATCTAATATCGACCTTGTAAGGGGTACCTCCACACATCCACCAGCAATTATACGGGCATGTTGTCCGAACTTCACTTCTGATACTCGGTTATCGTAAACGGTCCCCGGTCCGGAGAGTTTTTTCCGGACTTCTTTGGGAAGTCAGAGTGCTCCATCCGCCAGATGGAGCTGGAATCCAGCCGGGACCATAAAGACCAATTCTAATATCGCATCCTGACCCACCATAGGGCCTGTCCACACCTTAAAAACGTACACTAAATTGCCATTTAAGGTGACCTTGATGCGAGTGCGCCCTTCCGTAGAGTACACCAATTCCCCAATGCCAATGCACTCTTGTCGTTAGCTTTCGTCAATATATCAGCCTACCTTACGAGCAAAGGCGACATCCAAAATGGATATCTCGGCGCCAGTATCGAACAACAAATTTGCGCGATCGTTGTTGATCTACCCAAAAGCTTTGGCTTGTTTAAACCACTTAGTTGTGGCATGGCATTTCCAGTTCCCTCTGGAATCTCCAGGCAATAGGTCTAGCTCCATTACTGCATTTTCTCGGGTGAAATCATTAGATTCATCAAGAGAGACAACATGGACCATATAGTACTTTCCTATCTTCGATATATTATCGATCTTCTTAGTGGAAAACCCCCTCTCCTCCTTGGGCTCTTTTTCCACATATGCAAAGATAAAAAAACTAGAACGCTCGACTCGAACCAAATTCAAACCTGGCGATCGTTCTAATTTATCATCTTCTAATCTTTCTCCGGCAACATTCCGGCGTTCTTGGTGGGTTTGTACTATTGACGAATCAAATTGTAGAATTCCTCTAGCTGGCATTTCCCCGCTTCATGGGTCGCTCCGCATCCCCGACACACAAACAAGCAGCGGTCCGATGGGTGCATTTTCTCCCCGCAGCGGTCACAGGTTATTCTCTTCCTGCATCTCAAATCTCCATATTTTCTGGACCCGCAGTAGGCACATCTCATGGTTTTGACTCAGCCGACGTATTGCGGGTTCCAGGGTCTTCTGCTTGTTTCCGATGTTGGTTGACCTCTCTGGCGAGTCTGTCCCTCATGGTTCTTGTATTTTGGTCTCTTTCCGCTTCCGCTAGGTAGATCCGTCTCAGGTCTCCCTCGTTATCCGAATTATCCAGGCTAAATCCCTCCGAACTTGGATCTTATAGGGCGCTCGGACCGCATGTTCAGAACGATGGTTTACATCTCTAGGTAGATCAGGAAGAGCTGGCAATTTCTGACGGAACTTGCTAGAACCAAACCGCGTATTGCCACGCCGTGCTTTCGACTTCTGAAGTGCCTTCAATACTTCCTTCAATTCTTTCACATCTGCCAGACGTAGCATCATCAATTGCTCTGTCAACTCTGGGTTGTCCACGGCCTTGATTTAATGCTCGACATGTTCCCTCTGAATCTTGGTGATCCATTCTTGATCTTCAACTTCGCCGTGAGAGCAATCACGTTCAGGCGGTACAGATAGTCTAATCGTGATCTGACCTCTTCTTCGCGTGGTAGTACTGGCGAGCAACTGGTACCGGCAGACCACAGAACTGCATCTGGAATTTTTGTAGCAGGTCCTTTCAATTTCCACGAACGGGGCGACCCAATTGACGATACCAGTTCTGCGCTGGTACGATCAACATTCCTCCGAAGACAAGACACTTTTCGCATGGTCCCTTGCGAACGTCGTCTTCACCGTGGTCACCCAACTGCGTGCCCGGTCTTCGTCCAGATATCTACCACGGAACTCTTTGAGATCCGAAGTCTCTGAGAGCTTGATGTGAGGGATCACGTTGAGTCCCTGTCCCATCGTTGCATTGGCCATCCTCGCCGGAGTAACCTCCAGATTTAGGTCACCAGGGTCGTATTCGTCCGAGCTGACTGGTTCCATGTCGACGTCCAACATTGTGGGTTGTCTTTGGGCTTATAACTTTTCCATCGGACCATTTTTTGTAGTCGCCGGTCGTGATTCTTGTCTCTCTCTGGTCTTTTCTCGGGTGGGCGTGTTGGTGGCACTTGGCGCTCTTGAAGGAATCTTGCCATCGCCGCGTCGAAGTATGTCTGCAGATTACCTACCGATTTGGTAGGTGCTTCCCCCAGCATTTTCGCCACGTGGTGGTGTTCAGATTTCGGGTGATTTGGTCGTCCTTCCGTTAAACGAAATTTCATCCTATCAGGAGTCAGCATTTTAATTGGTTGTCCACATGTTTCGTGAACGGGTTGTTCCGCCGACGCGCCCCGCAGTCGGGCCTAACGCAATGCGGCACCTGTAAGCCCCACTGACATTCGGGTGACGTTGCTGAAAGCTGATGAACCTTGTGACGAATGCCCCGCTGAAGGGTTGGGCACGTGGAGACTGGGGTTCGCGAAGTGGTTGTTCCGTCGACCGTGGGCCCCATGTTACTTCTTGTGTTAAAGGGTGTACCTCGATGCTTGGAGCGTCAACAGACTGTTTTCCATCGGTTCGTACACATTTGCGGTGCGGGATAAGTTGTGATTAGCGGGGTTTATCCCGACAAGGATCCCTAAACGTTTATGTAGTTTTCCCAACGTTGTCGTGATACTGTCGAACCCCAGGGCAAACACGTCGTTCGGCTTGAATCTCCCCGCGACCATTCGTGCTTCCCGAAGGAGGGTTACGAGCGCGTTAATCGCGTTTGTGATCGTCCGTATCGTTAGAAGGGGTGACAGTGGTCCACAAAGCTGTCTAATCAGCCGGAATTTTAGGGACGTCGCAAAAGGGTAGCTGTTCAAGAACGTGTCAAGCTTGCGTCGGTGGTAGGTCATCGTTATGTCGGCGTCCGACCAGGTTAGGGGCCCTGAGCGTTCAGGGTCGGCCGACTTTGTGTCGAGGCTTGATGGCTTGAGACCGACCTACTTGGTATCGCCTGGCGCATTCATCTCAAACAATTTCGGCTTGGACGTTGCGATTTTGTTGTTGTTTGTGTTTGTTTCGGAGACCTTAGCATCTCGGCTTTCGCCTTTGGCTGTTGGCTCTGTTGGCATGATAGCTATTATGAGTCAAGGTGTCCTCTGAGAGGACTTAGGGGGGGGGACATTTAGGTTTCTCTTCAATAAGTCTAACCTTGACCTTGTTATCTTGGCCCCTCCCAAGAACCGATAGGTCCTTTAATCTTTTGTTTGTTTCTTCTTAAGTCAATGGTAACCGATCTTCCAGTAACGCTTCGGTCTTTTCCTCAATCTTGACTTGAGCATCTACTTCCCCATGGGACTAGCTGTGAAATCCCGCGTCTTCCGAAGATCCGGGCACACGCACCATTGTGGTGGAGTTGGTTCTTAAACTGCGTGTTGAGCCCCCTAAAACACTCACTGCGCCGGACTACCGACTTAAGGGGGGGGTACCCTGATTCCGCGTATGGACCTTGACTCACCTTGTGTACCCGTCGGCTGGCGGGTTGAACTCTTTGGTAGACTGGGACGGATAGGAAGATGTTTCGGTCTTGAGAGGGACACTGGACCCCAAGTGGATATGCTGCACTGGGTGGGCCGGTAGGTGGCGACTCGATCGACTCAGTCGAGAGTGGACTTAAAACCAAGTTCTTCAGGTACCTTTTCGCTCCTTGACTTTCCTTGTTGTCGCAGGGGTTTTAACCTTCTGTACTTTACTTTGCTCTCTAACCGTGTGGCAGGGAGACCGCTTCTGATAGCGGGTCTTGAGGGGGTGTTGCTACTCGACGGACCCACAGGACAAATACTTCTTGGGGCTCTATCTGCAGTTGAGTCTTACCTCGCGACTGTCTTTAACGGGGGGGGTCAAAGTGTATCCCTTCCCCGGAACAGGCGGGTAGACTTATTAAGTTTCTTAACGCACGACGAAGTCGCGCCACGTGGATCACAAACCGAGAAGTATTTAATATCTTCCTATCATTTAACTTCTTTAATCTATCCTGCCCTTTTGCTCTGGCTCTCTATGGGATTGGTCAGGAGCAGCCGGATCTTGAGGGACCGAGTCAACCACTGAGGGACCAAGGTCTATCGATGAGAGACCAGGTCCACCAACGAGGGACCCAGCTCTACCGATGAGGGACCGCAGTTTAACAGTAAAGACCTCAGTCTACTCCTGGAGACTGGGTCCATCAATGAGGGTTTGTAGTCATCTTCTTTCGGTATCGCTTAACCGATACTCGATCAACGGTCTTCTCCTTGATTGGCTCTGCGGGTCCCTCTTCCCTGAGGATCTAATCACGTTCGAGACCCCTCCTCTCCCAGGAACCCTTTCCCTGAAGGTTTTTTCCTTGTCCTTTCGTCATGATGGTCTCCGGGTCCATCATCTTTTCGGAAGCACTTCATTACAAAAACAACAGGTGACAGACTACATCGCACTTAATACGACCTGTAAGGTACACCTAGCGTTAATTACAGACACAAAGACAGAAACGAAGACAGAAGAGTACGATTTAAAAGTTCGGCATTCAGCTTGCGCACAGTCACTAATAGCTTCACCCTTCGGGCTCGCAATAATTCTGAGAAGAATATTTGTTAACGTAGTATTCCCATCGATATTAACTTTAAGTAAATATCATGTAACGGAGACATCCCGTTACATTCTTTGCATAAGCCGCGTCGTGCTGATAGCGTTTCATCAATGCTTGAAAGACCACAGTATGCACACATGAGATACTGTCGAGAGCAATTAATTTTCTACAGATATTTTTGATCTTACTAAAATATACCAATTGCGCTTTGTCAACTAAACGGATTCGTGAGTGTGGTGCACTTTAGTATAGTGATACACAATATGAGGAGGTATCATAGCGACAAGTAAAAATGGTGCCAGTAGTGGGAAGTTAGGTTTGCGGGGGTACTGGCACCGAGACAAAATCAATATGATATAACAGCGAAACGTATCCATCATTCGCCCACGACCCAGTATCAAAGTAACACTGATACACTGCAAGTACAGATATTACATATGTACTGTATCTCAGTGCGAAAGGCACTATTGCCGCGTCCCAAATATTGTAGGAGCTTGTCAATAACCATTATGAGCTTAGCTGTGATCCTGAAACGGCATCTTAGTTGACATGAACGTGTCTAAGCTAAATTATCGATGACATGGTATATAGAGAGAAGTTATTCAAAACTGTCAACTAAGCCTTGGTTCTGACACACAGCTCGACACAGAGATCGTCATCTTCGCCATTCAATATATGTATTAACCTTTAAAATACACGGATTATCGGTGATCTAGTATTCGCATCAACATCGAAGCAGGAAGTATCTCCGCTGAACCCAGACAATGGTAAAACCTTTTAAAACTTCAGCTGAGCCTACGATCCACATGTCCACGGGGTTGTACCAGAACAAAAAGCCGATTGTTTGCTGTGACGGTAGCAAATGTGAATTGAAGTTGGTTGGGGTGCGTACATTAATTTGCATTATGTAAATGCACCAACACATTATAAAGTAGAATCTTGCGTCTTTTGGTAGCCATACGAGGAGTAGTGCGTGCATGTACTAGGCGCTATAGGGCACCGCACGGACTCTTGCCACAATGGTTAAGTGGTGCTGCATCGAACTGCCTACTGCGAATTTCGGTCAAATGCGAGATAGAGGCAGTGATCGGTAAGCTGGATTTAGTTGGGAGATATCCAAGAAGGCTGGCGTGACCGAAGACAATATTTGTGAATCAGCTTTGCGTGCAATTTTCATTACAACAGAGGCTTCAAGATGACGATCGAGCTCAACAGGGCATTACGATATCTAATAACTGGTTCGCGATTAAAAGTTTTCATTTATACTGTCTTTATAGGCGAAAACAGAAACAAGGCCGTGCACCAATAACCCAGTTTGTAGACAACAAGTGCTAATCCGTGGCTCTGCAGTAACGTCCACGATACTTTAAGAGACTCGCTCAGCAGGTCGTGGTTAATAAAGTGGTATTCACTATCTTTTCCGCCTTAGTGGTGTAGCACACCCGCCTAAGAGCGTCCTTGCTGACGAAATATCCTTCTCGGACTTAAGCTTGCACAAACAATGAGCTAGTGGAAGTAACATACTATGCATGATGGCGCTCAATTACGTCCTTGTGTCGCCCCCATCGTTCATTAGACCGCTTCTTTCGGGTCGTACGACTTTTAATTAAGATGCCCATACCGCTTTGGGTCATGCGCACGGCTGCCGGCGAGTGAACCAATAAACAACTTATCGGAAATTCAGCTTGGGCAGGGACCCCCTTCCCTCATGTCGCATAATGCATCTGGTGTAATAAACGGGTGCATACAGCATCCGTTCATGGCTCAGCAGTTGCGATCAGCCTTCTGCTTGCCGCGCTGGTCAAACTCTGCACAATAGACCTACGCGCTTTGGCATACTCCCCTATCCAACGAGGTATACAAGCGGGTGATCGACGCATAGCGTAGATATCTTGATTCCGCACAAGTTACCAAACGCCTGCACTCACTCCTCACTCGATCGCATGCATGTTTACTATTTAAGACGATAAGGCGTGGGCAGACTTACAAATGAGGCGCTTAAAAAGCGAGCCTGGACAATATTATTGTATTGGCGGTCTTATTTATCTGACCTCAGGTAGCAATTACTGCCAGTTCCGTCGCGCAATCAGATTGCGCGGATTGTCCGTAATCTCTGAGAGCGTTCGTTCTATTACCACATGCAACAACATGACGAACGCTTTTGTGTCATACACTTGGCCGTCGCGTCACACATTTCACACCACCAGCGCGCGAAACATCACTTCCTGCACAAGAAGGGTTATCTCGCCACTAGTGATGAGCGATGACATGTTTGCCAGGAACAAACCCAACTCAAATGCGATCCAGCCACACAACCAAGGGTCCCACTATTCAGCAATGTATATGGGACTTTTGCTACGTCGATGACGTGGCTCTGAACAAAAAAGAACCTTTTTCAGGACGGGGTTCTCCAAGTGGTCGCCAAAGGTTCTGGTGAATACTATATATATCATCAACAGAGCGTGGTCAAAGAGTCAGCTGCTGAAGGTTCTTCAGCGTTGGAGGCGGTCATCATCAAACAGCTGGACATTCGGATTGGGTTACTACTGACGAGAGCCGTCGCAGAGGCATCAAACGCTGCTTTCTGCCCGCTCAGAGTGCCTGGAAGATTTGACTGGACACAGCCGAGGAGCTCAAACCGCCGCTCGAGCTTTCGATATTGCAAGTGTATGCGCAAGCACCAGCTCCGACCGGCCGAATCTATGGGCGCGCACTTGGCCTTAGAGCGTATTTCAAATCTCAAGTCGCATCTCTGATTATGCTTTTCCATTCTCAAGTCATTACTAGCGTAGAGAATCCAGCTGCGTCGCTCGGACGGTGCAGAGCACTGTGACTGGTAGTAAACCAATGTGCGGCTTGGCGTCGCAAGGTGCTGCTCGGGCACATGCGAAACGCCTACTTGAGCACCGAAGCAGCGCGTCTTTTTCCTCCGCGTCCTTGTTGCATCTGGGCATGCTGACGCTAGACCAAGGCTAGATTGGTCATTCTGTTACTTTTCTCGAACCGGTCATGGCTAGCCAAGAACTAAAACAGGAACAAAACGCAGCGCCGGACCTGGGCGTTGCAGACGTTGAGCGGAAGCGCAAGCAGTGCGAGCTCAAGCGGAAGTCCCGCGAGCGCAAAAAGGTGTGACATTTTTTGCTTAACAAGTAAAATGAATGGCAGATAGAGGTCCCATTGATACTGCGCCAACATATATTGACACTTTGTCCTGCAGCGGAATATTTTGGAACTGCAGACAACCGCCCAGGCACTTGAGCTTGAGTACAAAGAGCTTATTGCTGCGAAATTGAAGCGGGAAGAGCAAGGCAAGCACCAGCAAAGTGGGGGGGTGACGGTGAGAAGCGATACGGATGAGGCGGAGATCGAGCAGTCCCAGATCGCTGATCTGCAAAAGAAGTACTCGGCTGTGCGCGACGAGATGCACGAATTGCGAGAACAGATGACGGGCTTTAAGCAAAAGCTGGAAGAATATGAGCGTTTCATTGCGATGCTGGACGGCCACCTAATGGGTTTCCAGGACACAGAGAAACGGCAGGAGAAGTCAAGTAGCTCAGGTTCTTTTGTAGTCTGATATAATAGGTGTAGTGGGAATCATAAAAGTCGGAAAGAGACAGCAAGCAAGTAGAAAACCGAGATAATATGTATGCGAGACCGAACGAAAGGTAAGCGCGAAAAATTGTAGAGGCTCGATCCACCGTTCTATGAAGGCAACGCCCAAAGCAGTTTTGTACAGCTAACAGTGCTGCAAGTAGCACTAAAAGTGTCGCTACTGATATTGGCATTCTGGCCGTGTTGCAAGATTAGACCCAGGAGGACCAAGCGTGGTCCATCGCGGTCAGCTTTAAAAATTATGTTGTTTCGTGCTTCTTCCATGTAGTAAACGGGTTTGTCTGGACCGTACCCAAGGAAAATCTGCACCGTGCCCAAATCCCATGTCCACTGATATAAGGGATTATATTGATTGTAAAAACTAATATTATTCAAACCCTTTCGACGAATGGTAAAGTAATAATTCTTGCAGGTTTTAAGTGGATGGATCCTGAGCGAATAACATGTTTTCGTGTGTTCGCTCGCACACCTCACTATGAGAATCCCGGTAGCAAAGGATGGCCGTTTCTTCCGATGTATAGCCGCCAACAAGACAAGTCAGCAATCATGGGAATGGCTTTCTCGAGCGTATTCAGCGCCTCTTCGGCAAGAGGGAAATGAGCATCCTCATGGTCGGTCTTGACGCTGCTGGTTGACCACAATATTGTACAAGCTCAAGCTGGGAGAATTGATCACGACCATCTCAACTATCAGTACGTGAAGAGATGTCCATAGCTGCATTACGTAAAGATAAACAGGATAGAAATGCTTGCCCTGGTACTTGTTACTCTGTTTTTTGTATCTGATGGAGGACAGCAGTCTAAATCGTGGCTCTGACTCGGTGGTAGGCTTTAACGTCTGACGGCGGAGTAAATTAAACATCAGTTTCAAGGCGCAAAACGTCGGTGGACAGGACAAGATCCGTCCGCTGTGGCGCCACTACTTTAAGAACAGACAGAGCCTGATCGACACAAACGATGGCGATCGTGTGGATGCTGAACAAGGACGAGCTGCTCCGTATGCTAAACGAGTAAACACTGCGCCGCATGCTGAATAAGGACGAGCTGCGGGACTCAGTGCTGCTGGTGTTTTCAAACAAGCAGGATCTATCGAACGCCATGAGCGCGCTGAAATGACGGACAAGCTGGGTCTGCACAGTCAGTGCCAGCATTGGTTTATCCTGGTGTATCGTGCCACGATGGGTGACCGGCTGTATGAAGATCTGGATTGGCTCACCTATATCCAGAAGAGACAGGTGGCAATTGCTCTATGGCGCTCTGAGGCGTTGCTGCCATGCCCCATAGGAGTGAAGATGTGGGCACTATGCAAATGTTAATGGAGAAGTCGGGAGGCCTCAGCCGTGTAATCGTGCGTCCATTTCTGTGAAAGGTACTCGCACGTTCATTGCTTGGTGTCACGAAGTACGTACGTTTCCACCACTATGAATGGATCGTGACTTAGAGTGAGATGTAGCAAAGCTAGCGCCGTGCTACAGCATCGTCGCTAGATTGGTCACTCTGCTAATCGACCATCGTTTTTGTTTTGGATCGTGTGATGATATGTAGACATTTGACTGAAAGAATGTATAGCACGCTATCTGACGCTATAATGCCAAAAATCTGTCAAGGAAATTAACCAGTAAACTATCTGATGTTGTGTCATGTATAAGATCGTAGATTTTATAAAAGAAACGTAAAACACGCTAATTACATTCATAATCACTTATATTCGTGAGCACGGGATTTGGGTACGGTGTAGATTTTCCTTGGGGACGATCCAGACAAACCCGTTTTAAACATATTAACTTTTATAATCGACGGTGACGCGAAACCCGTTCTTCCCGTTACGGCAAGGCAACAGCTCTGCCTTTGTGGACGCACTAGACTTCTTGACTTCGAGTACATATGGTGCTATATGAAAGATTCGCAGTTTTACTCATCCGGGTTCGCCGCCTCTATGAGACTCCATTCTGGCCACCGAAATGTTAGCGCTTTCCTCCTAATTTCAGCCTAGTAAGCCTCTTGTTTAGCCGAATAAAATATCGATTTGTTTCCCACAGCCGTGCACAATCGTAATTATTTTTCCTCCTCTAGTCGCTCGGAACACTACAAACACGGTGTGTTCCTCGCATTGTGCTATAAGGCTTCGTCTCAAGTACAAAATGAATGTCATGATAAAAATTTGGACACAAAAACACTACTTGGCATCGTTCAACCCAAGGATAACATACTTAACAGATTCAGCACGCAGAGCCGAGCAGAGTTCTGTCCTGTGGGAGGCGTAGCACACAGTAAAAAGTGCGAAAAGGAAAAGTATTTTAGTCCGCCATGCAGGTCAACCACCCTACACTTAAGCCTTTTTCTTATGGGCATATGCAAACGTACACGCCAAAAATTACTAGCAACTAGATTGAGCAAGCCAATCTAATACCACTTCAACAACCTCTACATTTAACGACATTATGGAATAGCAAGTGAGCTCTCAAAGATATGTTGAGATATCAGAAGGATGGACCATCAACAGATTCCGGCAAATTGCCATGTCGTCATTGTGTAAACCTTCGAATAATACTACAACGTAAAACATTGTAGAGAACGGTCGACACATCCGTCGTTCATGTTGGCATCGCGAAACAGGCATATTGACCATATGGAAGCAATACATCTGCAGTTGACGATTGTTGCTAGATAGAGCGCCGCTAAATCACTTTCACCACAGCACGTACCTCGTCTTGTACGGGTAAAGCACTGAAGTCCTTTCAGTTCCTAGGTCAGCAAGCCTATGCCTTGGGTTGTAAATCCGTCAAATAATACGGATGGAGATCGATCGACGCTTGTTGTGAGCTACACTGAGAGCTGATAATACTTGACCAAGTGTTCTTGCACTTAAGTGATAGCAGGGTTGCAGTCTTATACGTCAATTTTTCAAGCTATTTGCTAAATTTAAAACTATCGTAAGGTCTAGGATGTTTGAGGTAGCGCCCGAGGCTATGCTTGTCAACCTAATGATTTACAATCGGTATAACGAATACTATAATTGAGTCATTCCCTTCTTCGTTGGTCGATAACAGTCATTTGTTTTCATACTGCCACGTCACTGATTATGTTTCAGCGAAGATATAGCAGTCCTCGCTGCCTATTATTGGCTACTTTTTAGTACTTTCGAATCCATGCTGATCTCATTCTTGCTATGCCAGGCATTTTTTCCTCCAGATCATCTCCTTATTCGCGCCGTAGCTCTCTCATGGACTCATCAACTGTCGAAGGTGATTCACTTCGCACGAGATGATTTACATTGCATGGAGAGCTGAAATGCGTATGCAGGTTATTTTTAAGTAGATATCATTGCATGCGGAGGTAATATACGTATGCAGATTATTTCTTCGTACATATCATTGCCATCAATATAGTGAAAAATCGGACTTTGACACTACGGTTGACGGATTTAGTGTCATTTCTCTGCGCTAACTTGAGTCCTTTTCTGCTATAACTGTAATTTTTTGTATTCCCAATGTAATGAAGATTCATCGCCTTCCACCATGTCGCAAGTTATACTGCATTCCGGGGTCCCCCCCTGGTGCCTTGGGAAAGCACCGCCGAATTCATTAATCGAATGCCAATTCGACCCCCCCGTACGACTAACCCAAGGTCGTTGATCAAATGTGACACACAAGTCTCAGTGGTACCACCCGGGAACCCCGGTACCACTGATCTCGGACTCTCGTAGAAGCATAAACTCCCGACATTAAATAGTCGGGGGCCCTGGACTGGCTGGCCCCCAGAGAATCCAGTAAATAGTGGCCTTCCGGTAGCAGACGTGTAGGCCCCGCCGAAGAGGGCAGACGACGGTCGTTAGAAACACTAAATGTACCTACTGTACCAGAAAACCAAAAATATACATACTACATTTCGCAAGATTCGAAACATCTCATCCGCAGTCACTTTTCTCCGTCTGCAGCATGTTTATACGACTGACCGGACACGCGCACTCAATTAAAGCTAGCACGATATAGAAAGCTGTGACGTTGTAGGCACGACAGAACCATAAGTATTTCAGTCTATCGACGTCACCACACCCTCCATATGATGAACGCTTAAGATAGAATTATGGTATTTTCATCTCCCTTTTTACTATTTTTACCCCCTTGAAACTAAAACAGGGTTTACGTTATAACTTATATAGAATCGATATAAGCAACTATATCGATTATTCCTACTCACCGCCATTCACGCTATAACACTGCAATACCCAAATGATCTGCACGAAAATTGATGGAGTCTGTGGGTTCTTTGAAGTTAAATATCCGTCAGCAAAGGCGTTGTTCATGGCTCTTCAATTAAAAGCGCGCTCTTTTTTCACTTTCGATCTTCAGGTGCGATTATCCACAGTTTGCTAGCTCCCAATCATTATCGAAAAACTTCTGTAGGCTCAGTATCACAGCTTTCTGGGCGTATTTGCGCTTCTTATTTTCTTCTACTTGCACTCACTTAAGAAGTACCCAGTAAGATCATGTTCCAGCATGCAGTACATTTTGTCCGCAACTTTCTTCACTCTACAATGTATCAACTATTTTTTTACCTTCGAAGGAAGCGGAATACCCTTCTGCACAGCGGTGAACCGCCACTGGAGTTCTTGCTTGTGATCTAGCTCGCACTGCTGTTACTCTCTGGATACTTTCTCTCCAGCATTATATCCCGAAGACCAGAGACGTACTTGTCATCAACTTCCAATGTCTCAGGAACATTGTTCTCATAGTGGTCAGCTCTACCCTTATGTATTATCCATCTTCTGGACAATACGTACATCGGCGCATACGCGGCGCGTGACCTTGTGCGCCACGATGTGTATAATATTAGACAACAACCCTGTTTCGGTTTCAGAGGGGTGAAAATAGTAAAAAATGGGGTGGTTGAAAATATCAATTCCCTTAGAATATAATTAATCTAAAGTCGTTCCCTATAACATAATATTCCTTATGAAGCAATAAAATTTGCATCAATCGATCTATCTCTGTGAGCATATCGTATCAATTTCATGAAATGCTGAGCAGAAACCCTCATAGATTGGATAGGAACCGTAAACAAATTACACACCATGTATAAGAGGAACATACATTGAGGGTGCTGATACTATTTTAGTCATGCTTAGACTATTACACACCATTCAGATGATTAATTTGTGGGTGGAAGACCGTACCTACGTCACAATTTATAGCACCTAGTCTGGCATTCGAGTAAAAGAAGACGGTCTGATTCTGGATCAAAGGTAACGCTGCTCCCACTAAGCTCCAGCTTGCAATAAGGAAAATAAGAGAATTTAATGCGAGAATCTACATCTACTTTAACAGTAAACAGATTCCATTGTTGATTCTTCATGACTGGTTAGTTTAACCTCGTCAATACGCCGGTTCAAGGAACAATATCTGGATTCTTGCGTGACCGCGATAGGTACCTGCTTGTAAAAAAAGCCGAACTTAAGTGCAAGCGAGCATGGCGATCGTCTTTTTAGCTGGAGATGAATAGCTTCGCAATTGGTGGCTGCAGCGTCATATGAGAATCATGATGCTGAGTGGAGATTAGACCATAGCGAAAACAAAGTGGGTGCAATGCTTTGCGGTGTCCTGGACGACTAGCTACGCAAATTTTCCAACGGCAGCCACCAGGCATTCCAGAAACGCCACGAATATTAGTGGATGAGCAGTCACCATGATATCGGCTCTGTGAGGGGTGTCGACACTGAATTCACAAGACATTAATTTGAAGTGAATAAATTCCTTAGAGAGGTATTGGGTGTGACCCGTTAAAAGTGAAATCAGTTCTATTGTACCTTATCAGTTGTGCTTCTAAAGCTAACAGTAGAACTAAGTACGCCATTCTTGGATGACTGGCTGGCGTGTCACCCACCAAAGTGTGCTGCATACTCAGGATATTACAGTTGTTTAATAACCTTAGTGTAACGTAGTTTAGAAAGGGTTTATTACCGTAGATAAATAATAAAAAAGTTCAGTTCACATTTGTGAGCAGAAGATTTCAAGTCTTTACAGAATTCTTACTCTGAGCACCTTGTGCTGTTAGTTCCAATGGAACTGTCACGATTCTGCTTATTGACTGTAGAGTCTAACCTAATTCTTTAGAACAGGTATACTCTTAAGTTGTTGTTATTCATTCTTTCGAACTATGTAGCTTTAAGACAAATGTCTTCCTCTCACTAAAGGGTTGTGCATCCCCGCTACATCTGGCATATATCACAACATGGATTATACTGGACTATTCCTAATGGCTAGCGCCCGAAAGTACCATCACTTGGCGTCAAGTGGGTGTTTGTAAAAGAGCAAGGCTCGCGTCACCTTCGCTCTGACTAACAACGCAGATGGCTCAGAAAAAAGCGAGCCGTTCATCATTGGACATGCAAAAAGTCTCGATGATATCAGAAGAATACTGCTGATTCATTGAGGTTCTAGTACCCGAAGTAAATTTACACTTCGGATTAATGGCTCCCTATAGGTTTGGACAGGATACTCGCATTCGACTAAGTCATGTGCGTACAAGTGCGTTTGTTCAAAACCTTGACGTGTATGTCGGTATTGTCAATTGCGCCTCTAATATAGAGATATCACAATTTAGAAGGGGATGATTCGAGTACAAATCCATCGCGTTGCTGGATATGTATTTGTACCGAGTCTTACACACGCGGGGGCCAACACTTTGTATTCCACATGCAAGGCACAATTGATCGGCTACTGACACAGTAGCCAACAGCGGTCGACACGTCACTGCTTAACGCACCTTTCACTTTGAATCGATATTTAATACAAGGCTGTCTACCTATGGATACAGCAAAGGGTGAGTCCTCCATATTCTTGAGACATAGCCAGCTTTAATTTTTAAATATTAAGAAAAAAGTTGATCAAGTATAAGTTTTACCGATTATGGAGTCTTTTCCATTCGTTCTATAGGACCGGAGTCGGTATATCATCAACCAATCATACATAAAGGATATCATTTTTCTTAGGGATCAAATTAGCCTGGTTTAATTGTACCAAAGACCCGCCATGTATTAGCGTATATCTGAGCGCGCTTTCAGCCTTGTATAGTAGCTTACTTCGTTTCTAGATGTAGCTTTGTTCAAGTCTTCGAATTATCTGTATGAGCAAAGTTGCTGAAGTCAAGCATCAATTTACGGTAGAGAGGCTCTTCCCCTTATCCTCTGTCGAGACCACAAAGGTGTGGACCTCCTAATCTGCTTTAAATGCTCGCACGTGAATCGTTTGAGCCGCTTCTACAGCTTCCCGTCGGATAACTCCTGGTGTGCCATTCTCGCTCTACATGAAAGTTGAGGGTAGTTTAAAAGTGGTTTTTGTCACAGATGCTGAGGTGTCGTATAGTCTGCTCCCGTCGCTCATCCATAGTTCTTTTCTCAGCGAGTGGATCAGCGTAATCGATTGCTTCAAGTAGGATAATATTCTTCAAGCAGTTTTTCCATTCAGCCTTTAGTTAGGACATTGCTGTCAGCTAGTCTATGTTGTACATGTCACGGGCATGCTGATGATTGTTCAAAGCATTTTAGAGCGGCATTTGAACGGTGCAATATTTCACCTGCATTATTCGGCTGCATGATTGATGTTTTGTAATGGGGTCACATGCGACTGGTGTGTGTACACACCATTGGGTGTGTGGGTTAATACACACACACCATTTATATATCCACAATACTTAACTGAAGATGGATACTCTACTGGGGAAGTACGGTACTGCGGGGCAGTACCGTTAGTGCAAGCGCTATGAACGACTGACGCGTGTTATCGGCTCAAGGTTATATTCAGGAGGTTAGTAGTAGGATACAAAAGATAGGTATATTCTTGTTCGTTAGGAATGCTAGAAGATCTTTATAAATATAAATCAGTTTATAACTAACCACGTCTACACACTTGGTCCCCTGGACAACCGTGAGCTAGAGCTTAGTTAAAGAACCAACCTCTGTGATTGTGCTGTGTGACCCCGTCACATGTTTAACATGAACCCATTTGATCCTTTGCCATAATGGAATACTCACTTTATAGTCATAACACTTTCACCACACCTACGTTATGATTTAAAGAGGTCACACTGCAATTGTAAATTCTTTCCTCTCAGTAACACCAATCAATATTTATCCTGCATCCACTAAGTCCAAATGATGGTTCTCTGGTTTACGGACAACTAATCATTTCTAGCGAGAGCTTAAGCTGCCAGCTCGTGAGGTAAAGGCTACTTGTGCTTATACATAAATCTCGATAAAATGGACTAAGCTGAAAACATCATATGACAATCTCAGCTAATCCGCTTGTGTCGACACCTCAATCTTTTGCTTACTACTTTACAGTAATTCGGACAAACCTATGGACGATGTATTTGTCGGCGAGACATTTCAGCTTATTACAATGTTGACTATATATTCGCTGCCCGTGGCGAGCATAATTTTGATTAACGATCAATTCGGACATGTGATTGGGCAAGTAAGGAACAGGAGCGCCACAATTTATAGGTCTGCAATACCCATGATATTAATATCCATGGTTAAGGTCCCAAAGAAGGCTAAAAGTAATTTTGCAATACATATATATGCTATCAATCCATACCATGGAATCTCCGACCTCCAACAAGCTCCGACCAGGATAAAGACATGACAAAATAGTATGATTGTGTGCACACAATTTCATAATTTTACATTACACAACTTCTGTGTGTTGATTATTATAAGCGTCTCGGGGAGCTAAAATGGGATTAATTATCGCGAATTTGATCGTACTCGATACCGCCCCGATTGCCCCCCCCCTATCCCCCCCCTCACACACACAACCCCCTCCCGCCTCCTTCCCCGCCCTCACCACGCCACGCCCCACTCTATCACATAACACTACTCCGTCCGATCTGATACGTTGGAGAGGTACATCGATGACCGTAATTAGTGCAGACCATACTATTTATCAACCTCCTATTCTTAAGTCGCTCACAGGTATTAGTGAGGACCACACAATTGATGAATCCGCACTAATTATGAGCCTGGAGATTCAGTATGGACCGCACTTATTTTAGATGCGGAGAATTAGTGCGGATTCATAATAACCGAAACAGCGCAGTATGTCATAATGTATTTGGATACACGATTCAAAGCCCAATTGGAACGGGAGTGCCATCGCAGTGGATGCGATCTTTGCCAATAATTTGTTCCAGTTCCGGCGTCAATTGTAATTCGTGCCATCTACCACTGACATAAAGTGCCATGCCACAACGAATCATAGAATTACGAGCGTATTTCAAGCCGCAACTGTCGCGCATCCCGTTCATCGCGCGTACGGCTATGGCGACGAGTTCCAAGAAGAAGCGTTTGCCCGGATTCTTCAGCTTTCCCGACCAAGACCCATTTCTACGCACGGTGTCTGACCAGTCGCCTTTTTTATCGTGCGCATCTTCTCGTCTTCCCACAATCAGGTACATCCGTCCTTGATTTTCGAGATGACGAAAGACTCACCGGGCTGAACAAGATCGGTCGCGCAAGGTGGAAAATAGTGTAGTTCAGTGTTGGTCTTCAAGAAAACATCACGTAATTGTGGGCTGTCGTTGTGGTCGGCACAGTTGTCCACATATATGACAGTCCTTCGTCCATCACTGTCTCCCTTGAATGCGCGTGGAGGGCCAAACCATTGAGAAAATACCTATAATTGTGTAAAAAATAAAATTAATAGGGAGTACTATAGATAATCCATGATGCATGAGACGTATGATGCTATCCTTTAGGCCCAGGTCGGTATGAAGCACCAGGGACATCGTCTGGAAGACCAGGGCATGATTGGTTTGAATTCTGAAAGATTATTATGGTGCACTAATTCGCGCACGCCAACCGCCCGTGATGTATACCGTCATGGTCATCCCGATACCACCAGACACAACATCGGCGTATTTAACCTCTGTATCACCACGAAAACCAAGTGTACGGCCGTTGTCGCAGTTGATCACGAAATGAGTTTTGTCCATATTACAAAGCAGGCCCTCGTTCAGGTCTCCTGACTCGAAACCTCGGCGTAACTCGCCCATATGGTACGCAATCGTTTTTTGAGATGGTCCTGCTTCGCGGGGCTGACCATAAGCTTCCCGGTCTGTTCCCGATAGGCTATGTCATGCACCTGCTATAACAGCAAACAAAGTCAATTAGTGAAAGTTATGCATGTACAAGTGTAAATATACTATATACCATGGACTGCTGAACCCATCGTGTCTTGATTTTATTGACGATAGATTTATCGTCGAATGAATCAATGAAGTTGGAATTATATATTGGCGCATCGTTCGTGACAGTGCGAGCAAGTTGATCGATTAGAACCGGAGAGAAATTGACTCCAGCGGCCTTAAGCCGCATGAATGTGGACAGCAACTCGACTTATAGGTAGGATATTCATACAGATCGGCGTCGTCCTCTGCCAGCAACAGCCTTAACGTTGACGCTCTTTCGAACTGATGGCACAACTGCTGGTATCGACGTTGGATTTGTACCGCCATATTCACCAACTTTATCGCGCATCTTTCACCACTTTGTGGATTTGGTATGATTGGCCTGCACACAGTCAATGCCAATAACATTGTTTCTAGAAGCGTATTTCGACATAACTTGTAGTTTCCGCGGAACTTTGAGGAAAATTTGTTGATCGCTCTAAGGATCAAGCCTTGTTCTTCATTCTGTTCTGCATCAATTTTCATCCAATTGATCACAGTGAGCCGCGACGTTATCAATACAACCTGTTGAAGCTTGCGCTTGTTGACGAGTTCATCATCGTGATCGCGATTCTCATCTTTAATCTTCTCTTTTCCCTCTCCTACATCTTCGCTGTCATCAAGTTTCTCGTCATCAAAATTGCCTGCTGGGACATTAGCGCCGGCAGTTTGTGCAAAAGCAGCGCCAATCGGAGATGAAGAGCTCAACGCCTCGACACTGGTTAGAACCACCATAAAAGCACTAACACGGTCAAAATTAGAATGAGAATGACGTCATTTTACTGTACAATATATTAGTTACAAATTTTGTAAAGTCCGTGCGGAGTCCGCACTATTTATTAACCTCCCAATTCACAACTCTCTCACTACATATATTAATGTGGACCACACTAATTCTAAGCCCACACTAATTTTCAATACACACTAATTATGGTCATCAGTGTATCTATGAGAGCTTTTCTTGTCCATTCACTCTCTGATTGATTATAGGTATTGCATCTGACCTATTGCATCTGACCAATTTGATTCGCTAATAAAGGGTTTTATATTGATCAGACGTCGGAGAAGTCGGAGCTTTGATGTTATTTGTAAAATATGCGAGTTACTTGGTGTTTGTATAGTGATATCCATAACAGCACTGCTCGCTCCGACCTGATACGTCGGAGAGGTAGCTGCGAAAGCTTTATTGTCCATCTACTCTCTCATTGGTTATAATTATTATATTTTACCAATCTGACTCGCTTATAAAGGGTTTTCGTATCACTATGCTAACCCTATTGGTCAATACAATCAATACGTTATTCAAGTGCGGTCGGAGATTTAATGTTATTTATCCATATGGATATGTATAAATACATCAGATTTCTGACCGCACCTACGACCACACTTGAATTACGTATGTATAGTATCGACCATTATTGACCAATAGGGCCAGCGGGTGAAAACTAAAGAAAACAAAAATACAACTCGAGGCACACGCGAACATGACCACGCAAGACGACACTACTAGCAGCACGTTGACCCGTTGAGACGTGACCACAACAACGCCACCCAATGGAGCAAGCAATTCGGACGCGCGGCACATAGCGACGCTGGAGGCAGTGGAGACCATTATTCCGCGATCGTACGCGTAAAGCCTTCGCGTCTGGGAGTTATACGACAGCAGCGGGATAGAGCATTCCCACGGCGACCTTGATTTACGACGCACGCGCAGCAATCCAACGACGACGACGCGTGCCGTGCTACAGTATTCGCTGAAAAAATCTTGGACTGCCTTCGTTCGCCGGTGGAACACCAAAACAAGATTCCATTAACTGTTACCATTAAACGAGACGCGGTGGAGTCGATACGGCGTTTCGGAGACCCGCGAGGTTGGGTCCGCCTTGCTGTGGATCGCGGGCTGACCTTCTTGCTTCGCGCATTTTCGCGAAGGGTGTCAACGCTGCGAACGACAAGGCATAGCACGGCTGAACGGCGCCTTTTGGACGTCGATGCTTGCGAAATATCCATTCTCGGAAGAGGAAACACGTGGGTTGGGAGGTACGAGCGAACCGAATGACCGTAGACGAGCGGACGCAACGATACTGGGAGACTCTCCAATAAAAAATAAAGAGCCGGACTCACACTACGATTCTTATTGCATCTCGAGCTGCTCAGCGTTCGCGATCCCGCTCGCCTCTTGATCGTACTTGGGCATGGCTTTGGGATCGCTCTCTAGAATAGCAAGATTTTAGACACTCGCGATCTCGCTCTCCTGGCGATTGTACTCACGCACGATATCTGGAACACCCGCCAGAAGCATTGCGCGCGGTTCCAATGAATCACTATCCGAAGAAAATCTGAGCCAACGAACGAGGTGGCGTCGCGTTGTCTAGACGGGTCTGTATCGAGCACGACCCGCGCCAAGAACAGTCCGGGGAAGATATCGATGTCCAAGGATACGCTCCACAATCCAGCGCATGTTCCCCTTAATACCCACCAAGGGCGTAGGACCATCGCGACGGAACGCCACACGCGGCACGGAAACACGCGAGGTCAGTTTCGAACTCGGGTCAGTCACTTGTGGAGCAGCTTCAAGCAGTCGGTCAGCAGATGACGTTCGTCTCTCGTGATGCAAGTCAATCGCGCAATGTGGCAGATGCGGCAGAGAGCTTTGTGGAGGAGACGTCGTATGTACTCGCTGGTTTGGCTCAGCGCCTGGAACGCTTAGAGAAATTAAACTCCACTCTCCGTCAGGAAAACGCGGTGTTGAGATGTTTGCGTCAGCCTGATTCGCCAAGGACTTCACGTCACCGGGGACCGCGATACGCACCCGCGGTAGATCAGCCGACATCGGAGGAACCGTCAAAATAGCATTTGAGTCGGCCCGCGTAGAAGATTGAATTTAGACGCTTAGATGTAGGTACATCCAGCGCGTAGGCATCACCATGCACTCTGATAATCTTAAAACGGACCAATATACCGCGGAGAAAATGTGTTCGAACCGAGGTTCGAAAATGAACGCGTCTTGGATACCTGCTGTCGATAGCAGGACAGAATCGCCAACCTTAAAATTCTCAAGGCTCTTGCGCCCACGTTGGTCAGCTGCAGACTTTTGGTTGTCGACCGCAGAGGCGTTAGCGTCGCGCGCAAACCACGCGATAGATTGACGTTCTTCCACAAATGCTTCACTTGCTTTAGAGTCGGACAACAGGGGTGTGTAGTGACGGAGTCTCATCACCGGGCATCGCTTCGATGCTCGCGCCTGGTCGCAAGAACAAGATTAATGCACGAAGTTCGAAAGTGGACTCGGCCATTTGCCGAGTCGCGTCAACGCAGACTGGTGTATTCTCGCGCTGTTTCGCAGCGCAAGTCTGCGCATCGTGTACCGAGTCATCCTGTACCAGATTCGAAGCCTTTGCTGACACTGATTATGCTGGCGCCCCACAACAAGAGAAGAGGAACCGGTCAAGCGTAGGAAAACCGGAACACGTGGATGATGCTCATTGTTCACGTAGAGCGATGTTAATCTTGTCGAAGCGTGAATAGCGTTGTTGAGAGAGAATTCGGTCATGGGGAGTAATGCGCTCCATGACGAAAACGACGGCGCGTAGCTGCACAGCACATCCTACAACATGCGATTGACTTGCTCTGTCAGATCGTCTGTAGAAGTGTGAGCGGTGGTGGGCTCAGAAGATGGGTACCGAGAATCTCGAACAGCCGCGATCAGAAAGCGGCTAGCCCCTGTGAAGCGGCCGGTACGCCAAACAAATAGTCCAATGTCACGGAAATCCATACCTCCGTGGCGATAGTCATTGGACAAAGCGGAGCCTGTGAAGACGGTGCAGGGTTTACGCGCTGGCACACTTCACACGAGCGTGTCCACTTTTGCGGAACCTATTGAACATGTGGGGTGAGTAAGAATCCTGGGACAGCGCGACATAGATTTTCTCGTGACCCAGGTAACTGCCTGTCGCACTGTAGTGGTGTTTGTGGATAACATGACCACGAAGATCATCGTCGCGAGAAACGACGATGGGAGGAGAGTCAAACCGACCACTTTGGTACGTGAGAAACGTGACTTTCTAATTGTCGCGCGATCTACGCGCAACTTGATGCCGGGAGTGACTGCAATGCTTCGTCCGATGGATTTCAACAGTAACGGATGATTGAAGAAAGGAAATCATCGCGGGATTATGCTTCCGCAATGTCAACGCGTAGCGGATTGAACGCAGAAATGGTCGATCCATTGAAGCCAAGCGTGACACAGCAGCACAATTATCATCAGCTGATTCCGCTGTGCCAAAAATCGGAGAATCTGCCCTAGGATCATGATCGGGATGACGCGACAAAGCATCGTCGATGACTTTCGTTGATCTCAGTTTGTAATGAACCATAAATTTGTACTCAGCAAAAAGCGACAACCAGCGCTCCATGCACTGGCTAATATACGAACTTTTCGTCGCCGTTCGCAGAGATGCATGATCTGTGTAGATATCAAACATCTGATCCCTTAGTTAATACACACGAACCTTTACGAGTGCATAGCGCATCGCCAGCAGATCCATATCGTAAACAGGATAAGTACTCTCGGCAGGTTGTAGCTGCCGAGATTAATAGCTCACCACGCGATCTATGTCTTTGTCATCATGCTACATGACGCGCAACCTATCGCAAAGTCACTTGCGTCACACACGACGTGGAATGAAGGTCGCGATTTGGCAGCGCAAGCACGGGCGCTGTCCAAAATCTCGTCTTGATTTCATCGAACTCATCTTGGTGCTCCTGACGCCATTGCAACGTGGCGTCCTTCTTCAACAATTGTGACAGTGGATATATCACTGCAGCGAGTTCCTTTGCGTAGTGATGCAGGATATTCGCCAGACCGAACCATTAACGAAGATGTTTTGGTCCTATGGGACAGGCCATGAAAATTCGGTGATACCTTATCCTGCGCGAACTCCCTTCGCGCTTTAAAGATTCCCAACACTGGAACTTTGGGAGCACAAAACATACACTTTTAAATTAGCGGACAGGTTGTGCTCACGCATCGCCTAGAAAACCTTTCAAAGGTGACCAAAATGCACTGTTAAATCTATCGCGCCCGTCGCGGCGCGACGATACATGAAAATGTCGTCGAAACAACTTGGCGCAAAATCATGAAATCGTTGAAGTACATGGGAATAGATGTGATTGAAAGAAGCAGGGACATTTTTCAGTCTTCGCGGCATCACGGGACACGCCCATTGCATGCTGCTAGGCGTGGTGATCGCAGTAAGCGGCATCTTCAGGCCGCATGAGGATTTGATAAAAACCGTCCGTTGGATCCAAGGACGAAAAAATCGTGCTTCCCTACGTAGGTATCCAATACCATGGGCTTCCGTGAAATCGGTTTTTAAGCCGGAATAGTCGCTTCGTTCAGCTTGGTAAACGCATGAGAAATGCGCCTAGCACTTCTAGCCATTTTGACACAGAAGGTAGGGCTGGAATGGGGAAACGTGTTCTTACGCACATGCCCGGCTTTTCGACGACCTTTAAAGAAGGCGTGAATGGCCTCACCTTGATCACGAGGAAGTGGCCATTGTTGCTTGACACAGCACTTGGAGCCCAGCACGAGATCAATCTCGTGCCTCACGCCTGATATGGTGTCAGGAAAGACCTTACCAAACTCGCGCGAAAGTACGAGAAAGGAATATTTCTGCGTGACGAGTTCCTCCCATGATTTTGCCGCGAAGAGCTCTCGTGCGGACTTCGGTTCCATACCTTCGTAACGCTCATGATTACGAAGCGCGGAAGCGTGAACGACTAGACAGAGTTGCTTTATCCTTCTCCACTTCAAATCACGCAGCAACTCACCACAATGCAGTCCGGAGAGCCGCGTGGTGCCAGACGCGTCGCAAGGTAGTTTTGCGATGTGAAACGAATGATTGCTCCGTCCAACACCAGCCATGTTAAGAAAATTGACGATGGCGAGCTGACACGGCACGACGCCCCCGGTGTCGGCACGACACAGAATTGCAAGCCGGGATCTGTACCGGGCGCTCGGATGCCACTGCTAACGCGTAATTAGCCGGTAACCTCTGCTCCTGCACATTGTCCTGCATTTGGCCTGACACGGGATCC
>ABWE02000678.1:0-213492 GCA_000173235.2 Hyaloperonospora arabidopsidis Emoy2
GCTGAAGGTGCAGTACTGCGAATCCAAGAAAATGCGTGCGAACATCCTGACCAAGACCCTCCCAGCGCCCCGACTCTGCGAGCTACGTGGACTGATGATGCTCAGTGGGTAAGGACGCCCACACGGGAAGGAGTGTTGAAACAGTGCGACTACTGATGTGGCAGGGCGCGACTGTTGATGGGACAGGACATAACTGACGATGAAATGACGCGACCATTTGAGATGGGCAAGGTGATTTGAAGAAATCTACGCAGGAGAGATTGAAGGTAACGGACAGCGAAGGTAATGAAAACATAAGCTGAAATATATTTAGTTCTCAATTTACTTCCTATCCATAAGCCCGTGTTCAACACTTTTACTGTCTCCATTTTCCATTGGTAGTCGGCTTTCTCTCGTAGCATCGACCACGTTTTCCCCTCACTAGTAGCTTCCGGTATTAGAAGGGAAAGATCGGTACTTTTACCGGTTTAGTTCAACGAGTCCGTATGCGATCTAATTGACGACAAGATTATAGCCTGATACGCAAGCGTTATCAAGTAAAACTTTTTTGGGTTAAAGGACGTGCATTTAAAAAAAACAATTATTAACCGTTTTAAAAGACGTCCATTTAGTAATATTGTGGGCGTGCATTTAACAGTTCCCGAAAGCTATACTAACTGCTGTGAAGTTTTCTATGTAAAAGTTTAGGCGAAAGTTATACTGACTTCTCATAGGTTTACTAAAGTTGAGTTATATTCACTGCTGGAGGTGCTCTAAGTGTTTACTTAATTGTTCGCATTAGATTTCAGAATTATTGTAAGCCTAAAAATTGCTTTCTCCTTTTCTCGACACCGTGTTTTCTCAATGAAGATCAAGCCAATTAGCACGGAAAGAGGTAGTGTCTAGCACCACAAATGAGCAAACATCGTGGGAGGGATTTGTACTCGACGGTAGATACAAAATAGCATGAGATTTGCCCAGCTCAACAATCAAATTTCATAAACTTTAACCACATTTCTCCCAACCACTCGTTGCGTGACGTATCTCGATTGGCGGCATACTAATCGAGAGCATGGCATATGAATCGAAAAAATAAAAAGAGGCAGAGCCCATGCATGTCGCCAACAACGAATTCTGTACCGAAGCCCAAAAATGCGGTTATATGATGTAACTAGCTCATTCCGCTCCACAATGGCGTACGATGATTGCAGAGAATGCCAAAAAACATCTCCTGTAGCAGTCAAGATGCGTCTACGCAGACGTGCCTTATTTAGAAGGACAAACGGCACGTGTCGAGGTGCAGGGAAATCTGTAAACGGCTAGACTGCTCCAGTAGACCAGACTCCGGACACTGCCGTCCCATGTTCAACTCAGGTTGGCTTCTTTCAGTCTGTCTTTTGGAAACGCTACATAAACATGCACGGTCCATTCAGACTTCACTGGTGCAGCATCCACCGCCAACCATGACACTGCGACTACCACCAGCGTTTCGCAACTGCAGCTGAAGTCCCAAGGATAGTATAGAGCTGGACAAGTTCTGGTCTGGAGCTTTGTGCGCAGCAGTAGCTAGTGATGGATGACGAATCTGCCTCTAAAGAGCTTCAGCGTCTTTCACGGAAGGTCCACTGTTGCCCCAGTTTCCTTGAACAAGTCTGACATATCCGCCGCTGGTTTGCACAGGCGAAAGGACACCAATTCGCTAGCAAAATGTTGCAAATACCTTGTATGACACCTGCGCAATTGTCATGGTACGTGAACATCGTTAGTAGGTATATATGCCATCGCTGCCCACTCGCTGTAGCACACAAATGCCTCTACTTAGACATCCTCGAAAGCGTTAGAAGTTGGATGTGTATGTTGCTGTACAAGTTTGAAATTCAGGCGTGATCGTGTGTGTGTCAGTGTGGGACGAAAGTATGTGCACAAGCAGCACATCAAACCGATGTAAGCGTTATGTCCAGGCAACTGAAGCCAAACCTTAGGGAAGAACAAGTCTAAAGGCCACTAATACTAAGCTGCTCGCTCATTCGTACTGGAAGTGTGCTAAGGAAACAACAATCTACTTAATCTTCCTGACTCTTACCTCACGCGTGCTCCACTGCTCAGCGCGGTCACGTTGTTGATATTGTCGCGTAAACAGCCACTGACGATGGACGATCCATCTCCTTGCATGCTCTTTCTGAACAGCTGCAGTATCAAAATACGTGGGTGATATGGCTGCAAAAATTCAAGCTCAGTGTGCAGTTATCTCTCGAATATATAAGCAAGTTGTAGGACTCATTCGAACACAATTCGAATGAACTTGATGTCTTACAAGGTCGACTATTCTTCCTTTGTTGTCGTTCATTTCCACTGGGGGGGAGGGGCTTGCAGTATTAAACTGCAGCATCCAAACAACAGACGGCGACGACGATCGGTTACCCAATGCCTACGAGTGTGAAGCATAAACCATCTGTTTCTGGAAGTAATACTGGATGCGACAGGTACGACGGTGCTGGCAAACCCGATGGTAGTGGCGCAGCAGAACACCTGGCCACAGACAAGTGGGTGTATATTCCGAGAAATTGATACACACAATCACGCAGAGTCGCGTGCTGGTCGGTACGTGCAGGCTTTGTAGCCCTTTGACCTCTTTTTCTCAATACTTTGAGCTCCTGTCGATTCATTACGTGTCACGTGTTGCATATTCGGCTGGGCATGGATCCAGTCTGCGAGTCTGGGCTACAAATCGTAGGCAAGCGCAAGTCGAAGCAACTGATCCGCAGAAGAGCTGAGCGCAGAATCCGGACCAGATGGACTTATCAGGTCACTCGACTGTCGCTCTCATTATCCATTTTTTTGCTGTTACGTAAGACTGTATTTCCAGACTTGACGCGCTGTTCGCACTTCTACTATTCTCAAAGTATGACTATTGCCTCAACACTTCGCCAGCTTCTCTCGTTCGACGATGAAACAGCGCGATGCACTCCCGTAACCGTCAAAGATGGTCCCTCCTTTTGCATTCAAGGTCCTGTATGCGGCAGTAAGCCGTTGAAGGGGCAAGCAAAGGGTTCTGGCCTGTGTCCCCGTCGGAACGACAAGGCGGATGGTGAATGTGATTCTAAGGCCCAGCACCTTTCGAGTAGCTGCACCGCCCTTGTAGATGCCAAGTGTATTGATTTAAGCGGTGACAATTGGAAGTGCGTGTTCCCAATCGACGGACCAGGAAACCAAACGGTGGAGCAAAGCGCTCCTTATACGCAAGACCAGATCCCGTCGTCTCCGATGAGTGACCAGGCAGTGAAGCTATCGGCTCCAGCCCTGGAATCTCACACAACGTCCAACACCCTGGGGGCGTCAAACGCCTCGATCAATATTGCGGTCGGCGTCGCTTGCTGCGTGCTTGCTTTCGTCGGCCTCGTATTTGTCAAGAAGCGCCGCAACCGCGAGCGATCAAGCAGCTACACGCTCTCGGAAAAGGACATATCGATCGTGACGCTCTAATGTTGTCGCTAGAACGGTTGAAACACTGCTAGGGAGCTAGCTAGGTAGCCAAATAACCCCGTGATTTATAAGTTTTACGTTGACGCGCAACACCTTCTCAATACATGTCACTCCTTCTTCTTCTTTCGGCCGGCCATACCACACAGTACTTGTACGCGTTTAAAAGTCTTCAGTCAGGCCACGTCCGTTATGAGTATCTGCGATCATCTTCTGTCGTGATGATGATGAAGCTATGTGCATCACGTTCGACACCGTCAGTCGTTCGGATACATTCATTACTTATTCCATTTGAATTCGAACACTTCGACTCACTTACTCCCTGCCTGATACATTTGCTACACTTCATCCACGGTCTGACTTCATACTTTACAGCTAGACTCTTCACTTTTCTAGAATGATACACACGTAGCAAACGTGCGCTCGCCTGACACATGCTATCACGACCAGATAGGAAGAAAAGTGGAGGTCCTTACGTGGCAAAAATGATCCGTCCATTTAACCACATCCAATACTAGGTTCATGGCTTCGTTTAGGTATCTACCGCGTGCCACGCCTCGAGGCTTCTTCGATGCTGATGAGTATCAAGGAGCTACTGGAGGAAAACGTAGAGGATTGATCTCCATGGTGCTCAAAAAGATAAATTCAACGATGGAGTGGGCGATACTTACGCCACTACAATAAAAAATGGTGGGATAGAGGTGCTACACAGCAGGCTGACTTACAGGACACTGACCTTGCTAGCTATTTACCCTGACCTCCACTTCTCGACAGTCCTGTGAGCACGCCTTTGGGCAGGTGCAAATGTGCAGGTTTCTTCCAGAAGGGATGGATATGCATGTTATATGCTAGTTAGAGGCTATAGTAAGTGTATGGCAACGTTATGTATCGCGAGCCACGAGTAGTGTGCCCTATGGCTATTCTGAGTATAACAAAGGTGTCTGACGAGCTCGTGGTGTCTACGTGTCAGCAGCTTGCATGTTGCAATACCAGACAGTCTTTTAGCTGGAAACGCGATAAACTTTTGCATCACAAGCGCCACTTAAGTCATCCATCTATCCGCAGCTGAAAAGACCAAGACAAGGGTAGCGACTTTGTTGTTGTCATTGGGACCCTGACCGGGTAATGAACACGTGTGCCAAATCGGCCCGACGCAAAAACAGTGTAGACTTCTTTCCGAGCCCAGAAGAAAGTCGTCTGTCAGTGGTACACAATATCTCAAGATCGGTAGCTGAGACCTGACGAGCATTCCACTGGACCTGGCGCAATATTGGTTTTTACCAGCTTTGGAGCTAAGACGTCCGAGTCCGTCTGAGCGGCTCTGATGGAAGGTGAAATGCGGCGTTTATTCTCCGACTCAATGTCTGACATGGTAGGAATACGTGAGTCTTTAATAAGTCTTGAGGTGCGTTCTTGGAGTCGATGCATCAGCGCGCTGGGAAAAGTACCAATGCTCTTGTAATTGACATAATCGCGAGGCTGTCGAGGAGACAGAAGGCTCGCAGCAGCTATGACGATTCCTGCTCGGGTCAAGAAATGACGTGAACTCTACCTACGATCAACTGGTAGATCACACTTCCTCGGTTGGCAATAGCTACTTGCTTAAGCCGAAAAGTCAATGGTGTTGTCTATGAGGATAAATCTGCTCTTTGCGGACTTGACATTTTGGTTCTGAGCATTCGTGGGAGGTCTCAAGCCAGCAAGTGTCCTCATCTGTACAGTGCAGTACAACGTCGAGGTATCAGACAAAGACTGCCAGGTTCTACGTTTTCGTGACAGAAAGTTAGCTGATGGATTTAGCTTTCGTTAGTGACAAGTAGAGAAGAACTGGATGCTTTTTCTCGGTATTAGCACAATGACAGAAGCGTAAGGCATGTCGACTTTGGTGCGTATGAGTGTGTTCACCAGTTACTTAGATGAAGTATGCATATCCATCAGACGAGCGAATATAGCAATTTGCGGCATGCCGTACTGCCCGAATAATTTTTGCTACTCTCTTGCCTCTTGCACTTGTCTACACCACGAAGGCTGCGATCAGCCGAAACATAGCCATCCATCTACGGAGAACTGCTGGACGCAGGGCAGCTAGGAAGTGAAGAGCAAACAAGCACAGCCAATACGACTTAAATCGATAAGAAAATGCGCGTACAAGTTCGGCCTTCAGCGCTTTCATATTCATGGCTTCGAAAAACGTGCATGTCTTTCATCACCAGCAAAATGTGAGCACATCAGCCACTTCCCCACAGTCCGAGCAGTGCCTCGTCAACCAGCTACATATTTATCGGACCATCACGATGTCGTCAATCTTGAGGATCATGCGGACGCACTCCGTGGCCAGCGAGATCGCGCTCGTGCTGACCAGGAGGGGCTGTAGCACGTTGAGCTCGTACATATCACTAATGGCGCCCTTGCGCACGTTAATGCCCATGCTCGTGTGCCCCTGAGCGTGCTTAGCCCGCAGCTCCGTGACGATACCGATCGGGTGGAGACCAGCGTTCTCTGCCAGTGTGTATGGAATGACTTCCATCGCATCAGCGAAGGATTGTAAGCAGTAACTGGCCGTGCCTTCGAGGGTACGGCCGTAGGCGGCCAGCTTCTGAGCCACCTGAATTTCAGGTGCACCACCGCCACAAATCAAAAAGCGTTTCTTGACCAGTGAGCGAACGACACACAGAGCGTCGTGCAGCGATCGACCAGCTTCCTCTAGAACCAGCTTGTTCGAACCGCGCACAAGGATCGACACGGTCTTGCCCGGGTTTACAATTTCCGTGACCTTGACGACCTTGTGCCCGCCTACTGTTTCTTCCTGCACCAAACCCGCCGTGCCAAGCTTCTCGGGGGTCAAATACTCAATGTTTGCCACAGGCAGACACCCCAGCGTCGTGGCAATGTGCTCAATGTCGTTGCGTTCAATGTCCGTGATAACATGAATGCCCATCTTGGCCAAAAAGTGCAGCGACAAGTCGTTCGTGGCATCCCGCAAGATGCTCTTTTGGATCAGCAAAACATGCGCGCCCGACTTTTTCACCTTCTTGCAGAGGTTCAAAATGTACTTGCGTTCCTCGCGCAAAATGCGGTCCATCGCAGCGTAGTCATTAATGACCACATTGCTCTCCATGTCTGCTTTCGGTGCAGACAGACAGAACTGAATGAGTGCAATCTTGGCATTCTCAATGGTAGTAGAGCCCGTGCTGCTCGCCGTCTTGTCAAAGCCCTTGCTAAACACAAGTCCATCCACGAGCTCCGAGTCGTCAATTGTGCCTCCAAGCTGCTGCACAACGCGTACTGCGTTCAAATCCACGTTTGTGGCCGTAGCAATGTCAATCACTTGGAGCACGGCGTCAACGGCGATCGGAGACAATTGGTCCGCGTATTCGGAAATGACCTTGGACGACAGCGACGTATTGACACAATTAATAAGCTCCTTACGGTTTGCGAGTTCCACTGGTTTTGAAATGTCCGTCAAAATCTCCTCGGCCTTGACGGCAGCAAGGCCAAAAGCTTCCGAGATGTTGGTAGGGTGGATGCCCTTGAGCAGAAGGTCTTCACAGGCACCAAGGAGAGCGCCAGCGAGCACACAGACACTGGTAGTACCGTCTCCAGCTTCAATGTCTTGTGACTTGGACAGATCCACAAGCATCTTGGCCGTCGGGTGGTACACCTGCATTTGGCTCAAGATAGTTGCGCCATCGTTCGAAATGATCACTTCTCCATTGCCCTGCTGGATCATCTTGTCCATCCCGCGTGGTCCTAGACTCGTGCGAATAGCGTTTGCAATTGCTGATAGGGATAGAAATATAGTTAGAAATAAAACACGTTTCTATCGTGGACAACGATTCGTCGTTGTCCACGAAGCCCAAAAGCTTTTGCAGTATCTGTGGCTGGACAATGTAGGAGAGACGAACCTTTTGCAGCGATGATGTTGGACATTCGAACATCCTTCTCTTTCTGCTTGCCACGCAGGGTCTCGCCGGTTGGGCGCGCAATTGTTGCGGGTGCGGGTACGGCCATAGCTTTGGTGATAGACACACTTTTGGATGGATTATAATATGTGGCGACGGGGGTCTTTCTAACTGTGACTTTTAGGTCACTATTTAGTCATATGATCGGTCCTCCGATTCTAAGCTCTTTGTATTTTAAGCTCGACTCGTTTTAAGCTGAAAGGAATATGTCAGGATGAGTTCCCAAAAATATAGACCAACATCGATAAGAATAAAAGGTATAAATCTAACGAGCGAACAATAATAATTAAAGCGAAAATTGTTACATTCACCACTCTTTTTAGTTAGATTCACTCCTTTTTCTCTATATGTAATAGCTCGGTAGTAGCAGTTTCTAATAGTCAGTTTTAAGTATAACGTCTACCTGTTTCACGTTCAATTACCCTCGCAGGCGCAACCGATATACGACTATATTGGTCCCGGCCTAGCGGCCACTATGATTGAGCCTCGGTCCAGGGTTAATGATAAGGTTCCATCGACATAAACGCAGTAGGACTCGCACAAACTCTCAGCTAAATATTGCGAATAAATAAGAACTAGCACTGGGGTAAATTTCAATTTAATAGAATATTTTTACTCCTTTCTGGATAGATTCGACTTACAGACTGGGACTATTTATTGAAAGACCAGAGATGATTTTGAAATTAAACGAAAGGCTAAGCAGGTCGAATGCAGCTTCGACCGGAGTAGAATCAGCCAAAAGAAGCTAGATAAAAAGGAGAAGAGACAGAAGGCAAAAGAAAGTGGTTTTGACAATGAAGGCGTAAAAGGTAGTTTATTCGCAATTCTAGAGCAGTAGGTGGAGCTGAAGAAAGAAAACAAAAGAGAGGGAGAGATCGCAGAATATCCAATGAATCACCACACGATACTAAAAAGTAACATTCTTCCCCTCAACCTGTCCAAGTGGCTAGTGGCTGAACGAAGATAACTTTGGAAACTACTGGTACACGTACTAAAGCAATACTGCCTCACATAGGGCTTCTGGAACCAATATTACAACTCCGACTCTGTGCAGAACACGAGAGCCACTGTAGCGTCTGTTCCGCACAAGTTTAGGCTGAAACGTTTTAAAGGTGTGATTTGTTGCGTTACACGATACGGCACAAGCGCCGCAATATACTGGTCTTTTATAGGCCAAAGTATTCTAATAAAAGTTGAACCTGAACATGTGGACGGATGACGTACTAGGAAGTGCTAACACTACAGTGACTTCTCGCTACAGCGAGATAGTACCGTGTTATATTGTTGAATATCATCAAATCTCCGATCGCACCTGAATTACGTATTGAATTTATTGACCGATAGGGTAAGCGTGGTGATATTAATTTATTTATTAGCAGATCAGATCGGACATTGCAATATTCAGAACGAACTGAGAGAGTAATCGGACAAGTGAAGCTCTTAAATTCACCTCTCCGACGTATCGGGTCGGACGGAGCAGTGCTGTTAATAATTTCACTATACAAACACTTAATTACTTGCACGTTTCTCAAATACCACCCAAGCTTCAACATCTACGATGAAGATGAGTCTAACCAACCTGGGAGCTGGAACAGTTCCCACTGCACCGAGCAGCGGCCGAAAAGGAACTTCTTTAGAATGGACAGCACGCTGGAAAGCCATTACATGATGTGTAAGTCGGGATCGTTTGTGAGCAAGACCTTAGCTTGTACAAAGTCAGTTCTCATGAAAATGATAGAGTTATTGTGTTGCTCTCCAGTTACTGGTGACAATGTCGCGGTTGTGTCTACTTTGGTTCCTCTTCGGGCGCGCATAGGACCCCACATGCTGCGCAACACCAACCTACGACGGCACTCTTCAACGCGTCTACTGGCTCACGACTGCACAGTACAACGTGAACGGGGGGTACTTTAAAACGATTATCACTTGTCACTTATCTGCTACGTCAATATCAATCGTTAAGGCAGCTCATAGAAGACAGACTTCAGTCACACATCTGGAAGCATACGCCATCCTGCAAGGTCACTCTTTCGACAAGCTTCTAGCTCGGTCATCGCATCAAGCCTGTAACTATTGAGTCAGATGCCAATACAGAAGTGATATACTGATTGAGGTCCTTAGTTCTTATGCTAATCATGTTACATCTAACCCTGATATCTATGATATATTTCCATCAGATAAGAAACATTGTCGTGGCTACATTTTCATCACGATCTAATAATCTTCTGGTAAACAATTTAACAACTGACAGCTCCACCGCATACGCGCTTACCTTATGTTCCTAGGAAGTGAGTCACACCCGATTACCACTATCCGATAAGAACACATCCATAAAGACATACATACGGTGTACCTTGTCAACAGTAACACGAACAAGTCAGCAACAAAATCCCGTTAACGTCACAAGGACACTAGTATTTCTCCATCAAGACGCCTCGATTGAAAAATTAATTTAGCTCAAACACATGCTCAGATCTCGCGTTTTGATGATGGCAGCTAATGCCTTCAACAAGGCACAGCCAAAACTACACATTTGAAAGTTAGGATGTAGGCAATGGACCACCAGACAAACGATTCCGAGCGAGTTCAGCAATAACGAGTGAGGTTTGGTTCTCCTGGTATGCCCAGAACCCCGCTCTGGGATTCGTCCGATAGCTCTAGCAAGTCACGAGATCCACCAGCAAACGGGTTGCTGTGTTCGTATAGGTGCTTCTTGCTAATGGCTCCGTGCTTGATGAGAAGTCTCCGTAGTATCGTTAAGCTGTGTTGGATATTGGCGATGTCGCCGAGATGCGATTACTGTCGTTACTTGGCGAGCACAACAGCAAAGCCCGTGGAGCAAAATGTCATTAAGTCTATGACAAGCTGCACAAAGCTTGCCATCTACTCAAAAATATCCAGCGACATAGACGACTTCAAGCCGCCGTGCGCATTGTTGATGCTACACCTGCACATACCACGAAAATATTATACAAATGGCCACCCCGTAGTGCTCACGCAGGCCATCTATCTAGTCGTTTTTACACAACCGTAATTAAGCATAAAATTACTATTAAGGACCGATTTTAGGGTCGTTGTCACATTGCCCCACTTGCGATTGCATGTGAACATGTATCTGATGCGGTTAGCGCTATAAAATTGCGTGTTTAGAGAAACGCTGCCTTCTCAGCAAATTGCCCATTATCGAGTGTAAAAAGAATCCTCTGCTGGATTCCTGCAAACCAGCCTTTGCACGGTCAATCACTTTAAAGCACCCCAAACACTTACATCATCAACACACAATTTCACCTGAATTGACTATATTGTACTGGTTCTATGCCGACTGGAGACCGTGGGGTCAAAGTATTATTTGGATGGATGGATATGATCATAACTACGACATACCTCAGTATACTTATATTCAGTATGTGATGGAAGACCAATAAGAAATTGCAATATGATTATAGCCAATTTCTGATCTCGATTTTTGCAGATTCCGCCAACTAGGATGGTAGAGTTAGGGCAATAGCAGCCCTACACTAGTTTGACATTTCGTCACACCGAATTTAAAAATATGTGTAGGTGGCATACAAATGCCAAGTCAGAGGTATATAATGCTGCATATCGTGAGAGACTCCGACAAAGTTTAAACCATTAGTATGAATTTATAAGATCAGTAATGAATGTTTCTGAGCAGTATAGGATAGCCACTATCGTAATAAATCATATAATACAATCTAAGAGTATGTCGGAGCAGTATTAAAATGTGAAGTCCGAGTTGCAAAAAACTGCATCTAGTGAATGATTTCAATATACACTCGTGCGCGTCAGCCATAAGACAGCACAGGAACATGAGCATTCAGTCGTTGGCACCATCCAACACCAAGTCAGCCATGTCAACTGCAGTGTTCGCCTTAAATGAGTCTCGCGTCGGGTTCTGTCGCATGTGAAGGACTAAACACATCTATTTTAAGCGGTAGTTCTGGGGATTGCTTTGCTGATATATAGATAAGCTCACGATAAAACTTTACCTACCTACAATGGGGTAATGGAGAATTCCTTGCGAAGAACTCTGTGATTATGTATGTATCACAGACAAGTGAAGAAGTAGCTACTCGGATTCTTTGCTTCGCAAAAAACGATAGTGAAAGGCAGGCTACTTAAAATTAAGCACACGCTGGAGAATGGATGCCTGACAATAGAAAAGGGTATCTTCAAAGAAATCTGTATCTTGTACAAACGTGATCTTCCATTAGCGACGAAACACCTCTACAAGACTTCCACGAGTCCAACGGAATACAGCACGCTGCACTTGTACGCCTGATGTGGCTTGTCTTCAGTCTCACAATTGAATTATCGCTTTTCTTCAAGTAATGCCTGTCCGTCACCGTCAATTATGTATTCTTTTTTCGGCTGATCCTTGTCAAGACGTCTGAGGAACGGACCCTCTCCCTATTCGTCTACTGGGAGACATTCTAAGCATATCAGTTCATACCATCGCAATCGCTCTGCTCATGCAGTACGCTGCATTCGTCTCGCTACTACCCAAGTGACACCCGGCATCAATTTTAAATAGCCCGAGGCCACAACCTCAATTCCGCTACCAGAGCTTCATGGAGGTTAATTTCATGTTGAAGCGGAAATGAAACAATAAAGGGAAACTCTTTCCGTCACCTATGGGGCTCATGATAAGCATAGCTACTTAGATCGAATTCTTATAAAGTCTCCAGAGGCGGCAGGCATGAAGAGCGACTTACATTACACTCGTTTAGACGTGGGGGTGTTCAACACGTAACTGCGATCCTCATCTGAGCGCACAATAGATCTTTGATAGGACGTATAACAATTGACAATTAATGCATTTTCGTACGTCTTCAACACCACAAGTGAAGACCAGAACATCGTGTACGTCCTTATTGGTTGGAGTGCAAACGAGAACGTACTTGTAGCTGGGCTGTATGTTTTTGATGGCCGTTACCTAAGCAAGATTGCAAGATTTTAACTGTTTATGTTCAACACGCGCTTCGACTTCAGTAATAGCTACTAAACCGTCGACCATTGCATGCTCGACCACTGTCTGCATATCTAATCCGCCATCATCCGCGAGTATATTCACTATAATTAATTGGTCCAGCAGTTTAGCGTCTAAGAACTGTGCTCTCGCTGCGAAGTACCATGTAAGCGGAAATATGCACTTATTCGATGAAACTGACGTTGTCGAAGAAGAGCCTCGGCCAGAAGTAGATGATTAATTATGCGCAATATGGCGATTACTAATGCTTGACTATACGATTGGTAATGCACGACTAGAAAATACGAATGTATACTTGAGCCCTTGGGTCATCACCAGCCATTCCCATAGCATACCACTCGGAGTGCTCACTGCTGTAAGCGGAATATTACTCGCTCACATGAGCCATTGATAATAGCCATCGACCAAGTCGAGTGTAAAATACATAGTACAACCAACCATGTTGTTTCATAGAACATCCTTTCGAGGAATGGGTGTCTGTGCCGGAATCGTAGCCGCATTAATCTTGTTATAAGCATGCACAATACGCCACTTGCCGTCCGGCTTTTTGACACAAAATGTTGGTGTCAAAATGTGGAGATTTACTCCCGCGTACCATACCCGCCTCGTGCTTAGCACGGAAGTAGTCGTCAATGACATCACATTTCTCCTTGGGTAAGGGCCACTGTCGTGTGACACAGTATTTCGTCCCAGGAACTAAGTCAATTTCATGACTGACACCTCTACCTGGAGGTATAACAGAGGGTGGATCGTGGCACACCACATCTTGAAATTCCTTGACTAAGGAACAAAAGGGATCATGAGGGTCTTTCAATATTGATGACCCACTAGGCGCACTGAGTGCTGCTTTTGTGTCCTCCAGAACGGCTTCATCTAAAAGTGAAGAAGAGTCCAACTCTATGATGTCGGGTCGAATGACCACCACCTCTGAAAGGTCTCCATTCTTTAGTGAATGAACAAACTCATGGACCGACAACTCTTCGAGTTCTAAAAGCAAACTTAACGAGGGTATAGCCTCAAGGCTAATTATACCATCACAGGCACCAGTCATTCCGTTGACGAGTGTATACAGCTGGCAGTCATCATCACTTTGTGACACAGCACACGATGTGTGATTCGTATCTCTCTGATCGATACCATCATCAACCGTAATTTGCTCTAAAACAGAGCTGACGTCACTATTGACATCCGATGACGAGTCATTGGGCATGACGTTGTCACCACGGGGATTACGTGCCATTTCACGTGCATCCGATGAGCCGGGCTCAGGATGCCCTGGTATTTCACCAAAAGTGTCAATATTGACATTCAGCGCGTCGCTATCACAGCCAACGTCACTCAGTGGGTACTTACGTGCCACTCCACGCTCATCTGATGGGTTCACCCCTCGATGACTTGACGCTTGGTCAACAATGCTTTCAGAATTCAGTCCGTTGATCTCACAACGACTATCACTTAGCGGAGTACGTGCCGCTAGTGATAGTCGTTGTGAGATCAACGCCCAACCAATGATTTATACAATTGCTAATGGTTTGTCAAGATGACTAGACAACGGTTTAAGGCTTTGAAAATGGTTGTAAAGTGTATTAAGCATGGCTGGACATTATAGACGATGATTGGCTCGGAAAAGAAACAATTTAAATGGTTTACGCAATGGTCCTACCTGTGAAAGTTTTACATAGGTAGTTGATAGAATCACACCCCTTTTCCTTAAATTCACACCCTTTGTCAAATTTTATATTCACACCCTTCCCGCCAAAACTAATATACGCACCCTTTTGCCAAACCTCCGTTATTATAGTCCAGGTTATTAATATATGGCCACCCATAGTTTTACATGATTCTATAACTAGTATGAGTAGGACGCTGTTATCTGAGTGTTTTATGTGCAAAGCTTTATAGCATACCCAACATATGTTAACATCCCCATTTTGTGAGTGGGTGGAATAGCTCATACACTAAAAACCGCTTTTTTGACACCCGGTCAGAAGTATATGGCCACACCAAGCATACACATTTCAAGTATAAAATCATGCTTGTTGAATCCTCAGGGTCTTCATACATTCTTTTATACTTAAAAGTTGTGAGGAGCGCGAAGAAAGTCGAAGTGAACGGAGTCAGCCCGGCATTCTTGACGCAATTGACTGCGTGTGTAAATACGCTCCCGTGACCAGTCTTCACGTGCTTGAAAATGAAACGAAGGAACGAACACGACCTTTCCAAGTCGCTAATGTGTCTGACCGTGAGATCTATCTGCTCGTTCACTTGGTAGTTAGCTTTAACATTCAGTTACATAGCAGCAGATGTACACTGAGTAACCACTACTGACTGCCAAGTTCATATGGTCAAGTCATCGGCGCTTGTCGGAATGATAACGTTTGTTGCCATTTCGAACACGTAACATCGTCGTGGGAGCTTATTTTCGCGCGATTGAGGGCGCAATCACGAACCCCTACGTTATACACTACCATGATTCAGCTACTCTCGTTGCTATAGCAGAATCATGGAGTGAGCCCCGCATTCTTGACGCAATTAGTCAATTGTGTCAAGAATGCCGGGCTGACTCCGTTCACTTCGACTTTCTTCGCGCTCCTCACAACTTTTAAGTATAAAAGAATGTATGAAGACCCTGAGGATTCAACAAGCATGATTTTATACTTGAAATGTGTATGCTTGGTGTGGCCATATACTTCTGACCGGGTGTCAAAAAAGCGGTTTTTAGTGTATGAGCTATTCCACCCACTCACAAAATGGGGATGTTAACATATGTTGGGTATGCTATAAAGCTTTGCACATAAAACACTCAGATAACAGCGTCCTACTCATACTAGTTATAGAATCATGTAAAAACTATGGGTGGCCGTATATTTATGACCCGGACCGTACAACAATCGGAAGAGTTTCTATAATATTTTCCGTACCTTCATTTCACACACGTATCCGATTTTTAATTTTCTTGACAGGAGTGCACCTTTCAGGGCCATATGAGATAGCTCTTGAAATTAAAGGTATTACACATTATACGGAACTATTCAGGAGTGATTAATTGCATGTCCGTGTGATCTTGAAAATGGTGATTATGAGTAGGTAAAATAACGTCATTATCGAGGTCATTTCTACACGGTCAGCTAATTAATAGTACGTACGATATACAATTCTTCTGCAGTTTTAAGCTTCTGTACCAAAACAATAGAATAATAATATAACCACAGCTGTATGGATACTCTCCTCGACCTCCTGTGTGTCCGTCTAGTACTCTTCCGTACCGCCCACAGTCAGTATTGACAAAAACATTTGTAAAAAGTTATCGGAATAAAAAATTTGGATGCACAAAGTAGCTATAACATCATTGAAGCACTTATTACACCTAAGTACGTCACTGTGCTCAGCTTGGGCAACTCTCGTGCTGGGGCCGCGGAACAAATGCACGGTCGATATGTTGTGACTTTTGACTACATTTGAATTGATGTAAGAAAGCTGCAGGTGTGCGTATATAATCACACAAGCTCATTGCATGTTTTCGATGGTTGTACGTTCTATTTTTGGGCAAAAGAATGAACTATCAATAATGCAAGGGATGTTGTAAGATGCAACCACGTAAAATATATGCTATCGGTCTCCCTTTTTGTGCAGACTATTCTATATATCTAGGTATGGCCTATCAACAAAGCAGAAGCATACATCTGCTTTAACGAAACTAGAAAGAATATTTCTTTTTATATAGGCGCCCTATACTATATACGGCTAGATGGAAGACACTTTTATATGGATAATATTATAATATCTATTATGATTCGCGTGGTGAAAAATACATCTGTAAATTGAATATAAAATTAAAGAAAACCAATATTAAATATTTGGGTGGAAATATCGACTTTTTAACGAAGAGTGTGAATTTAATGAAAAGGGTTTTAGCAATATATTAAAGGAATTGTTGAATCCACCACAACTTTCTACTAAATCCAACACATTATTGTACGCACTACATTGGATTTACTGTACGATCTAATAGATTATGCTATTAAATAACAGTCTTTCAACGCGCTACACGACTCTGGAAGCATAGCATCCAAAACCCACGTATTTCTGGACTAGAATGACGTTCCCATATCGCGTCAATTCGGGGAGTGTGTATTGTGTGGGGTAAGCTTGTGCCGCGCGCTAGTGATAACAGTTCACATGCAGCAATGTCAGTTTCGTACCCTTTGCTGTCGCGGAACTCGGATAATATGTTGTTGAATGTCCCTCATCGGCCAACTAAGACAGGTCGCACATGTACAGTGCCTGCCAGGATTGCACAATGCTAAGCATTGAGTCTGTTAGTTTGCCGCTCTGCCATGTTGTCATCTGTTGCTACCATGGTAAGATTAAGACTGCAAATATGAAGTACCGCTCCCGAACGCTCTTTCTATACACTCGCGATGAGTTATAGATGTTAGAGAAACTATTTTCAATATAAGCCGAATCGGAGTTTCTTTTGTTACGGGGTGACTTTCGCTGTACGGTACACTATCGTTCTCGCTCCCGCTGTAGGCTATGCGATGTTGCTGAACGGGGTTTACTGTACGCTCCGTTGCACACTGGCGCTTTTGCTAATGCTTTCTGCTCCGTTAGTCCAAAGTTTATATTCTTTGTGTATAGAAGCAATCACCTATCGCGTCTAACAGCAATGTGGTATATGGTATAACATGCACTAATGTGGTGGATTTAGTAAAAATGTGTGGTGGATTTAGCGATTCCATATATCAATTTCCCTGACATATCAATGCTCTACTTGACAAGATGTATGATTTTCATTTCCTTTTACATACAGTAAAGCGTCACCAGTTAGTTGTCTGCGCGTCCTCGGTCCCGTTCATGTGAATTTTCGGTGCACTTGCCTATATAACAGGCCGCAAACAGTCGGCCACCCATTTTCCATATAACTATAATCAGTAAAAGTTTGGCCCTCCTATTTAATTGGCATGTTTAGTTCCTTTGCATGCCCCCCCCCTTCATGTTAACGGTATAAATTAAGTGTCGAGTCGCGTGCTTGTGGTGATAATGAGTTATGTTCTACCTTGGGGACAAATGAGTTCTTGGGGTGCAACTGTTCAGAAAAGAAACTGATCCAGGCTTTGCTACTATGACCTATCTGTTTGCCCGTTGCCGTCCACACTACATCTCTATCTATTTCGTGCCCGCTTAATCGATGTACTGTTGCTGTGCGAGCCTAGAGCCACCGCTTTTGACGACACAGTTTTTTCAATCGCCTCTACACCATTTTTTACCCATCGCTTCAATTTATTTTTCTGCTCGAGTGTTCTTTCATGCATATTCAAAGTCACTGATATTAACTTGATCTAATCTTTCGTGCTATAACTGCGACTTTTTAGATATGTCTAGTCCGATCTGTAATACTACTTCTTCCCCGCGACTTACCCTGCACTAAAGTGATGAGGTGCGCACAAATTGACCATCTTGGCTCCGTCGAGTGTTTAATAATAACTTCTGCGGTTACCTCTTGATCTGCACGTACAATGGTAACACGGGACCTCGACACGCGTAGTCACATATCCAAGACACTAACTTCAATGCGCTTTGCTTCGTGGATGTTGAACCCACGTCGATCTAGCATATCGCGCCTGCTTATCGACGCACTTTGTAATAATTACACAGACGGCGCACCGAGTCACTTAACGTCTCTTATACACCCAGTATCTCAATTTAATGTTAAACACTGCCACAGCCTCCTCCCCTTCAACACAAGCGCTGCATTACTTTCTTTTTAGCACTAGCTAATTTACCTTCAATTAAGCAGGATTATGATCTGCTATTTCGGCTGCGTCATTCGCTTTACTATAGCCGGCGAGAAATAAATGTAATCTTTTTACGAGTAATGGCTTTTATGCAGAGCTTTAAAGCGTGCATTTCTTACAAATAGCTATCATTGCGTTTGTCTCGTTTTCAGTGGTGTATTTGTGTTCAGCACGTTATTTAGGTGTCATTGAGTACCGCAATGGAATTTCCGGGCGTATGCATTGGGTAACTTGAATCAATAATTCGATAACAGACCGGAAGGCTTGTACGTATGGTTCACCTGTAACATTCAAAATGTCAAGTAGCGCATTGTAAGAATTTGATGTGAGTGCGTATGTGTTGCTAGTTGCACGTGTGCAGAGGATACAGAAAGTAAAAATATAATATATGCATTGTTATCCTTGTCTTATCAACACCACAACCTGTGGTTAAACTGCACTGCACCTTGACCTGGTAAAGTAAATGAGTTACGTTCAGTTCGTCCATCCTTGTATAATGGTCCCATGTGTCGTCCGTATATCCGTGTCTCACATGTCACGATATCCGCTGGCCCGACAAGAAGACTGTTCCACCCTGTCTTATCTGTCATGATTTAACAGAAACAGCCAATCCAGTAACGTTAGACATTATCTGTAACTGGTCTTGCACTTGGACTTCAACACCACGAAGACCTGTCGGAACCGATTGCTTTGAAACTCCTCCTCGAAGTCATCATGTGGCCTTCGATTCGAACATTGCACAAAACGCTAATATTCATGGTGTTATTGATGGCTTCGTCAGTATTTACGCCATCATGTATTCCGATTTAGCGAATTTTAGTAATATAATTCCTTCGTGTGCATGATGACACATTAGATGAAAGCTATTACTCACGTGTTTGGCGCTAGAGGTACTCTTTTAAGAATCTATGTGATTGATTGCGGCATCCTTATCGATCCACAATGGTATCGGCTCGTACACGTGTAATTGTAGCACAGCCATTAATTCCTTCATCCCATATCTGACGCGTATCCTGTGACTCGGATATAAAAATTTGGTTTTAACCGTACTAAGCCATACGCCAGACGGCTTTTTACAAAACCATAGCACAACAGCGCCATCCATACTAAGCATGCACCCATACACAGAATTACGGTTAGCCTTTCCGGTAGCAGAATCCACATTAATTCAACATTCGATCCTGATATCGTCAGACGTTGAGCCTACGACATATATGTTCAGCTTTGATTTTTGCGATTTACTAGTTAAGATGAGCGATCCGTTGAGGCAGTTCCAAGTAATTGTGCTACATTCAAAAGCTTTGTGACATCTATCGATCGGGGACCTTAAAGAGGATTAGCGCTAACCAGAACATCAGCCACGCCCTACAATTGAACACAGTGACATCCACACCACAACTAAACAACACGCTGCACCAATTTGAAAATGTCACAGCGTGGTGTTAAGCACACGACAATGACGGATGAGGTCCGCATTTCTCTGCGTCAGCACGAAAGGGACGATCACAACGTCTTGCAGAATGAGCTACGGTCATGAGTTAAGGAAGAACTCAACAGAAAAGTATCCCAGTCAATCGTAGGTACTTACAAGTGCTCTACTGAGATGCTTCGAATGGTAAACAACATTCAATCATAGCCAGAAACTAGCGCAAAGTAACGAATCCTGAGATAGAGGAGGCTTTGTCAGAGTGGATCTATGCCGAACAGGATCTCGTCCACATGATCGTTGATCTACCTAAAGTTAGCGCGAAGAAGATCTTAGACTGTCGGCATCCTGAACATGCCACTATAAAGAATTTAAATACTTGGTTTGATTTCTTCAAGAACCGTTACGGGATTTATTTGTATCTCCTCTTTGGGGACAGTGGATCTAAAAAAATACGGCTGATCTAAAAAAGCGGGCCAAAACTAGGGAGGGCTTGATCAAGAAGCGCTTGTGGACGTTTACAACATGGGAAACCCGGGACTGTTCTACAGGACGCTGGTACAATTTGAAATCCTGCGTGATCCTGTACTATAATGATATAAGATAGGGGAGCAAGCTCTGGAGCTCGCCCTTTACTATAAGTAATTCAGTTCAGATAACTAAATTAAAGTTATATATTCACGTAACCATTTGGGTGGCTAGCGCCTTATTAATGAGTTGTGTTTTGTGTGTTAAAATACGATAGTGCTGATGTTATTGGCATGTAAAGCCTTTTTCTGAACAACATTGATGCGCTTATGAAATAAATAAGAGAAAAGGAAGACAGAATGATCCTGCTCAATAACGAATCAAAGAACAGAGTGCGGTTGACGAACTAGAATTGATCAATAGAATAGAGAAATTTATCTGAAGGAGTCTCCTCTGCCACCGATAGACCACACAATCCTTTTTTTCTTATTTAATAAAATCAACTGATGAATTACTTTTAGAATTAATATTTGCTGAAGGTGCGGGGTTTTTTTGCTACCCTAAGTGTCGAGCATTTTTTTGCTAGCCCTCTGTTCGGGGAAACTAAAAAAACACCATTTTTACGCATCCACACATGATTTTGTCTACCGTCTACATCGTTATCTTGATTATTCTATGCCAGCAGTTGTTAAGAGAAAGGCCACGTCAACCCTTGAGCATGCATTGACATCTATCATCAACTTAATATGATTAGCCCGATTCTCTTCTCCTCTAATATTGCAGCTCCTGCTATTGCAAACGACGATACGCCTACAACCTCCACTCCATTATAGATTTATGGAAGTATTTATCGGCCGGTGCATTCGTACAGTCAGAAGAATGCCATAACGGTTGTCAAACACGACGGCATCCGTCAAGGCTTCGCCGTTAGCATTTACCGATGCGATCGAGTTGGGACCGAATACGTAATTGTGGTGAGGTGGCGATCGCTCATTTTATGAGGCGATCCCAACTCTCCACTGGTGCCTATACGATCGACTAACGGAGAGGTACTCTGATACCGTGTAGATGTATTCCTTCCTCACCTTGTGTACCCATCGGTAGGGCGGACTGTACTCTTCTCGGTGGACTCGTGTCAAGGTCGGTCACGGTAAATAGAGCGCCTTACGCTCGCCGTTTGCTGCAATGATGACGGTTATGACAAGATTTCATTGTGATCCATCGCTTCTTTAACAACACAAATATAACAGGTATTAAACTACCGCAGCAGCGTAAAAGATTGGATGACTCAGATAATTTTCCTTAATGGTTCATGAATTTAGGCCGTCAGGTGGTTATTATAAAACATCCTCTCACTTCTGGACAATTGATGTTCCTACGTGCCCCTGGCCGTGTTTCCTGATTGCATCAGCTACAAAACACATCAGACTTCTACCTTCCACCAAACACCACGTCAAAGCTGCTGTCTTGCAATGGTGAGGTTATTCATAACCCAAATCTCTACTATCAGCGCTTTTTCAATCGTCTTCTCATGCAGCGGTTGGAGGACAAGGTTTTCGATCCCGACGAGATCGATATCCTGCAAGCAATCAGGATTGCAGTTCCGGCATGGAGTGATGAGTTCATACCTACGGCAATTTTCAAAGGAGTTGGCCATTGCTTGATTCGCAGCCAGGGCAAAGTTTCAATTGGTAGTCACTCAAGAGGATTCCCCTTCTATTGAAGCAGAGAATATAAAAACTTGTATCGGAAGGTCATTAAAGATCTGAAGTCACGTATCTGACAAGTCCGCTACAACAACCGTAGAAAATCCAGACTCTTTTCAATTATTTTGATGAGACGGTGATGACGTACCTGCCGGACCCGGACGAGGTCATTCAGGACTAGTTCCACATGGAGCCTTTCAACGCGGATGTAGATGAAGACGACAGTGAGACCCTCCCTCCAAGTCAGGAAGCTGAGACGCAGCAGATGTTTCAGGTACTTGCATTATTTGGATACAGCAGACGGATCCAGACTACTACATCATGGAAACCCTGCAGCAGATTAAAGATAAGATCGGGCCATCATAAGTCGCCAGAAGGTATAGAAGGGAGTTCGTGGTATTTTGACCGAGTTTAGGTGTTACAGATGTAGGATAAACTAGTTTGAGGTAGATCAATATAAGATAGGTGAGCAATCTCTGGAGCTCACTCTTTCATATACATAATTCAGTCCGTAGAAGTGAATCAAGTTCTGTATATTCAAGGAGCTTCACCCTTCAGTCTCACAATATGCCCATTAACAATGAAGAGGGGATAAAAGCTACATCGCACTTAGCACGACGTGTAAGGTACACATAGCGTTTATTTGCAGACACATGCCAAGGAGGTGACAAGCTACATCGCACTTGGTACGATGTGTAAGGTACATCTAGCGTTACTCACGGACACAATAGGAGACAGACTACATCGCACGTAGTGCGACGTGGATAATATACATGGGGTTGTTCACATACACAGACGGCAACGACTAAATCGTACTTAGTACGACGTTTGATGGAAATCCTAGCGTTATTAACAGACAGACACACAGACAGATTAAGTACAATTTAATAAGCTCGGCATTCACCTTGCGCACAGTCTCTAATAGCTTCACCCTTCGGACTCGCAGCAACATAGCAGATTACAGATGTTTATCAGTTGTACTATGGGGTCGTGGTCAGGACCGGAGCCTTTTTGCACTAGAGAGATTTATCAGTTTAGGCAGTATCATTTTGACAACTTTTTTGCCGTCGAATATCTCTTAATAAACTGGTAGCCGCTAAAGAAATAAATGTTTCTGAACTGGTGACTTACGAGAAACGAGGGTGTTGTTCAATAAGCGTCACACTTTATCCTGCTAAAGTGTGACGCATATTGAACGAGACCCTAGTATCCGTCTCGAAGAATTGTCCTTTTTTCGGACCGAATAATTGGCAACAGCCTCTGTGATACTCAACTGCGATGTTTTGCCCGACGAAGTATAAGACTCCTCACGACGCAGCCGCAGCAATTCATCATTATCGAGTAATTAATCAAAGTGCGACCCTCGAGAACCCTGCAAGTGACACGCATGAGCTCCTTACCTATTTCGAACAAGCCTATAAGGGTATCATAACTCTTAGTATCATAGAAAGAGTCACCGTCAACGTAATACCGCAACATGATCTCCTACAGTGGCCCTACAACCTAGCACAAACAAAGTCGCATCATTAGTCGTCATTGCTAAACGCAGCTTGGCTTTGTGCTCCATCCCACCTACTTTCTATAATAGACTACTTCCATCCAAGTGACTGACTATCGACGATGCTACAGCTGTGTAATCGACTTATCTTTGCCTGCCAAAACCTCAATCATCCTCAATATTAAACAGCTCGACCAATTCTTAACAGGACTGAGCAAATATAAGAGCCCTAACAACTAAGCCCTGTCCTGTGTCCTATGTTGCGTTGTGTCTGTCTATTTTACGCGCAACTTATCCGTCCACCCCACGTCCCCACGCAACATAACCCATCCACACCCGCAACTCAGCCGACCAACCACAGTCAGTCGCTACCCCTCGCCATCTCACTCTTTAACTTTGCGCCGAACCGAAAGAACGTCGAGGGACAAATGAGTGCGCCCATTGACGACCTACTGTACGGCGGTGACGACGACTCGGGGGACGACGACGACATGAACAGTACGTCCGTCTATACTGTACCTGCCTGTGGTCTCTCTTTTGAGCCGCTAACGACGCTCTGCCCTTGTCTTAACGTCCCCTTTTCGTAGCTTCACTGCCTCTTCTGCGCTCGTACGCTGGCGTGCCATTGGCTGGTGCGGCCGTGACACCCCCGGGGGGACTATTACTAGCACCTGCGACAAGTGCACCTTCGGTCCTTAAACCCTTGCCACTGATGACGCCAGCTACGACTGGAGGCCCGCCTCAAGCGCTGGCGCTACCGTCAATGTCGACGGGTGTTGCTGTTACTTCAGCAGCCAAAGCACCGTCTATAGCACCAGCAGCACCCGTGACACCCGTGAAACTAGCACCGGGTTCTGGTCAACAGATGTTTCAGCAAATGTTTGCCTTGTTGAAACAGATGCTGCCAGTCGAGCAGTACGCGACGTTGCACTCGGAGATGCGGAAAGGCAATGCCAATGACATCAAGTCAATTGTCGAGATTATCAAGCGAATTGTGGGCGACGCGACTTTCTCGAGTGTGATTCAGAAAATGGACTTGACCAGGACGTTGCCTGTTGCTGGTACTGCTACTTCGGCTGCTGCTACTACACCGGTACCGATTCGTTGCTACTGTTGTTATTGTTGTTGCTGTGGACTGGAGGTTGCTATTTTTAATTGTGGATTAGCTGACGTGTGGTGCTATTTTTTGAACTTGTAGAGTACACTGGGTGCGATGAAGTCTGAACCAGGAGCTGCTACAGCTTTAACGTCGCCTGGGGTCTTAGGTGGACAGTTGGCTGATAGGACAATGGGTCTGTCTGCGCTACCAGTGACGTCGACGATCGCTGCGTCGCCGAAGCCTACTGCGATTGCGCCAAACACGCGACCGATTGCTGCAGCATCTCCTTTGGTAGTAGCTGCTATGCCAACGTCGATTGCAGCACGACCAACGCAGGTCCAGCAATCGCCTGGGACAGTGAACACTCCACCAGCAAAGGGGTTGAATGATGGTATGAAGCCGGAGCCAGCAGTTACAGCAGCTACTGCATTTACATCGTCATCTTCTAACACGCCTCTTGGTGCTGGGCAGTCGAGGAATGAAGCACTGGAAAAGATTTTGTTTGCCAAACGGTTGCTCTCGCATGCCGCTACGTGCTCGCTGTCTCATGGTGTCTGTCAGGTGAAAAAGTGTGACGATGTCCGGCGAGTATTTAAGCATAGTTTGTCTTGTGGAGGGGCGAATGGATGCTCGCACTGTGAACAGTTGAAGGGTCTCGTGAAGTACCATGCGAAGGAGTGTGCTGTCGGGATTGTAGAGCACTGCTCGATCCCGTTTTGTGATGGCTTGCGGCGCACTTACGCCCAGAGCCAAGCAGCCGCGGTGGCCAAGCTTAAGGTGGCGCAAGCGGGTGGAATGGTGGAGAGTGACGATGACGACGACAACACGCCCCTGTCTTCCGCAGTGAGCAAGGCTAAGAAACAAGCAAAGGCAAAGTCTCCCAAGAATATGCCTGCTCGGGGCGTAGTTGCTCAGCCTTTGAAGCGCAAGGGTTCGATTACGTCGCTCACTAGAACGAACAGCTCCACGTCCCCTGGACCTTCAGTAGTGGCAACGCCTCCAAATGCTACGACAACAGCCGCCGCATCATCAGCAGTTCCTGCCTCAGCTGGTGCCAAGCCACCGCAAAAGAACGTTACTGCCAACATGACCCAGGAGTACGGTCGTCTATTACAGCTGATTCTTCACGTGGAAAAGTGTACGACAAGTGCATGCGCTGTTGGCGAAGAGTGTGCTGAATCGAAGACGATCATGAAGCAGATGGCTTCTCCGAATCCACCAGTATGTGCACTATATCTTGTTCGCACGATCCGAGCGACGTCTGACGAATCTCTTTTTGATGCTTTCAGGTCCGGGCTAAAACATACAAGCAAGTCTATGGTCACTACAAGACCTGTGTGGCGAAAAACAATACGGCTAATTGCCCAATGTGCAAGATCGGGCTGCTGCCAATTTTGCCAACCCCGAGCCCGGCATTGTCACCTCATGCACAGACAAGTTTCAAGACGCTGATTACGCCTTCCGCAAGTGCTGTTGCATGTAGCACGGTTGCGACTTTTCCTTTGTCTGCGGACTCGAACAAGCGTGGAAATAGTGCAGTGTCACCGACGCCGCGCTCCCCAATAAAGAAGCAACGAACTAATTCTACTAGTCGAATGAAGACGACGGCCGTCGAAGTAGCAGCACAAATCGCTTCTGCGTCAGACTTGGTTAACCAAGAACTTGCTCAAGCCAGCGTTATGGACATTCGCAGCGAAGCTGATGTTCTCACACATACGGACGTTGAGCTAGGCACAGAAAGACGGATAATGATGGAAGGTGGTCCGCGGCGTGTACGGATGGAAGAGCAGTTGCCGTGCCGGAAAGAAGATTGGGTAGAAAAGGATTTATTTAACTCGGAAAAATTGCGGGGCCAGATGCGTGAGGCTGCCCGGCGGTCAGGCGTCGAACTTGGAAGTCAGACAAGCGAGGTGATGGCGTACGCTCTTCATGAGTACCTGAAGCAAGTGATGGAAGAAATGGTTGAGATCGCAAAGCAGCGGGGAGACTCACAAGCACAGTCGTTTGAAGCGTTGCAAAACGCACGAAGGGTTGGAGCAGCCATGGACGGACGATGGGGGAATCGTATGGAGCTTTCGGCGACTGATATTTTACGCGTCAGCTGTGAAGATTCTTTCACGAAATTAGCACAGGAAGATCTGATGTTGCGGTCGCAACTGTTGGAAGATGCTAGACGCGAGGAGCAAATTGAGAAAGAACGTGCCAAGAAGCGCAAGAAGGTGGACCGCAGTAAGCTGAATCAGGACGAACGAGACGAAGCCGAGATGGACATCGAAGAGCTGGCTGTAAAGGACCTGAAGGAGCGTCTGCTGCAGCAGGATAAGGAGGGAGTGGTGAGAGTGACTGGCCGCGTCAACGAGAGTATCTCAGTGAAGTACGCGTCGCGGATGCCTGATAATCAAGTGACCATGGAGGACGCCAATTACTGGCTTTTGAGTCAGAAGCCGTACATCCGTCCCAAGTTGTTTTTGCGTGCCGAGGCAGCGCGCATCGTGACGAAGTCTCTCCTCTGAGGGTGATGCCATGTGATTCACGGAGGGAGAAATACAACGCAAGAGAGCGATAAATTAAAAGCGCTTCCGTCGGTCTTTCGCAACGGACGGTCCATCCAATTACGACGACAAGCTACTCAAACCGAGAGTGGATTCGCACTTCACCCTTCTTTGCAGCCACCGGGAGTTTAGCGGTTGGGAAGGCGTACACGTCTGATTGGATCGCGGACGCTCCTAGGACGACGGCAGCATGTTAAGTCAGACGGCGAACGTAGGTCAGTGAAAGTGCAGTCTTGTGCAGCTAAGGTATGAATTTTCTTACCTGGAATAGCATAGGAATCAGCAACGTAAACATCTTGTCCATTGTTCCGCAGTTGTACAAAGTGTGTGCGTTGTTTGACGCCCTTGGACTTGAGTGTGGGCGATGACGGCTGCAGTTTTCCATCTGAGGTCATAGCCATGTCCATACCCAGGTAAAGTCCTTCACCGGTTTCTAGTGCAATGTGGTAGGCGTGCCACGGACACTTGATTGTCGGCTTACTACCCATTTCTTCAATGTCTCCATTAACTAGAGGCCCACCGTGGTCTGTATACAAAAGTCCATCTGAAAGTCAGCCCTGGTACAGAAATAGTAGGATCACCTTGTCAAACGTGAAAACACTGGACACCCCTAACCTACGGTAACAAGCTTGATCCATGCAGAAAACTTGTCCTCGGACATGGAGCAGCATCACACTACGATGTGAAGTCGGTAGCTCAATGCATTTCTTGGACATAGGCGGGAGCTCCGATAGCTTACACACAAACTCGTACTTGAGCAGCTCACTTGACATGTGCAATGATCGATTCGTACTTAGTCGAGTATACTAATGATGCGATGGAGTTTTGTTGTTGAAGAGTGTTCCGAATTTTGGTGACGATAAAAAAGTCACCGCTGAACGCACTTCGACTTGGGTTTGAAGTCCAGATTTGTGGTTGACGTAAAGTTCGTCATACTGAGGTTACATCTGCCACATGGACTCGCACTTTAATTAGACATCCCCATTTGTTCGATGCGTTGTGTTACTTTCGCTGAGGCCAGCTATTTATACCACCAGCAATTTATTCCTGCCGCTGAAACCCTGAGATCAGGCCAGTATATCAGTGTAGTTAACAGATGCGATACATCTGTCTGAATATACAAACATACATCTGTCTGAATATACAAACGTACATCTGTCTGAATATACAAACATACATCTGCGTTAGACATCTACAACTATTACGTGTGAGGAACAAGCGACTTGCTCACGAATAGCTGATATATTTTCAGCCATAATAACGGTATTTTCGTTACTAGCGATGTCCATAAAAAAACGATGCGCAGCCATGAGGTGTGTTAACGAGTGTGCCAGCAACACCTCTGTAATCAGCTGCGGATCCAGAAACAAAAGAGCGTACAATAGAATGAGTCACTTGTGAGTGATGTGACTTGGTGAGGAAGAAGTCCGACCGTTGTCTTTACTCGGCTGGTTAGTCTTCTTTGCTTGTGCTGGATTAGGACGATACCTATGAATATGTGCATTGAGAAGATTAGCTGCATCCCCTACTGTCACCTTCGATATTGTCAAGTCAGAGCAACAAACAAAATTCAGCAGAAAAATTGATCGAATGCATAACAATAACGCCGCTTAAGTATCTATCGTGTGAGTTCTACTGCCTAACACACAGTAAGCGGATCTTACCCAACGAAAACGGCTCAAGGTTTTGCGTTCTTCACCAAATAGGGTGAATCCAGGATGACAAAATCTTCGTCGACGTTCGATGAATCTGTAGCTGTATCGCAGGTCGCACCGATTGTCGGTGCAATTGGTGCTAGCTCTTGCTTCGAAAAGTGAGATCCGAGCTTGACGAATATACCCGATAGTATAGATGCCACAATGAGGGACTTTGCCCACACGAGGTAGCCTGCATCATCAATGACATAGCCCATAATTGCACTCGAAAGACCGGTCGAGAAGTACCCGACTGCGTGCATAATACCTGTGGCCCCCGCAGCAATATCCTGAGGTAAATCCGTTGGTACCGTATAGCTCAGCAGTGTGTAGTTTCCGAGAATACACACACTCGCGAGAAAGATGAGACCTCCCAAAACGAGGACGCTGCACGTTGGGCTTACATAGTAGATGACACTGAGAACGAGGGCCTGGAGCAGCGAAAAGATAAAGATTGGCTTGACCCGATCCGAGTTAAACACGACGTCACTGATCCAGCCACAGAGAATGCCCCCAACAAATCCTCCGATAGTCCAGGCACCTCCGATGATAGCCGTGTCACTTGATGACAGAGGTGCCAAACGCACGTCGTTAAAGAACGAGAGGAACCAGTTGAGGAACCCATCGCGTACCCAGCATAGGAAAAACAATGCAGCAAGGTACCCGAGAAACGTGAAATTCTTCAGAAGACGCTTCATCTGCTGCTTTGATGTAAGAGGCTCTGCTCCATCTCCCTCTTCACACGACAGCTGCTGAGGCTCGAGGGGTGCTGCGCATGTCGGTAATTGGTCTGCCGACAGATACTTTGTGTCGGCAGGTGAACTCTTTACAGTAAACACAATGACGATCGTCACTAGCAAAAGCGTTCCTCCCGGAATGATAAACACGTACGCCCATCCCAGTGACTCAATGATGCTACTTCCCGAGCCCAGGGACAGGAAGTACCCGCTCGTTAGCATGACGTTGAAGACACCAGCAAAGATTCCACGTTCACTTGCTGTGTACCACGCGGCGTTGATCTTGACAACAGCGCTAGTGCCAAAACCTTGCATCAGGACGTTGGCGGCGTACAACACGGCGAACAAAGTCTTCGTGACGATGAGATGGGAGTCGCAGGTGAGGAAGATCATGCCGAGTGCGAGATTGCAAATTGCGGCCCCTATGCATGCAACAATCATGCCATTTCGACCACCAATACGGTCGGTAATTATCCCAGTAATAGGGGAGCTGACGGCGTATGCCCACGAACCAGCCGACAAAACCCTGATGTAGTAATATACCACGATGGTAACAAACAAACAGTGAGTATTGGATCGCAAAAGTGCTGGACGAACATTGAAACAGTGACGTACCAGCCCATGTAGGACGATGAAAAGCCGAGTCGATTACGCACGGCTGAAACATTGCCTGCACTGACGTTGTACCGAGCCATGTAAAACGAGGCATACGCAACACCCATAGGGAACCAGTTTTGTAAGCGGCGCCATCTACAAATGACCAAGTCCAGCAACAACAAGAACAACAACAATCATCAGTTGGGATTCCGTAGTCACGAAAAGCTTTGACACGTCTGACGTACCGGTAACCTCTCGAATGAAGCTTTCGTCCTTGAGGACTCAACTCGACGTCGTATATGACACTGCAGATGACAAACCCGAGGATCAGTAGCGAGATTACTACCTGGGCATCCATAGTTGTGCGTGGGTGTGTCTGTAGTCAAGTTTTGGTTTGTCTAGAACAACGAAAACTTGAGAATGAGCGAGTTTCGGTTGTCCCATCCGTCCGCTCCAAGAGAGACAGAGAGAAAGAGAAAAGAGACAAAGATAGGGATCGAGGAAGGAATGCAGGGCTATGCGATCAGTTATTTCGCGCACGTAGGCGTCATTTCTGAGCCCATTGCGCTCCTCCACTCGACGTGTTGTTGCTGCGAATATCTGCTACTGTAACGGACACGGTGGACCCTAATCTACAGCTCTTTCTTTCGAATTCGGAACCCCAGACGGCGGCTATAAGGACGCAAGTGAAGGTTTTCGCCAGAAGATAAGCAAAGAATCATCTGAACTTGTACTGACTTTGTTTCGTCTACAGGGCGTAAACATATGTGCCTCGCGCTACCAATACCACCATATGGATTGCTCACTTGAAGCAGATTACGAGTCTCTAATAACGATGGGCAACCAAAAGACGAGCGGGTTGTACCCAACAAAGCGCGAAGGATCGGCGAAAGGTTAACAACCACCTGGGCTGCGACAGGGATTCCCACACGCTTTGTCTGCCGGTTTCACTCGCATCCAGAATGGCCGTTTCAAAAGGTGCCACCATCAACGAGGCGTTCATGAAACCCACATGTCATCCCGGATGAAGTAGAGAAGATGCTTGTTGTCCGTAGTCTCCCAACGTAGCGCCGTTTCCACACCTTCTCATGCGTCGTTTAGCAAAAAGTTTCATCGGGTTATTGATAGGTGACGGCAAGCTCCCTCCATTGTGTGTTTAGATGCTCAGATCAGATAGGAAGGTGATCGCTCGCTTACGATTTGTCGACGAAGCTTCCTTGCGAGTGCTTAATAACTTGCGCGGATCAGAACAGTGCCTTTGTCAAGGCTTTTTCGCGCTCGTGCTTACCAACAATATGTTTTTGTTGATCATGATGTTTCTATGTACACGACAGACATGGAGACACGAATGTCAAGCGGACGACAAAGTACGTCAGACGTAGCTGTGATCCTCTCCTCGTCTCTCGTGTGGCTAGTTTTCGAGACAAGCAAGATCGTTGCTGGTCGCAGCTTTATTTTTTTCTGTGACGTAACGTGCTCTGCCTTTCTTTCTAGCAATTGAAAGTAACGTACTTCGATTACGAAGTGAAGAGACAAGACCCTATGACTACAACTTGCAACTCGACAGCTGCGGCTCAGCTCACCTTCTCAGCAACTGACGAGCACATATGTTTTTCACTGACCTCATAGTCGTCGACTCGGGCTTGAAGGTACCATTGTCCAAAATTTGTCCGTTCAGCTACGACAAGCTAGGAGCTAGCTCAGCTTTCGTCTCCACCTCCACCTCCTTGGTCATTTGATCGATTGCAAGTGCGACGTCCTCTGGCTGGAAGTCCACGCGCATTTGCAATAGAATTGCGATAGTATCCACCGATAGCTCTTCACGTACCCGAGCAAGGTAGTCCACAACATGCGAGGGCTGCATGAGGTTCAGGATGAAAATCACCTGAAAGAGTCGAGTAAACGACGCGCGCAGACTCTTCTGAGGCACTAGCGTCGATAGTAGTGCGAGGATATCAGTCACCTCACGCTCCAGCTGCAGTGCACCCAATTCGTTGCAAGGTTTCTTGACTGCCAGCATAGTGCATTCGAGACAGGAAGTTATCGCTTTTGCAACTGCTTCGACCAGGTCTTCATATGGAGCGCTGCAGAGTGCACGCTTATAGCGCTGTAGTTCTTGGTTATGCATCACCTCGCGCTCGACAAGTCGTAGCAACGGAGATCCCCGCGAGCCAAACGCATCGTACTCTGCTGACGTGAGCACATACTTCAGCTGCTCGTTCATCGAAAGGCGGATCACTTCCAGCAACCGCTTGCACATTGATCGGGACAGCACTTCCTGCACTTCATTCGACACAATCGAGTGGAAGGCTTCGGTCATGTCGTTGATGGGGGTGGGTAGGCAATCGAGGATCGATGCTTCATGAAGAAAACCCGTGCGTGAATACTCGTCAATCTTTTCTTGCAGCGCTTGGACAAACTTGCCACTCATGTAGGCTGAATTGATGGTCATAAGAAGCCTCGCTTCCTCCTGTAGAGCTCGCTTCAAATCTTCGTCCACTGCTTGCAGTAGAGCATCTGAAAACGACACGCCATTCGCATTATCAGTGCTATCATCAGATCTAGTGCTGTCACGGTCGATCGAGTTTGCTGAAGCTGCTTCAGCAGAACTCGACGGGATCACACACGGTCGACTAGGCAGCACTAATATAGCCGGCAAGTACAGCGACTCCAAAGCGTCTACGAGCGCAATCACAATAGATAAGGCAGTGTGGTAGTTCATGCTACGAAAGCAGCAAAGCAGCAGTCAGCACAGTACAAATTAGCTCACCTGATAAGCAAGCAAGCAAGAGATACACGATCGCAAAACCGTACCATTGAGATGCTCGGTAGAACGCTTTATTCAGCACAAACGACACATCTTCGACGACACTAGATACATAAACACCAGGCTCTAGTTCCTGCGGCTCCGCAATGGCCGTCGCTTTCTGCACGGACTGGAAGACGTAAAACCGCTCGAGCACCACGTACACGCCAGTGAGCTCCTGCACTTTCATCTGGAATCCACACTGCGTATCCTGCGTTCCCAAGTCTTCACACACTGTCTTAAGGAACGTCGTATAGCTCACCAACACTCGAATCATGAAGGCCACTTCGTCCAAGATCAAGTCAATCATCTGCAAACTCTCGTCCGCCTCAACCTGTGCCCCTCTCTCTCTCGAGTCTCGCTCTGCCTGAGCCTTCGCTCGTCGCTCCCACGCCTTCATTCGTGCATCTCCAGCATACAATTGCACCATCTGCAGCGCCATCTCAGCGCACGACGCATGGATCGGCTCCAGCACTTGTCGCAGCACCAGCGTATCTTGCACGACATCCGCCACGGCATTCATAATCTCCGTCGCGCCTGTCACCAGCTCACTCAGGGCTTCCACGTAAAACACGCGATCAATGTAGCCATGTTCATTCACGTGAGCCGTGGCTCGGCTGCTTTTCACGCGCTCGAGTCGAGCCAGTGCTTGGATAGTAAAGAGACCGTGTAAACAGCTGGAAAACGGCGCTGCCGCGTCACGCGCAGCGCCCAGAGTAACGCAGTGCATAAACGCGGCGAGCGCTTCGTCTACGTCCACATTTGGGCCGGTACAGGCTTGTCGCAATTGCACGAGCGACAGGTCGTGCAGACGGTGCGCTTTGAGCTCGCAGCTGCGCCGGATCTCGTCGCGTACGGACGACGCGCCGTTGTCATTGTTGCTGGTGGGAGGGGGGAAGAGGGAGGACGTCGATGTGAGGCGCATGTGGTCGAGCGCTTGGCAGACGCGGGCGACGTGGAGGTCCGCGAGCGCTTCGTGGAACGACGTGACGCTGTCTTCGAAGCGCATGGGAATAAGATGATGATGATGATGAAAAAAGAATGACGTTGTGTATGTGACACGACGTGACGTGACGGACGCACCGACAGATAGAGAGGTAGTCAGACGCGAAAACTATGGAATGGGATGGAGATGCGTTATGATGGGGAGGAGGGGAGGTCACATAGACAGCTGAGGATTTTGAAACAGGGGCGGACGACGAGTTTTTGAGATGGGAGCGTCAGTAAACTGAGGGATGGATGATAGGTAAAGGTGGAGCGAGGTGAGAGGTAAAGGTGGAATTAGATGATCGACGATCACTTGATAGTCGGACCGATGATTGGAATCGATTCGTTTGGCGTCAACATTTTTATCGGCGTCAAGCATCTAATCCGTGGACCAGGTTCTGCCTGCGGCTCTGGTGCTACTTGGCGACAAGGGGTTGAATGACCGCACTCGTTGCTGCAAAGACGTCGTCCACACCGCGCGTTGCATCGACTTTGAACACCTTGTCCTGTTCCTCATAGTGTTGTATCACGGGCATGGTCGAGTCCAAGTACGTGCGAAAGCGCTTGCGAATGGCCTCAGCATTATCGTCCGATCGGCCACTCGTCTTGCCGCGCTCAAGCAGTCGCTCCTCCATGACCCGCTCGTTGCAGTCAAAGAACAGCACACCTTCCACGTGGAACTCGTCCTCCGGCATGGCTTCTTGCCAGCCCTGCAGGTTGTCAAAGTTGCGCGGGAACCCGTCAATGAGGAACAGGTCGCGGCCGCTCTTGACCATCGCCTGCTGCAACAGACTGAGCGTGATCTTCACCGGCACGATCTGACCTTCTTTGATCATGTTGTCGATGAGTTGACCATTGACAGAGCCCGACTGACGCTCTTCACGTAGCAGATCACCAGCCTAGAAGTACGAGACAAGTACAATCGGGACACGTCACGTCAGTCTTTTTCGTATAAGTATACCATCCTCTTAGCACGTCACGACAGAGGAAGGAATGAGGACAGCTACAACTAAGTAGCAGCAACATATCATATCCCTTTTTAATAGTGCCTACCGATAAGTGGACAAAGCCAAACTTCTCCACGAGCTTCGTGCACTGCGTGCCTTTGCCGGCGCCAGGACCACCTAGTACGAACAGGATCTTCTTGGTCAACATTTGGTTTGGAAAAATGACCTGCGGACAAGTTTTTGTGTACAAGTGTCCGTACACTTTTGTCAACGCCTACACTAGGATCATGGTCGAAACTGACCGACCGACCGACAGACCTTCCAAATTTAATGTATAGTCCCTACCTTCGTGTCACTTCGACATGAAAGCAGAGCCGCGGAAGGATCGCTTCAAGCAGCCGCACAAAGCCGCCAGCGCCATGGACACTGCGCACCACGTGGTGATCGACATGTCAGGAAGTGCCTCGTTGGATGTGGCACTCGCTCGTGAAGAGGCGCTGACACGTTTCCGAGACATTAATTGGGCGACGTACACGCGGTACGAACCTATTGAGTTGCGTGGAGGAATCCTGTATCAATAAATAGAATCTTTAAATTTATATGCCGCCTTGTACTTGCTATTTTTGCATCGGTGTTTCGGTTTGGACCAGTGCGGGCGGGTTTAGCCTAGAGAAGACGGAGATTGCTGCACTAAAAGACCTGGAAAAAGTGATCAAGTCCAGTCCTGAGGAGGCCGTGAACGTGAGGACCGAAAACTGGGATCAAATACGGGACTCTCATCTTTAATATGCACTTGTACTCACTTATTGCATCTTTTCGTCACCTGCTTGTGTTAGGCTCATGCTGTAGACGAGTTCATGAGTGGTACAGACTCTGCACACACGTTGTTTCATGCTTGTTGAAGTCTCATTGTTTTTGCTTGGATTGATGATATTGTAGCTGCTGGCTCTTCGGTGGGCAGCGCTCTGCTTAAATTAATCAAGAATGTGACGGACCCTACAGTTCTCAAGTACTGTCTCGCTCGCATGGAGGAACTGCTGCCGGGTAAAAAAAGCGAGAACTAGTTGTGAAGCTATGTCATGGATTCTTACTGGACTCCTTGTGTTGTTTGCTGGTTATGATAGATGGACTGCGTCTGCGTAAGCGGATGGTGTACTTTGTGCCAGAAGGCAGTACTGTGGATGCAGCACCATTCTTTAGGATGATACGCAATGACACGGGCTATATGCAGTTTGCTGCTAGCCACTTGCTTGCCCTGTTTCTTACGTACGTGATACAAGATGATTGGGTGGTATCAGTGAGGCTATATTGGTTAGATGTATGGCGTGCGTGTATGTCGATCATTTCCAGAATCCGGCCAAGGCAGGACGATGCCGAAGTTCTGAGCCAGTGGGCGATTCAAGCTTTCACGGCGGGCTCGTTGCAGGCCTCAACAAACGACCCGAACCGCGCAAACATTACCCGTGCTGCAGCTGCGTCCTTGATGGTGCTACTGCGTAATGAGTCGCTGCGAGTGCTTTTCGTTAAACTAGGGGGCGTGGCTACGTAGGTTGTATTGTTTTTTTGTTGACATGACCGCATGTTCACTCCTGTCTTGTGTCGTGCCAATAGCGTGGTGAACTTACTGGAGTGCTCCCAGAACCGCGCACAACTTGCGTATGAGGTACGCTCTACAGCAGACAGATTGTGGCTTATTTGAAACGATGCTGAGAATGGTGTCGATCTCGTGCAATTTGTTGCAGCTTACCTTCATTCTGTGGACCTTGGCATTCTGCGATGAAGCTTTGGAAAAGTTTGCGGCTGCCAATGCGTTGGACGCGATCGTACTTCAAGTGGCGGCAGCCCCGCGTGAGAAAGTCGTGCGTGTTGCTCTAGAAGCTCTTCAGGTGAGAGAACAGAGTCGTGCTATTGCAATCCGTTGATGTTACTGATCGGTGTTTCGATCCCACGCAGAACTTACTTGGCAAGCTGTGTGGCTTCTTTAACGAACGCATGATTGAGAGCGGGCTTATGAAAACCTTGAACAACATGCGCGAACGAAAGTGGGCCGATGAAGATATTGTGAAGGGCATCCAAGCTGTCCGCGACGTGCTCATTCGCGAGTACAAAGAATTGAAGTGAGACGACAACTTTACCTGATCAATGTTTCTATGCTGAGCAATGAGACTGATTGCCGCGATAACTAATGTGTATCGCGATGTACGTTGTGTCTAGTACTATGGAGCGATACGAAAAAGAACTACGAACGGGAACACTAAACTGGGGGCTCCTGCACACAGACAAGTTTTGGAAGGATAACTTCATGACGTTTGAGAAGAAGGAATTTGAACTCATCCGGTAAGCGACAGGATCACGTGGAATGGTGTTTGGCTTTCGTTTTATTTCGGCTACTAACGCTGGATCCGACTGCAGGTTGTTGATCGACTTGCTGGAATCGGACAAGCCCAGGACCGTGGCTGTGGCCCTTTTCGATGTGGGCGAGTTTGTGCGCTTCTACCCGAATGGCAAACACATTGCCAAGCGACTTGGAGCGAAGAGGGTGGCAATGAAGCTTATGACGCACGAAAATGGCGAAGTGCAGAAACATGCCCTGCAGTGCATCTCGAAGATGATGGTCAACAAGTGGGAGTTTGTCAAGTAAGCAGGCAGCAGATTAGCAGACTTGCTGCTTTGTTACCCGGTTTTATTTTTACGAGTGGAGCGCCGCAACGTGTGTTGAGGACGGCTGAGTGCAGTCAAGGATTCAGCAAAAGCCCACGTAGGTATGCAATCAATACTTGTCTAACTGCTTCAATGACATGCAAGGTTCAGCAGTATCGTCCATTGTCGTGTATTGACACTATTAGCAGTTCTACCAATGAGGCATTTGACACCATCTTCAATGAATGCACTTGCTGCTGTGGCCAAGTACAGACAAACCACAGCAGGTCTGTCGTGGCTCCTCAACGAGTAGTGACTTGGTCGTTGCTCGTGTCGTCTTCACACTACATTATTCAGCTTTTGTCCACGCGCGCCAGAGACCGATGGCAGCTTCCGCCGCGCATAGGAAACTCACCAGGCGGTCTGAAGCAAATGTAAAAATACAGTTAGTTTATGCACACGTGCCTGCTGTCAAGTATCTATTAATAGCAGTACATTTGCGCACATACCTGAGAGAATTTTTTTCTCAAAAGACCACTGAATGCACGGCCCAACATACAAAAGGTTGCGCAGTTGCACATAATTTAGTTCGCGACACCTGCAGTCGCAGCAGTTACCGTTGACCTAAAATTAAGCGACTGGAAACAATATAAATAGAGCCACAGTCCGAAACATACCGATCTCGGATACACGAGAGGAGCGTTGAGCGCTACAAAGCATCAAAGAGAGAGAGAGAGATAAATATAGAAAAATCAATCACATTTTGATTAGTAAAGAATAGATCACCACTACCTCAGTCACTAACAGCGATATTCATCACCTCATCATCCGTAAGATCTTTTCTGGCCCGGATCTGCTTTTTCTTTGCCTTCAGTGCTCGAATCCTACCACAAAATGGTAACAATAATACACACCAACAGCCTCACTATGAATTATCCTGTCGAATTAAATCCTCACAACAAATATCCATTACTTGAACGTACCGAAGTGCACTCGCATAAATATCCAAAAGAACGTAAACGCCCCACGCTCGACACGAGAGCCGAGAGAAATGCATCGCGTCGACTTTCAGCAGTTTAGGCGCGCTACATTACACGCACCAAGTATCCGAGATAAAATCATGATAAACGATCAGTTTTTCCCGGATCCCGACCGTCCGACCAAATAGTATCCGACTTTTCCTTTATCCAGGATTTAATTTTATCTATACAAAATACCCACACAAATCCCACATATGAAACGTGCTCGAGCGGGTGATAGACGACCATAGACAGCGCCTGCAGCCGCACGAGGCGCTGCACGTGCTCGTCATCGTCTTTGCAGCTCCATGAACCCTTTTTCAACGCCGTATACGCCTCCAAGCCGCCAGTAAAGCGCAGGACGTAGCGCGCCATCGAGATATTCGAGGCCAGCGCGTGTATATTCTGAGCCGTCTCCTGCTGCGCTGTGGGCGCGAAGAAATACGCAGCGGCATCCAGTCCATACGCTAGTGTCTTGTACAGCTTATCAGCACCTATCGAGCTACTGCTGAAGCGCACGAGCTTGTCGACGTCGAGAAGTGCTGTCATGACTATTTCGGATGAAATTTGATCGTCTCGGCTTCTGTTTAACTGCTATCGTGTCTTTCCGACACGATAGCAGTTTTGACAGGGCCGGGAAACACAGCTTATGCGGTGTAGCGATATAGTCCCGGTACTGTTTTGACACACGTACGAATTATCTCGATATACCGAGACGTTGGATTAATAGAAAGATAAATAGACGAACACGGTGCACCACGCTACTGGCTTCCTGCCTCACGATAGCCGTTACAAACGGGACGGGCAAATCGCATCGTGACGCCAGTCCGTCACTTGCAAATTGTATACCCTCCACCAGCTGCTGCCTCACGGTCGTCCGATCGTGTCGCAGCGGCCCCCGCATGTTCGTCTTCGTCCTTCGTGCCAGTATCGAAACTGGTCGACGGAAAAACGGCGGCACCCAACGAAACACCAAAAGCAAAAAATAACGACCACCTCGAAACGTACGTCGTGTCTAACGTGATCCACGCTCGCTTTGGATTATTGTTAAACCTCCTCAAGGAATTTACGGTATTGAGCGCAGGTCTCTCTTTGCTCGCTGACTGCGCGGCTCCCAGTACCTAAAGCTCTTGTTTTTTACCTGACTGACTGACGCTTTTTCTTATTTATATGGTACTAAAATACAATGCGGTGCTGAACAGATTTTCACGGAAAAAAAGAAAACAAATCACCTTGTCCTATTGGCACCTACCGTACCTGTAAATTACCGGCTACTCCAGTACCATGTACCGAGACGGGTATCTTATTAAATGTGGACGCAGTGCGTACGACCCTCCAGTAAGCTCCTCTCTTTACTACTATCTGGTCTCATTGTGTACTAAACAGTGCCATTGTTGCGTAATGCTGTTGTGTAGCAATTATTCTTTTGTGTCTTTGAAGACGGCGTGGTCAAGTTCTACTCGGAGAAGGGCGGCCTCGAAGTCGGGGAGCTCGAGATGGCCGGCCACGTGACCAAAGTGCGTGTGGAAAAGTCGGTACCTGGGAAGTTCCCTTACCGCTTCTCTGTCTCAGCTGCTGAGGTGGTTCGGGTGGAAGGCCGGCGCATGAAACTGGGCGAGTCCCGCGTGACGGAATTCGCCGCTGCAACAAATGACCTCATGAAGGAGTGGGCCAACTCGCTGCATCTGTGGCGTCGCATGAACTGGAAGGAGAACGTCAAGTTCTTCGATGCCGCGAGCGAACTCTCGCAAGCTCAAGAGCTCGAGACGCTGCAGCGCCAGATGCACTCGGTCAAAATGGCTCGTGGTCGCTCGTTGTCGGGGAGTGCGTTTCGAAAGCCGTTTGAGCACATGATGCACGGCCAGTCGTCACCTACGATCAAGAAGCTGCGGCAGATGATGCGGCAGACGACAACGTGCACGGGTGCTGCATGATGAAACCGTGAAGAAAATTACTATTTGGAGAGAGAGAGAGATTTACATCAACGTACGTCCGAGTGATCGATCGATCATCGCCGCGAGTGCCGTCATGTATACATGTCTTGAAGCTGAGCTACCACCAGGGCGTCATAAATGCTGGTTCGACAGCTACCGAAGTCAGTTTGTGCGTGCTGAACCACCGAGTATTTAGCTCAAGTGCAGTTGCTCGAATCTCATGAACCATAATCACTGGACGAGGGCTACCTGGCTGTGAATTTATATTTGTTGGTACAATAAGGAACGATGATGGCGGATGGTTGAGTAAGAGGAAGTCAAGAGACTGCTCCCGTGGAACAAACTTCCACTGACTCGGTACAGGTTCAATTCTTAATAAATAAACGACGTGTCTGTGTCCAGCCTTTGCTCTACTTGTTGTCCCCAGCACGTCGTAAGTAGCTCGGCGATGCATTCTAGGCCGTTCGAGCTGCTTCCAGGTGCGTCAGAACCGCCTGGTGGATCAAATCCGAGTCCACTTGATCGGCACCTCGTAGCCACGAATGCTGCAGCGCTTCCGTCACAGTGATACGTTCCTTCGGAGCTTGAAGCATTGACGTGATGAGGTGTCGAGCTCCAGCTGAGATCGTCCAGAGCACTTGGTCAGGCTGCGACTTCCAAAAGGACGCAAAGTCTCGAGCCAGAAGAGCGTCGTACGAGACGTCGCCTCGCTCAGCTCGATTGAATGGTGGCAAGCCCGTTAACAGGATAAACAGCACGATCCCAGCTGACCAAACATCCACAGGTGGTCCCCGGTAAAACCCTTGTGAAGACTTGACTTCCGGGGCCATGTACAGTACCGTACCGCTCTCATCTCGAAGAATTAAGTCGTGCACCTGCATCCCCGAAGGAGCAGTAGCTCTAACGCCAAAGTCCGCGAGTTTGAGCTGATACGTTGCATCTAGCAGCAAGTTCTCGGGCTTGACGTCCCGATGGACGACCCCATTGGCATGACAAGCTGCTAATGCCCGTAACAATTGACACGTATAGACTTTTCCTAGGGGTTCTGGAAGCGCTCCACTGGTCTCGAGTAAGTCAAATAGGTCACCGTTGGGTGCAAATTCCGTCACGAGTGCCACGTAGTTGCTCGTACGAGCGATCAAGTGATCCACTTGCAGTACATTTGGATGCTGAATGCAAGCCATGGCGTGGAATTCGTGGATTAGTGAGGATACTTGGTGCTGGAGCTCCTGGTCCGGTTGACACTTGGTGATTCCTGATCTGGGATTCACTGGTGGGAAGGCTGCAGGGACTTTAATTGCAACATCACGATGGACAAGACGGTCGTATGCTAAAAGGACGCGACCGTGGAGACCCGATCCGAGCTCGTGGTAGATGGTGTAGCGGCTTTTGAGCGGTTGGTGGTCACTTGCTGGAGAGTGGAGCCATTGGGAGGAGGTGGTGTCGACGAGCATGAGGGTTTGAGTTCAGGTTGGATGCAGGAGGGAAAACGAGTGGGAAGATGAGGGAGGGAAGGAGGTGATATGCAGCGTTGGATTGATTTGACTTATGGCTTTGGTAGGCGGGGGTTGTTGTCATTAGGGCTTTGAACGGCGGAAGCTGGACATCGGGTTAAGGTGAAGGAAGAGGTGGAACATGTTGGTTGTTTGTTCTGATTCAAGGCAAGTTAAGGGTCTGAAATGATGGCAGAAGAGTAGGAAGTCTGTGGCTTGCAGGAGCAGAGACAAACAAAGAGAGAAAGAGAGAGAGATAAAGACACACTTTAGATGGTAATTAGTTGCAACATGCCAGTGCTGATTCCACCAATGTGGTATCGCATCAGGATGCTCTAGACGACGAAAGAGACGACTACCTACTTTGCATATCGAAGATAGAGCGCTTATAATATAAAAGACTGGATGGTTTCATTTACAGTTTTTAGACGTCGCTCGATAGTGAGTGTCAATTGCAAGAAGTATATTCTTGACAGTGTGAACTTGGTGCGGGCAATTTCGTAACTACAACGACGCCAAACGTGCGCTGTGCTTATTTGCACGGCATTATAATCCACTTGGCGCACGAGTCTTCTTCGTCTTAGCTCTGCTGATGTGATGAAGGCATGAAACTTTTCGGCAGACCTAGAGACGCAGCGAGCACAAAACGACGAACTGATCGAGTCCTTGTTTAGCTCCATGTGGTTTGCTAGCAATCTTCTTGTCGACGGACGCAATCTGCACGACAATGGCGAGGGAAGAACATCAATGTAGAAAATGTGAAGCTACTTGCCTGCTTGCAGGCTCCAAGGTCACCAAAAATACCTACCTGAACCACAAACAATCATACCTATAGCTTTGCCACTTCAACTCTTCCTTTCAACACTCGACCTTCCACTGCTGGTCATCACATGAAAATGACCCCAAGCAAATATCGACCGACACCAACTCTCAAGCTTTTTCAAGCCACATCTCGTGCACTGATATGCTTCTACTTTTGACACCACAAATGTACGTTCGACCTCTTTTTCTACGCCATCAAAGCTCGATAGCTCTCATGTTTTTGTGTATCTTGATTGAACTCCCAGCTTCTTGTGCTCAGCTTCATCTGCAGTTTGTGCAGCACCATCTAGCTGTCTTCCAGATTGATGCTCTGACCAAAGCGGCTGTACAGCAATTTCTTCAGCTCCTGAACACAAAAACGTCACAATCTCGTCAGCTTTAGTGTCTCACCTACACTAGTGCCTTCTTTTTTAAACAATTCCTTACATCCTGTCGAGCTTCCAGTTTGGACTCCACTGCTTCCAGCTTATGCAGTTCCTCTTTTGCTTCCTACAGAAAAAATACATGATTCCGTTTTCACTCTTTTTAGAAAAAGAAGAACAAGAAGAGAAGAAAAAGTGCTTTTTTTACATCGCACCTCCACGCGCTTTTCAATATACTCCTGAGCTGCCTCCTCGGATGTTTCGACAAAACTCTCACCAATCAAAAGCCTAGAAAGCACGCACGATCAAACCGTTAGTCGCACAAAACAAACCGTCGGTATCTAGATAATTTGAAATCCGGATAATATCCACACTTACTGGACAGCGTCCCCCTCGCCCATCATGACATCCGTACTGGCGTCATCGAGAGTATCGAGTGTCTCATTGAGAGCCTTTTTCTGGTCGCGCACGTCGTGCAGCTGCGCGTTGTTGCGTCCAAACTCGTTGATACGTAGCTGGTCTTCCTTGCGGACCTAGAGTGGATATACGTGCAGCGTGAGGGTCCGACAGATATTTTTAGATAAATCGATATAATGATAGACACACATATAAGGATAGGCACGCATATAACGATAGACACACAGGTAGGTAGATAAATATATAGAATGATAAATAATAAATATGGATAGTAGATAAAGAAGGTGTCAATTACTGTTTACGGTCACTTACATCCGCCTCGACTTCTTGCTGTTGCGCGAGCATGAGATTTTTCCTTCTTTTTGCTTGTCAAATTCGCGTTCTACACAGCCCAGTCAAAAATGACCTTATTTGAATTAGAGTATCGGAATACGGTACAATTCTTGATCGAGACCGGATCTAGGATAAACGCTCAGAATTTCCCGAATGAACTTAACGGATAGAGACGGATACGAAGTGCAGTCTGTATACAGTAGTAGCCCAATTAAAAACTTGCGCTTAATGCATCTGTTCAATGCGAATTAAAATATGCTTGACACCCGTTGACGTATAGAGTTATAGCATCATCCACGTTATCGATACATTGTAAAAGTAGCGCAGTATACGATCAACAATGCAAGTATGTTGAAGGAGGAGGAGGCAAGTGTATGTAGTAGTACTGCGGTTACAAATGACTCAAGCGATCGAAAGTGTCGGCATATCCTTCCTTCACGATAAATTTGCGGTACTCGAGCGCTTCGTGCGCAAACTGACGCAAGCCCAAGTAAATGTTCTTCCCCACAGGACGAATCGAGCTCTGCGGTGCTACAAAGTCCGCACCCTGCATCTCAATAGTCAGCACTGGCACCGTCAGATTATAGTGCAGAAACATGCCGTCGTCGAAACATCCATAGGCTTTGTAGAGATGCGCTCCAGTCTCACTCGTGTACTGCACGTCTTCTTTCGTCGATAGTGCATTGCGTACACTATTCCCTAGTGTTTGCATCCTCAAGCCAAATGGTTCGTCTCCGCTACCTGGTTGGTTGCTAAATGGACGCAGCACTTGACTACCAAACGCGTGCATGTCCAATATACCACTCAGTGACTTCAAACTCGTGATGAAGTGAAAGAGACCAGCAGCAGACTGTTCACTGAGCGGGTACGCGCCAGGATACGTTTCTCCATTCACGATGCTCGGGTCTTGATTGAAATAGTCTTCAGGTGGCCAATTTCGATTCAGATCCACGCCAACTTTATGGCCGTGGACCTCCACCAAGTGTCGACTGGTGCGCCACATCCTGTCCACTTCCCACGTATACTGATACCCGTCCACATTGACAATCGGCACGAAGTACCAGTCCAACTTGTCAAAAATACGGAGAGCAGCCTCGTCTCCAGCTCGCAAGTCATCTAGCATCGAGGCCATCGCGTAGAGCGTCGCAGCTCCAGCTTGCCACTCTCGAGCATGGAGAAGCGCCTGCATGTAGAGTGTCCTCTTTTCAGGTGATGATGCCTTCGTGGCATTTAACGTGGTCGAGATCCTAAACCCTGGAATTGCGCGTCCTTCGTACGTTACTGACACATTGTCGAACTTGGTCATGAACTGCAGATTCTGCTGCACTAACGTGTCCAAGAAGTCAAAGACCTCGTGTGACGGTCGAAAACAGTCAAAGAAAGGGGTCTCTGTGTACACTATTTGGTCACTGGACCCGTCTTCTGTTTTCTGTTTTAACTCATCCAAGTACCCCTCGGACCCCTGCAAGCACGCCATAACTTGTCCTCGATCGTTTGCAATAACTTGAGCTTCATTGTACGTTTTGTGCTTAAAAACTTTCAAATGGGACGACGTGGTCGAGATCGTGCCTCGAATGTGTTTTTCATTCAGAACTTCAGTAACTGAATGTAATGTCCCAGCAGCAGCAATAAATGCCTGTACGTCCTTTTTCGATCCCACAATATCGGCCCTTAGTTTCGTATCCTTAGTGATTAACAGATCGTAGTCGTGAATGGTCTTGATACTGCGAATATCGAGATTGTCATGAGGGGTTTGTAAGGCGGTATCCATCGCGGCATTGGGACCTTCGATGGTATACCGATGTCTTAGTACATGATAGTGATGGTCGTAATGATACCCCGATGAATGCGATATATAAAGTAACAAACTCAGGATTGCTATGACGGTGGGCAATCGACTCCCGACCTTCATAGTTGACAGTAGGAGACTGTGACTATATCGGAATGGGAGCGATTCAACCCTCTTCCACGGTCGAATATGGAAGCAAGTGAAAGAAAAATCAGATCCTGTACTACAAGATACGCAAATGTACATTTGCTTATGGCAAGCTATTGTATCCTTTTTTTTTAAAAAGAGGCAAATGCTAAACGGCTGGGTTTATTTTTTATTTCGGCCGGGTCTATTCTGATTCGTTATCAGAAGTAGCTCAGAAATACGCCCAATTTCGTCAGGAGTAGATTCCAAATACTCTATTCACCATTACTGTTTACTCACTTGCCCGTGCAAAGCTCAAAATGAAGATATCGGTGCAATTCGCGGCTAAAATCCTACTATATTCCTTACTTCCTGGCCGAACTCCAATCCTATGAGCAACAACAACACAGGTGCGGTTTAGTACGCGCAAAATGATCCATTCTGGGAAACTCGTATGTGCGGCCTTGTGACCGCAGCCGTCTGCGATACACTTGGACGTGCCGCATCCCCACGATTGTGTCTATATGGCGATGGCACAAACACCTTCGTCTCGAGTAAAAGGTGTTCCTCATGAACTGGGCTGTGCCCTGTATGCCCGTGTTGCCAATTGGAAGACGCGCTGATTCGTACTGGCAGAAGGGCATCTGTCCAATTACAAGCAAGGTGGTAATTCCTTCATTACGGGGAAGATGACATGGAGGTCGTGTAACGGGGTTACACTAATGGTTGTGATAACCAGGTACATTGGTGTGGTACACACAGTAAGAGATCAGTGTCACTGATAAGGCGTACTTTTGTATCACATATGCTAAGCGATAGTACCGTACCCAATCGGTTATGGTTAGAGGATATCCATCGTAATAGGGTCTTCATAGAGGTGACGTAGTTCTGGTGTGGTACACAAGAAGAACTACGATGAGGACTATTCGATTAGATATCATAGTTTTAAGGTTGAAGACGTAAGTAAGGTTTATTATCGCTAGAAATCAGTAAATATATTCAGTTCCCCTTTTGATCGGTTTCAGACATGTGTCTTTCTAAGACGTCTCTGGTCGTAAGAGTTAAGTGCCTGAGTTCAGGCTAAGAACTCTTGGGCATTAGTGCCACGTGATTCCTTGGATTCGTAGTTCCCTGAACCAAGACTAGAAGCTTAAGAGCTTGTACGTACACTTAGACTCAAGTCTCAATAAGTCTGCAAGACCTGAGACCATTTAAGTTCATACCCGTTTAGTTTGATACACTAAGAGACTTTACGAGTCTAGAAGTCTTCTTCTAAAAAAGGAGTAAGGGTATCCGCTACAGGTCGTGAAAGGAGAGCTTGATCTTTCACCGGATAACATCCTCTGGAGATCTATTTGAACATCAGGGCCAATCAAGGTCGTGACGCCTGCACCAAAGGTGTTTGATCATCAAGTACAGCTATAGAGATGGAGTACTGGGTCAAGCCGGGGCGTACGCACATTTAACTTCATATAATAGTCAGATACGTGGCTATTTCATGATGATCTGCAGTGGCGCTTACGAATCAGAAGAACTGAATGTCCAAGTGATGGAGTTCTGAGTTCGATACCTGTGCAGACGCCATGGATTGAGACGTACTATCCGCTTCCAATATACTGGGGAAATCTTAAAATGTTCGCGGAAATGATAAGTAGTTGGATTCGAAGGAGTAGTGATCCAACATACGTTAAAAGAAAATGGTTGCTGTGTGAACAATTGGCGATAAAGGTTTCGGTCATTTACGAACTAGTAATAATCAAGACCACTTACTTGACGCGCCGTAGAATAGTGCACGCGAGTGACTGCTCCATAGATGAATATGGATTTATGAGAGGTATAAACGAATAATTTTGGTGCCGCAAACAGCGGCAATCAGCCCCCGATTACATCCTTATGCGTGACATAATGTGGTCGATGTGAACGGCGTGAGGATAAGCGATACTTCGGTGCTGCATCAATGCGTGCGCCTCGTGCTACTTTCACGGGCAAGTGAGTAAACAGTAATGGCGAATTGAGTATTTGAGATCTACTCCTGACGAAACTGGGCGTAGTTCTGAGCTGATTCTGATAACGAATCAGAATGACCCAGCCGAATAAAAAATGAACCCAGCCGTTTAGCATTTGCCTAAAAAATAGAGAGTTGATATATTCACACCCTTTTCCTTTCAATTCACACCCTTTTTCAAACCTGATATTCACACCCTTCCTGCTAAACCTGATATTCACCTTCTTTTGCCAAACCAGTTATCATACCCCATTTCCTCGTATTATTTCTCGACCTAACACAATCGAAAAATTATTATATTATATTTTGTGCCTTCATTTCACACCCTTCTCCGCAATATATTCGCTTGACAGGAGTGCACCTTCAAGAGCCATATGAGATATATCTTGTAATTAAAGCTATGATACAGTAAAAGGAACTATTTAGGAGTTTATCTTGGCCTATTCGTGTAATATTGAAAGGGGTGATCATTAGTAGGTAAATCGACGTCATTATCAAATTCATCGCTACAGTCTGCGAATTGATATAGTACATACCATAAAGATTTATTCTACATTTTAAGCTTCAGTTCCATGATAATAGAAAAATCCCTTCACCAGAGCTGTTATGAATACTCCCCTCGAGCTCTTGTGATGCCCGTCCGGTCCTCCTTCGCACCCACCACAGGCAGTCTGGACTAAAAGTGAACAAAATATCGGAAGTTTAGATTCAGATGCACAAAGTAGCTGCAAAGTCATTGCTGCACTCATTACGCATTAGTATGTCGTTGTGATCAGCTCGGAAAAACTCTTGTAGTAGGGCCGCGGAATGAACGCACTATAGGTATCTATTTTGATTACTTATTACAGGATTTAAGAAGGGTGCAGGTGTTCGCATATAATCACACAAGTTCATTGCGTATTTTCGATGGTTGCGCGCTCTTTAGTGGGCGAGAGCACTATTTAATAGTGTAGGCAGATTGTGATATGCAACCGCGTGAATGGTACGCTATCAGTTTCTCATCTTTTACAGACTTTCCTTTGAATATAGGCATGGTATGTAAAAAAACAGCAGCGTGTGTCTGAAAAATCGGAACCAGAATAAATAGATTATTATTTAGGGAGGCGTTAAGCATCCACCCTCTCGCAATAATTATCCACCCCCTCACACTTACAATGCTCTGATTGGTCAATGAAAAGAAATGCAGCGAACAATCGCTGAAATATCAATGAACGGTAAACTAAATCGCCGGCCCCTTCGCTAAGCTTGTGCGTCTGGGCATATTATTCCCTTAAAGTTATAAAAATCGAATTGCTCTACACGACCGCTTCTCTGGCTTGGCTTCATACGCACACTTTGGCCACTGCGCACAACAGGCGCGTTTAATTGTGAGCACTGATAGTATATTACCTTGACGTCACCGTCCTTCCTCCTGCCAACCCACTTGGTACGCTTCGTAACAATAACATATCCCTGTGGCGTTGCATGGGCCTTTAAATTAGCTTAAGCCTCAGCAAGAGAAGCATGTGCCAGTGTTATGGGCGGTGTAGGGACGCTCATTTTCAAGGAGCTGTGAGAAAAGGGATAGTTGCAAGAGGAAGATGGTTGTTCGTATGTAAAAACCTGCGGTTGGTGGGAAAAGTGTTCCTTTCATTCCTTGTCTGACCAATCGGGGATTAAAATAGGCAATACGTTTCCTTCTTTTTTACCAATTACAGCATTGTAACTGTGTGGGGGTGGATATATATTGCGAGGGGTGGTGGATGCTTAACGCCTCCCATTATTTATCGGCGCATAAACTTTATCCAGCTAAATAGAGAACACTATTTTAAGTATTTAATATTGCTATTATTATTTTTTTGCGAGCCCGAAGGGTAAAGCCATTAGTGAGTGTGCGCGAGGTTGAATACCGAACTTTTTAATCGTACTTATCTGTGTATGTGCCTGTCTGTCTGTAAATAACGCGGTTAGGTGTACCTTATCCGTACTAAGTGCGATCTAGCCTGTCCCCCTCATAGGTCGATTAGCACGATAGGTATCACTCTTTGGCTAGGTCACTATTGTGACGCACGCATGGGATTGGCTTAAAATCGATCAAAGGTGAATATGATCACATAAGCAAATGATGGACGCTTAAAGCACAGGCCGATCGCGTTGGCCTACATTACTGCATTGGTTTAATACAGAAATTTACAGCGTCATACACATTCTTCAGTGACTTCTGTTATATTGTGTTTTGCAACTTGATTCAGTTCGGAGAACTGAATCACTTTATCAAAGGGCGAGCTCCAGAGCTTGCTCCCCTATCTTATATTAGGGTGCCAATATCGGCTCTAAAGGGAAGGGTGTGAATTTAAGGAAAGGGTGTGTGAATATATCAACTCCCAAAAAATAACTCGTTTTATCATTTTCTGTCTAGAATTGTACCATGACACAAAAGTAGGGGAATCGGGGCATTGCCTATTATTGTCGAGCCAAATCGAAAGTTACACCGATCAAATAAAGCAAAAAAATGACCCACTTACTCACATACGTTAACACCTACCATCCCATAGCACATCCATCAGCCCGTCCATCCGACCCAGCACAGAGCACTCCGGTCGTTGGATCACGAACAATAATTTGTCCACGGCCGAATATCATCCGCTCAAGACCCTTAATTTTCACCACAGTGTGCCCAAAGACCTCACTAAGTGCAGCAATCGTACTCGATCCGAAATCGCTTTCAATCAGCACGGCACTACCGCCATCTTGGTGGGCAAAGTCGATACAAAATCGTGGAGCATCTAATGCTTCTTGCGGGTTCATGCCATGTAGAAGCATGCGACCTAGCACCTGGACATGACCTTGAGGTTGCATGAAGCCACCCATGACTGAGAAACTCGAGTGTAGCTCACCGGTATCTTCGAAAGTGGTCAGTCCGGGAATAATTGTGTGATATGGTCGCTTGTTCGGGGCAAGTGCATTCGGGTGCTCTGCTGTTCCTCCATGCAGCTCAAAGTTGCATCCTCGATTTTGTAGTGTAAAGCCACAGTGTTTGGGCACAAGCCCCGTGCCGAAGTCTTCGTAGTTACTATTCACCATGGACACTGCATTGCCTTGTCCGTCAATCACCTGGAAACTAACAGTATTGCAACTGAGTGTCGGGCTTCCAACCGTTGAATTAATCGCAGCTTTGGTGCGATCGATCAGAGCTGCACGCTTTTTGGCATAGTCTTGACTCAGTAACTCCTTTACAGGCACCGACGCATTGTGCTCTACGTCGCTCACGTACCACTTGGCATCTGCAAAGGCAAGTCGAAGTGCTTCAATCTGTAAATGCACCTCCTGTGCACTACCCGGCGGCGGCAACCCGCCATCGTTTATCAATTGCGAAAGAATGTTGAGCGCGAGCAGAGCCGTGATTCCCTGCCCATTCGGCGGGATCTCGTGCACCTGAACACCTTGGAATCGAGTGGAGATTGGTGTCACGAACGTGGACTTGTGGTTCTCGAGATCGGCCAGCGTCAGGACGCCTCCTTTCGCCCTCACGATATCCACGATCGCTTGAGCTATCCGTCCCTCCTTGTAAAATGCCTCCTTCCCCTTCTCCGCCACTTCCGTTAAACAGTTGGCAAGATGTTCATTCACGAACACCTCGCCAGCTTTCGGCGCGTCTTCTTGAGCATTCAGCAATTCAGTTGCATAAGGTCCACGCAGCAATTGCCATTTGCTCCGTTTCCAGCTTGCCGCAGTCAACGGACTCACAGGGAACCCTTCACGTGCTAATTCGATGGCAGGGGTCAGGATGTCTCGTAGACTCATTGTCCCCCAAGATTCGATAGCATCCACCCAGCCTGCAACTGCTCCGGGGACCGTGACAGCATGACCGTGACCACTAGGAATGACTTTGTTATGCTGTCCGAACTCCTGGATGGCCTTCTCTGCTATAAGAGCGGCAGGACTGCGACCGCTGCCATTGAGCCCACGAATCTGCTTGGTTTTGCTGTCAAAGGAAAGCAGAAAACAGTCACCTCCGATGCCAGTTGAACATGGTTCCGTGACGTTCAGAGCAGCCGCGATGGCAATAGCAGCGTCGACTGCATTGCCATTGCGTTTCAAAATACGCAGCCCAATTTCAGACGCTAGAGGTTGGGAACAGGCCACTATTCCATGACGACTGTAAACGGGCGAGCGAGTACCAATGGAGACCATGTATAGCTGGAGGAGAACACGACATGCGGTTGTCTAACGTTGCAATGGGACAGGTACGAACGCTGCTCCGAATAGCGTGATGTATCGAGGAAAAAGCGGAGCGGAGACACTTCTTCCTTTGGATCAAACAACGCTTTTACTTCCCCGAAAAGTATCTTGATGCAGGCTCGATACAAGCAGGTGGAGCAGGCTTAAACGATGACGGTCTCACAAGGGGTCAGGATGGATGCGAAAGGTGGTTATACGGGCTTTGTCTGAGTGAGTATATGACTCGTAGGAGTTGGAATGCAATCGAAAGCAATTGCAGAGGAAGGATAGTGCAGCTTTACTGCTACTTGTATCAAAAACTGTTGCATATATATACACACCCCTGTCCCGTCAGCGAGAAGGATGTCGACAAGCAGTTGAAGATCCAGCTTTAGTTGGCGTCACTTTGCCTGATTAATAGGTTTGACGAAGACATACAGCGTACACAAGTTCTTTCGAGACGTGTGTCTCGTTCGTGGGTTTGTTGTCCTTGGTCGAGCAAAGATGTGACCGATGATGTGCAAGTACGTCGAGTAGGGGGGAATGTCACTCAAAAAGGGTCATTGCACCAAGCCAGGAGCGAGAGAGAGAGAGTGCAGAGCGATACACTATAGATGCTTATCGTATTGGCAAACTCAGTAAACAAGGGCGACTACGAGCATATCGAGACATCGGAGTATAAATATAAACACGGTCATCATGAGAGAGGGTTTGCTTTTTTCAGTCTACAAGTTCCACCAATCCACCACCAGAAGAGCAGTAAACCAACGTGTCTAGTATCCATTACGTCTGTCAAAAAAACTCTAGCGTCAGATGTGTTGCAGGATGTACAAAGAGCTCAATCCATCACAACTACCAAACAAACAACGGGTGGTCGTGCTTCTCACGGCACATTGATAACGTGAGGATTCAACGTTCATCAATCCTCATCCTCTTCCCCACCCCTACTTACTGTGATGATCCTCAGCATTCTTCCACATCGTTTCATAGCTGTAGGTACCAAGAAGTTTATTGCAATCTGTAATCTTCACGGGAATAGCGATGAGATCAGCTTTAAAATCGGTTGCCGTGATGTTTGGAGCATGCACCTCAAACTCCTGATCCGGGAGGAAGCAGCACACAAAGTCGTGGTATCGACCATAAGCTGCAATGCGCTTTTCCGGAGTCATCTTAACCACGTGCTTGACCGTACCAAACAGGAGCATCCGAACGGCCTGGGAGCTGCCTAGACACAAGTCGCGGGACGAAATGCGCGGTCGAAACTTCTCGGGAATCATACACGAATTGGACGGCCGGATGAAATCCAACGTCAGGGCGAGGGAAGCCTTGGTAGAGTTTCCTGCGCCAAGTGTGCTAGCCGTTTCAACAAGCGAGGTGATGAGGGGGGTGACAAGTAAGATGGGTTCGTCAATCATGTGGAGAAAAATCAGCGCACCCATGATCGCACCCGAGACGACGTTACTCATGCCGCCAAAAATGGCGCTCACACCACGCATGAGGCCATGGATAACGGCCGATCCGCCAGCGACGAGCAGCACGGTTTCAGCCGTGAAGTCTGCTGGGTGGTGCCTCACGTGGAGCAGAAACCCTCCAGCCATGTTTAAAGACGTGTTCTTGGGGTCATCCCAAATCATGATGCTCACCAACTTGATGTTCTTGCCAAACTCCTTGAAAAAGTCGATCACCTGGCGCATACCCACGAGCGGGTGACGAAAGACGTTGATGACCCATTGGATCGTGTCCGCGATCGTATGTGCAGCAGCAATGGCCGTATCGGACACGAGGTCAACGACCCTTGTGAACACCCTCTTGAACTTCTCCGACGTCGGCAGGTTCTTGAACATCTGCTTCTTCTGGCGGTGCTCAATCTTGAAAAAGTCCCACAACGTGTTGTTCGGGTGGCTCAACATGTACGCCGACATGGCCGCATCCGCAGCTTTGGCCTTTATTTCATCGGCCGAGAGGAGTTCCTGCTCCTCGGTAAATTTCACTATCACGGGACACACGTTGTAGATATCCACGACATTGGCGCTGGAGCCAGAGTCACTTGCACTGCTGCTCAATGACTTGAACGAATGTTCATAACCCGAGGTGACGGAAGCGAAGAGGACGAGGTGGACAATGGACAATAAGGAGTGACACATTGCACTGGTAAGGGAAGAGGAATTGTGATAGATTGGGAAAAAAATACACGCACAGGTCGGAGTTCCCCTAGAAGAAAAAGCAGGTTGGTGGTGACCAGTCAGTAGTGAACCGGGTCAGTTTTGTCCGAAGTCCTCCTCCTCCGATTCCTGAATTCGATCTCAATGCTGACATGTACATGCAATTGAAGTTGCGTTTTGTTGACTTCCTGTACCTGAAACAGTGCAATACAAGAGAGGACATTTTCTGGTCGCAAATCCTTCGAGCTGCATCGAGAAAAAGTGGTGTCCGCCGTCGGATGTGGATCGAGGCTGGCTCTCAAGTCTCAAGGGTATCCGACGACGAGGTACTACTGTGTGGACTTCGGGGTACCATGCCTGTTCGGTACAAAGTCGGCCACTTTGGTCGACTTTGTTAAGGATCGCCTTTCTAAACAGCACAGCGAAACACTCACACGAAGCAGTATCACAATGAGATTCTCAGCGCGGCGCGAAGGCAGTTTCTATACCAATTTATTGCAATAGTCGGTGCTGAAACGGGTATCTAGATGACCTTCACCATTATTGTAGCTATTGCTTAGTAAGATATGTAAAGTGTGCAAGAAGGGAGGATATTTGGTGGACACTTGTTCAAGAATTTCTGTCGGAATTCTGTCGATAAACTTGTGTCCGCCACGAGGTCCAAGAAGTAGCTCTGAAAGCCCTTCAGTAAGTGTTCAGAAGGACGATCCGGAAGCGATAGAGATATCAGTCTGATCTGCTGGAATCGACCGTAGTAGTTGACTGCACGGGACGTCGACCCGAAGAGAGCTAGTTTCTGGCACATGTTGCGACGTGGGGCGCCATTTGGCCGCTTGTTTATGCTAATCGGTAGAGGCAGAACAAACTGGAGTGATGACGGCAACCCTGGCCGCTGCTTAACAGAGGGTAAGGCGCATAGATAACACCATGCAAATAGACCATCTGAACCAACCAACCATAAGTACAGGAATGAAATGGGACCTTGTGTGGCTGAGCTTGTCCATTTGTTTGCATATATTGACTTGTATACTATCGATCAGACGTTTACAAATATAAAGCGACCGATTCTCTGAGAACGGAGAATAAATATTTGCTATTGCCCGTCCTGACAGCTTATGTGGATCTTTGAAATCGCATGATGACTCACGTTGCCCCATTCAGCTTCTCTGTCAATGTCTGCAGAAATATACGCACGGTCGATTCAATATAAGACATAGTAGCACATGGCAGTGCAGGAGCTCGCGCTAACAAAAGTTATGGCAATGAGATTCCTTCCCGCTAGAGTTGGCGTGAGCTGTGTTTTGAGCTGTCTTGCTTGGCATGAGCCTGGAACTTTTTGGTAGATAGCTGACCATATTTTTCTAGCGATCACCATGCGCAGTGCCGACGATCATCAAGCACAAACAGCTCTACGTTTCTAAAACATTCGTTCCGAGGACGATTTGGTATCCGGACCAGCACTTGAACAGGCCTGCCACCAGGATGAAGTCAGTTGGACCAGTCAAATCAGCGTCAGAAGTTCTGGCTGTCATCTAGTGATATGTGTGACAAAGACGAGCGTTTGGCGTGAATTCTCATTGGGCCGAGGCGACCAGCTAGGAGCAGTATCCGGTAGTGCACCAATGATCCGAGAAGTGTGCAGCATCCAGTTTCTTGCAAGCGATCGCAGAATGATGTGCTAAGACGGACAAGGTTTATTCAGATGGACTCGTGACATCCGTCATATATCCTGATGTATATTGAATCCCTTAAACATTTGAGCTCGTTTACTAGGGCTGTCGTTAGTGTTCAACGAACAGTATACAGATCGATCGTTTCTATTCAATACTCAAGCACACACAATCTTTGCAATTATCATCGGTCTTACCTTTTACAGAATCTCATGCCAATGCTGAGGTACAGCAGTCCAAATACGAGCGCGAGAGTCAGAAATGACTTCGAGCTGCACTTCATGACCGTCTCTTTTGTACTATGAGGTGAGCCAAAAGGTGTCGACCAGATAGAGCGGTTGGCATGCTTGCCTTCTCTGACACGTTTTTGTCAGAGCTTCTGCTCGATAAAACGCAACAAGTTCACCTGTATCAGAGCTTGTTCGAAGTGACGCACGAATGAATCCAAAACAGCTCATACCGCACAGGAACAGAAAAAAAGAGCGTCGCTTCAGTGCCCTCATCGCGTGATTCCTCGGTCCAGTGAGAACCAGTCGAGTCAAGACTATGGGTACCAACCAGCACGTGCCTTCAATTTCCATACGAGACAGTCGACAAGGCTGTCTGCCCGACTCCATCAACTTGGCACCTGTGCTGTCTATATTAAAAACTGCATACATCTCGAGCAGGTCGCTTAGTGAATTACCGATTACGGGCGTTTCTCTCCACTTGACTAAACTAGGGGATGCATGCATACACATACAAAAATCATCAGTTATTCAGTCAGTCTGTAAGCTAGTACTAAGACCTAAGGACTGCCAACCAGCCAGCAGCTACAATATGTATGTATGATTTTTTTACCCATCAACTAGCTTCGTGCCCAGTCAATCGCAATTCCCGTTTGCAGTCATTTGCAAACTTCCTATCACCATGATTCGCACCGGTCATGAAGTTAGCATTGCGTTCGCCCTCAACATTGCAGCTGGAGCAGCAACAATCCTAGGGGGCATGGTAGTTTTTAGCAAACAGCTCGTTTACTTGGCCAACCCCGTTAGTTTAGCAGTTGCACTAAGTGTCTCGTCCGGTGTGATGATGTTCATCTCGTTCGTCGAGATCTTCAATGAGTCGGTGCACTTATTGAAAGAGGGCATTCAAACGGACACGATGACGGAGGAGACAGCTACGGGGCATAGCTGGCTCATTGCAACAGGTTCGTTTGCTGCAGGTGTCGCCCTTATTTACACGATCGACGTCATTGTGCACAAGATCTCACCTGACCATGAGATGACCGAGCTAGAAAACTTCGAGGATGTTCGTGACTCGATACGAAACATGGAAAGCAGCAAAGCAGCAGGGAAGGTCTCAACTCCGTGTGTGGAGACGGGTCTGTCGACAACTGCGGACCCGACCAGTCAATTTGTCAAAATGGACGTCAACTCGCAACGTGCCTTGCAACGCATGGGGGTGCTAAGTGCCCTTGCTATTGGCATTCATAACCTCCCAGAAGGTATCGCTACCTATGTCGGAGCAATGCAGAAACCTTCGGTCGGATGTTCACTTGCAATTGGTATTGGTCTGCACAACATCCCCGAAGGCATTGCGGTTGCAGCTCCAATTTACTTTGCCACTCGCTCTCGCTGGCGAGGACTCATGTGGTGTGCGATCTCAGCTGCTGCTGAACCGGTCGGTGGCATCATTGCGTGGCTAGCGATTGGCAACGGGATGGATCCAATCTCGGAAGGTATCCTCTTTGGCCTCGTGAGTGGCGTCATGGTCTGTATCTGCGTCAAGGAGTTGATTCCAACGGCCTACAAATTCGCCAAGGACAAGACGTATATTGTTGCAATTGGTATGTTCGCGGGTATGTTCGTCATGATGGCGAGCCTCACGCTGTTTGGCTACGCGGGGGCGTAAGCACGAGCGGTTGCTAGCTCTAAAAAAACTAATGGCGACTCACTTCCGAGCGAGTCAAACGACCTGAACTCGACTTTGTACTGCAATATATCCGTTCATTGAAGAAAACTGTGCTCGTTGTTTTAATTCTTATGATTTGTACACAACTTCAGGAGTTTTACTGTAGCTGGTGGTATGTATTAAACGGGGATACTCATTATGGTTCTCTAATAGCTACTACATAACAAAACGTCGTGCATTCCGGATCTAAGAACGCGGAGGATGACTGTATCATAACTGTATTAACGGATGGTGGTAGCTCTTCTTCAAGCGGCTGCGTTGTCGTAGCACTATTATTTTGCGTACAAGTACAAGCTTGACAATGATATCACCTCGAGCTCGACTCATGTCGGTCGAAATATGGTCGAGGTCCATAGGGCTGTCGAGTATTGATGACACAGTGAATAGCAAACCCGGATCTAATGGGCTCGAAAAATGACAAGAATCTGCACCATTTCTTCAGCATCCAGACGTGGTCAGGTTGCTATCGTCCATTGATCATATCAACATACTGTCGTTGACTGTTCACACATTGTACTCCTTGAAACGTTCGAGGCAATAAACTACGATTCCGGAGTTAAGATTCGTACGTACATAGACTGATAGTAGCTACAGCATTGAATCAAAAAGCATACGCGAGACCATTATGCATCAGTGCAGTAGTTTTTCTACTGTACCAGCAGACAACTTCCTCTATAAACAAGTCGTGTATCATCTAGTACACCTTATTACGAGTTAGGAAATGCAAATACCGTCTCGTGGCAAGAGACCGCATACCATGAATGAGGTTTATAAAAAAACACTGGCCTCGCTACAATATGGGTGTGGCTATCCTATCTATTGCTTGAGCGCGACCCACTCTAGTTGGTGAGGTATTGATCCAAAGACTCTCCAGAAATATCCTCGATCTGCTTGATTACGCGGTGACACGTCTTCTCCACCTCGACATTCGTATCCTCCATGAGTTCCGCTAAGAACGGAATGCTCTCCGGCAGCATGGACAAAAACTCATCACCTATCACTTGATAACACTTTTCCACCGTCACCAGTGCTGCAAGACGCACTGCTGCAGATTCGCCACGAGACTTCATCAGGACAGCATAATGCAGCGGTTTCCACAGCAAGTCGCTCTTGGCTGCCCAGGCCAAATTTGCCAAACACGGCGCTACAGTCTCTAGCGCAAACGTCCGCAAAGATGGGTCGTACTGCAGAACGTCCAGCACATCCACCAACGGAGTGAGCACCACGTCAAAGCGCTCCTTCTCCATAAATCCATTGTTATCGTGCATAAAGCAGCCGTCGAGTGCACGCACCACAGTGTTCAGCAACACTATGTTGAGTTCCCGCTCAGTCTTCTCATCAGCCACAGAAGACATAGCGCTACGCTTCGCTTTCTTGGCTGGTGGTCCGACCTCACTGGCAAAGAAATCGTCCTCGTCGCCACTTTCACAGTCCTCTGAGGCCTGTGGCAGCTTGTGCATCAGCACTTTTCGGCTTTCGCATAGTGACGACGTCAAGAATGGGAGCACGTGTGTGTAATATGGGACGAAAATACCACGCAGACGCTCCGAGAGCTTGACGACCAGCTTGAAAAACGAAATACGGCGCGAGATGTCGCCACCCTTGCCAGATGAACCGACACGCGCTTGTGCCCACTCCGCCAGCTTGAAAAACAACGGCTTGAGCTGCTTTTCGCTTAGTTTCAGAATAAACTGAACAAGGCAATCGAGAACCTCTTCCTCAACATCATCCACGTTCTGCAGCTTCGATGCGTGCACGCGACGGGCATCCAACGCAGTCACGAAAAAGCGTGCAAATGAAGGCAGATGCTTTCGGAGAGCCGACGAGTCCAGATCGTTTACAACAGTTTCCACAACCGAGAACAACCGAGTCACGCTCGTATCACTTCCCAACGTTAACACGTGCTCGTACGCTCCAAATAAAGCAGGAAGAAGCTGTCGCAACTCGACATGATTGCACAGGTTCAAGAAGCAGCAATTTACCGACATCAGCACTCCTGTATTCGACGGAGATAAGAGTGCTGGTGTCAAAAGAGAACGAACGACAGAGGGCAGGTACGGGCCCAAGAATTGAGGAATTTTATCCGTAAACACCTCCAACGCTGCAAGCAAACACTGCAACACTGCCTTAGTGCCACTCACTACTCCATGACTTGATGAGCAGTACTCGATTCCCTTTAAGAGTCGAGGGAAAAACGTCGGTAAAAGGGGGAAAACAACAGGACCGACTGCACGGCCAATTGAAGACAGGCACACGAACGCAGAACCAAACAAATGCATGGTCATGGACGACGAGTTGACAATGTCCAAATCCACGTATTTCGTAATGGTCGGAAGAATCTTCTGAAAGCGCTTGGTGTGATTTGCAGCAAAGTTGCGTGCCAGAATATCCACGCTGAGTAGTGCCGTCTGAATGTTCATGCTGTTCTCCGTACCTTCAGAATTCTGAAGCATACCATCCAGCTCGTCCAGCATATCGATAAATAGCAACGCTTCACCTGGAGACAAGGACTCGCGCTCCTCCTGAAGTCGCTGATTGAAAAGCTGCATCGCCTTTTTACGAACCAAGCTGTTGTCATGGTGCAGTAGCTCGCTGATGACCGCGACAAAGCCAGGCGTGGATAAAAGCTGCTGAAGTGTGCCCAGGATATCCATTGTATCCGCAGCAAGGGCCGCCCAATATCCGCTCTCATCGTTGTGCGATGACTGTTCCCGAGCTACCCGACGGAAGTACAACAAGTCGAGTTGTGCCAGCATCAGATAATTGTGCTGCAAGACGTCAACGTCATCATCGACTTTCAACTGATCACGTTTTCGTTCATAGCTCAAGATCTTGTGGTGTAACTCACGAGAACGCAGGTGTGCAGCAACAAACTTGACAAGAATCGAGTTCATTTGTCGAGAAAGAGTCTTCGACTTCACCAACCTCTCATCCAGCACAAAGCGCTCATACTCTACACCGTCATCATCTTCGTCCTCATCAATCTCGTCAGTATCCGTGTCAGCATCTTCCACCACGTGAGGCAATAAATCCCGCGTCAAACGAAGAATCATCGCCAAACAAGACACTTGCTCCGAGCACTCAAAGCTAGAGCACAAACTGTGGGCAAAGTGAACACGCTCACACTGGCTGACCAAATCTTTCACAATAGCCGCGTGCTGCAGCAGTGCCACAACACAGTACGGCAGTAGCTCACTTCCGAGAGACTTGACCACCACTTCGAAGAGAATCAAACGCTTGCTCGTTGGTATTTGGCTGAATGCATCCACGAAGAGACCGATAAACCGCTGTGATGTAATCAAAGCACTGGCTTCCTTCTCCTCGGCTGTCACAATGTGAGGAACCACTGCTTTGATTATCGTTTCGAGGACGTGGTATGAATATTCGTCCTCGAGACGAATTGAACCAGTGCTGACGAAACTTAGGATGTTGTCCAGTGATGCAAGCACACTTGCAGGGTACAATCCTACTAATGAGCTAATGAACAGCAAACCCTCGTTGCGCGTTTGGGGCGACGAAGTACGACTTAGACACAAAAGCGTGTGTTTGACAAGAAGCCCAGGCTTCACACTTGTTGCCAAGCACTTGGTGCCACTTGTTAACTGTTCGCTAGCTTGACTGGAAGTTGAAGGCATGACCTCACAAACTCGGCGCAAGCAGCTAAACAAGACCTGCACGATGTATTCCGATACGACGTCCTCGTGGATTTGGTCACAGAAGAGAGCTAGCACGTCGCACAACGTTGCAAGAAGCTTGTTTGTATCAAATTCTGCCCCCTTGTAGCTCGAAGCATTGTCGACCCGGATAGCGAGAACCTCGAGGATGCAGCCCAGCTCTGCTATTTTCACCTCAGCAGATAGCTGTTCTGTCAGCAATCCCACAAATATGCCGTGGTTGATAGGCAGGTTGCTAAGACACTGAACCACCTTGGAAGCAACAGCTTCCTCTGCAACCATGAGCAAACGGAGCATCTTCGCAACAATAGCAGAACGAGATCCATCATCGAGGGCAGCGTAAAACTGTGCCGACAAATTTGTCGCCAAATAGATCTGCAGCTTGTGAAAATGCGAAACGAAATCCTTTTCGGAGCGCAGAACACCCAACACAGCTTCCACAAACTCCTTTGGGACAGCAGGTTTTCCTCGTTTTGTCGTAGTCACGGCAACGCCCACGTCCAAGTAGTGCCTGAGAAATCCAGTTAGCATTTTCAACGTAGACTCGTCCGCATCTTTGGTCGAGTACCCAGACAGTGCTTGCTGAAAAAAGTCGACAGACTGAAGCCAGAATGAGGTTCTCTTCACTGATGCTAACAAATCCAGTAGCTTCACTGCAATGCACACTTCGTCATTGCTGGCAGAAGACACGAAGTTTATCAGAAGCTGGAAGAACGAAGAGCTCTCTTTTTGAACACAGTACGTGCCGCAAAGCGCAACCACCGAGTTGCCGTCCATTAGTATGTCCTGCTTTGCCTGGAGAAAATATGAAGACGCGTTCTGCAGTACTTTCAGGTCAGTTGATTTTGAAGATCGCACAGCGTCTCCACACGATAAGATCCAGCGGTCGAGGCACGAAGCCGCAGAATGACGCACTGCCTTACTACGATCCGAGAGTGCAACTATGACAACAGGGACGATGTGGACAAGCTGTCGCAGCTCTTTATCAGACTCGGTACATGAGAGCCCTTCGAGCACAGCAGATACAATATCCAGCGAGCGCGATTTTGCCAGCACTGTCAAAACGTCATCCGTGGAAACAGACTTAGTGATGATGCGTGTCATCGTTGGCAGCAACTGGTCCGTCAGGTCTCCATGAAATAAGTCAAGCAAGCACTCTTGGGTGCGAACGAATATGGAGTTCGGAGACTGCAGCAGTGTAGCGACACAAGTGTCAAAAGTATCACGGGACATAGCAAATTCATTACGAGCAATCCGAGCCAGCTTCGACGCAATACGTGCCGCGTCTTTATTGACCTCTTCCGATACGTCAGCTTCACACAGTGACACAAACTTTTCCTTCAGAATACACCCAGAGGATTTATTCAACGACGCCAAATGCTTCCGATCACTTTGCGACTTCAAGTCCTTCGCCGCTAGCTGAGAACTCGCCGCAGACATGACATCTATCACAAAACTCGTAAGAGATCTTTCATTAAATTCCGACGTCCGTGTCCAGCGCAAACAATACGGTAGCAATCTTGGAACGTCAGCAGAAAGAGCATGTCCAAAAGCTTCGGCCATATCGTCTACACTTTTCTCCGTTTTTGTCAACAACATACAAGCGCTCACACCGAATGGGTGGTCAAGAGCTGCAATCCATGTCCAAATCGTGTCCACGGAAACAATACTTCTGGCATGTACGAGCGAAACGAACACCGTCAGCAGTTTCTCGTCCGTTTCTGACGATCCGGACGCTTTCCGAAAATTCTTCAATACGAAGCCAGCAATAGCCTTGACGAGGGCAGCTTCTCCGCGAGCAGTCCATTTGCGTATTGCATAGACAAGTGTTTTAAGCCCTTTTCTTCGGGAACACAAGGTCAGCATCAGGTCGCCGAGCGAACTAGAAACCATGTAATGGACAATTCCCTTGTCGTCGTCGAGCATCCGACGCAAAAGAACATCCGCACTTCGAAGGACCTGAATCTTGCTCGCCGTCGCAGCTTCTGCACTAGCATCGTTCATCTTCGCCAGCGAGTGTAAAGCCTTGTATCGGATGCGCACTGTCGGATGGTCCAAAGCAAGAGCCAAGGACGTGTTCGCGTCCATAGACAACGGCACAAAGTGCGCCGAGTTAGCCACATTCTCGAACGTCTTGGTCAAAAACTCGTTCAGCTTCTTGTCCTCCTTACTTTGTTTCGACAACACGCTGGTAATCGCAGTGTCTACCCGTGTTGCGTTTTTCTTGCTCAGCACAATCAGCGCCTGCGAAATCGCTATTACACGTGCATCATCCATCATGAATGCCTGTTCTTGAGCCTGTTCGATCATTTTCTCAACCAGCTCGCCTGTGAACTCATCCACGACCGAAACGCTCCCAGTCAGCGTCGTCAACAGTCGAAAGTAAGCATCATCGCTCGACTTCATCTGTCGAGTCAGAAAGACGACCAACATGTGGACAAACGTGGCCGACTCGTACTTTGACGTAGCGTCCCGCACAAAGTCCGCTGCGTTTTCCATGTGCACCAAGTGTTTTCCTGCTGAGACCGACAACCGGAACGACGATTGAGTCTGTGCTAGGAAAATCACACACAACAGCGCATTCACCTGTGCGCCAGCATGCGTGTGCTTGACCAGTGCCTTGACCAAAGCATCCACCACTTTGTCCGTCAACGTCGCTTTCGACGCCAACTTGGTCGCAATCATGTACGCCGACGACTGCAACTCGGGAAAGTCTGAGCTCTTGAGTGCTGTCAGTAAGTGCGGGATCAGCCACCGTAGGCGCTGCTCCGTCACTTTGCACTGTTCCAAAAGCTGCAACACCACGAGCGTGTATAGCGACGTGAGCTTGGCATTGCTCGCGCCAATGCGCGTCGCTGCCTCGAAAATAAACTCCACAACCGACGAGTCGTCTATTGCCCGTTGGACAAGCGCTGCACGCAGCAACGGCGTATTACCCTGTGTCTTAACCGCCAGTAAAAACTCCCACCGCGTCTCGTGAATATGGAGCAGCCGCACCATGCGCACAAACCACGACGACTCATGGTACGCCACAATGGTGGCCATCACAGCGTCCACATTGTACTGATGGACCTGGTAGCGCCGCACGAGGAACTCGAGCACTTTGTGCGCAGCGTCCAGTATAAAGTAGGCGCTGAGCGCGTCCAGGACCTTGCCAAGCGCCGAATTCAGCTCGTGCTCGTCCTGCTTAGAGCTCTGTGCACGATGAAAGTGGATCCGCTGGCGGCTAAAGAGCGCAGCCACACTTGCGTCGGCATCCAGTTCGTCAAAACGCGCGTCCAGTTGCTTGAGCTCCAGTAAGCCATTCCACGCCAAGTTGTAGATCGTCTCGTCGTCCAGGCGTGCAGCTTCGCGTTGGTCGTACAGGAACGAGGCCGTGCGTCGCTTGCTGCCGGCGCCGGCTTCGCGAAGCGCTTGGAGCTGTCGCGTCAACGCGCTGGCCATGCTTCGAGTTGACAAGTAAGTGGCCGAGTCGGAATTGACTGGCGGAGAGCAAAAGACCCGATAGTGGGTTATTCGCTTGAAGAGTTGATGGTGAACAAACGCGACGGTGCGTGGTACAAAAAGCGCTTTTTGTACCACGAGGTACTTGTTTTTTTTCGTGCTAGGTATTGTCGAGGGGTAGGGGTTGCTGTTGTTACGGATGGGAACCTTATGTGGGAACGATGGGTTTTAATCATTAGGGAGTATGTGTTTTTTGGGTAGTGTGATTGTGATTGTGTTGAACCCATTTTGGTTCCACGTGGACTTGAATGATGATCGTGTCGCGCGTGATGACGATAGCGGGGCGAAATAAGACGTTAATGACGAGAGCACGGGCGTCTGGGATCGATCAGACGCGCTATGTGGCAACGTATCCGAGTTTTGTCAAGATTGTGGAGGTGGGGCCGCGTGACGGACTGCAGAATGAGAAGACGCTCGTGTCCACGAAGGATAAGGTGCAGCTCATTCAGTTGCTCTCGAAGACGGGATTGCGTGCTATTGAAGCGACGTCGTTTGTGTCTCCGAAATGGATCCCTCAGGTAAATGTAGGCTCTTTGGGTAGTCAATATTCTGGGTAAATGAATGTGTGAGACCTTTAGTGACGTCAAGTGACTGGCAGATGGCAGACCATAGCGACGTGTTGAAAAGCATCGAACATCAAGCAGGTGTGTCGTACCCCGTTCTTACACCGAATATTAACGTACGTTATGGGTACTCTTTGTAAGATTAAATTGAGACAAGTACTCTAATTGTTACAAATTTCGGATGGTAGGGATTCGACAGTGCTGTTGAGGTAGGAGCGACAGAAGTAGCCATCTTTGGCGCTGCATCAGAAGCGTTTAGCAAGAAGAACATCAACTGCTCGATTGACGAAAGCTTGGAGCGGTTCCGTCCAGTCTGCGAGAAAGCAAGTCGACTTGGGATCCGTGTCCGCGGGTAATGTGATTTTATTGATCTGGCACAAGTGCGGGTTATCGCTGCTTTTCTTGTGGTAATGACTGTTGGTGCTTCAGGTATGTCTCGTGCGTGCTGGGATGTCCGTACCAAGGAAGCGTTGGACCGGACGCAGTTGCTGCCATTGCTCGGGAGATGCTTGAAATGGGCTGCTACGAGGTGTCATTGGGAGACACGATTGGTGTTGGCAACCCTGGTAAGGAATGCTTCACCCGTCGTTTCAAGACTAACTACCTGATTGACAACTAATTTCGGATGCCTTCCTGATGCTTGTCAAGCATCGACGCTAGCAATGCTGCAAGCCGCGAAACAAGTGGTTCCTGTCGAGCAACTTGCCGTGCACTTTCACGATACGTACGGGCAAGCGCTGTCCAACGTCCTCATCGCGCTGCAGGTAAGTCTTGACTTCTACTTTGGCTTTGAGCAAGGTAGCTCATGCATTCTTATACTGTTGTCTGTAGGAGGGCATTTCGGTCGTGGACAGCTCCGTCGCTGGCCTTGGTGGATGTCCGTACGCAAGCGGAGCTTCTGGGAATGTGGCGACAGAGGATGTGCTGTACATGGTCCACGGCCTCGGCATCGAAACGGGCGTGGACCTCAACAAAGTGATGGCTGCAGGTGCATTTATCACCAACGTACTCGGTCGTCCGACCAACTCGAAAGTCGCTCGCGCGTTGGCACCGAGCGAAAGGAGTCGTCTGTAGGTCGGACACTATCGGACTTGGTCGTCTATCAGTTGTGCGCTATTGGACTTGGTCGTCTATAAAAGTTGCCTGCATCACGATGACGCGATGCGGTCATCGTCATATGGTCTGCTAATTTTATTCAATCAAACCTCGCCCTTGCGGAATACGTACCACTCCCTCACCTTGTTTACCACCGTCGTACAATTCCTCTGCATTTGGACGACTAGCAGCGAGATTGTAAAAGCCGAAGTGACAACGAGAGAACGTGGCTGGAGCACATGGGCAGCTTCATTACTAAGTACAAATCGCATTCCTCCTCCACTGCGACTGGCGGTGCTGATAGTCGTACAATACCGAGCGGTGTACGTACACAAATCACGTCCAAAGATAAGGCGATTCTCGACCTCAAGAATGCTCGCGACCGCCTCAGACGGTATCAGACGCGACTGGACATTGAAGCGAAACAGCTGCACGAGAGTGCGAAGAATTTACTCCAGGCTGGCAAACGGGTGAGTGCGGTTTTGGTGATGTTTTCATTGATTATAGGTGTGCTGGGGGACTTCTGGCTCAGAAAAAAGCTGATGGCTGGTGGATGCAATGCCTGTTTGTTTTTTTGTACGCAGGACCGCGCGAAACTTGCGTTGAAGCTGAAGAAATACAAGGAACAGCAGATGCAGCAAGCAGACGAGCACCTGATTCAAGTGCTGGAGATGCTGGATACAGTCGAGTGGGAGACACGACAGCTGCAGGTGTTTGAAGGTCTAAAGGCTGGTAACTCGATTCTGAACGCTATTCACAAGGTACGCGGTTTTTCTTGTCGTACATCATTTGTACGCACAATGATCGGCGCTGATAACGAGTTGATTGGATTTTGTTGTCGGTTGTCGCCTGTTGGTTTTTTGAGCAGGAAATGACAGTGGAGGCACTGGAAGAGCTGATGCTCGAGACAGAGGAAGCACATACTATGGCAAATGTACGGACTAGTGATCTATGACGTCGTACTGCTATTGCGTCTAACGACTTTATGGCGATGATGCCTTCATTCAACAGGAAATCAGCAAAATTATTGGTGGTAACTTGACTGTTGAAGACGAGGACGCCGTGCTCAGCGAACTTGCCGAGATCGAGAAGATGGCGGTCGATTCACTCGCGCTTGCGATGCCGGACGCTCCACTTACCACTGGGCTGGAGACAGGTACGCACAAAGTGCTATCCTGCGATTTCATCCCTCGAAAAATCGTTGAACTTATTCAATGTAACTGACATTTTATCTCCAGAAAATGTCGTTGTCACAGCAACGCCAGGTACACAGTTTCAGCCTCGCCCGGCTGCAAGTACCAAGAAGGAAGCCGTGGCAATGTTAGGGTGACACATGCAAGTCGAGTGCAACACTGTATAGACCAAAATGAACCCATTCGTCAAAACATGTACATTCGTACCGTTGTGTACCCACTTATAAGAGTGTACCCACTTAAAAATAGTGTACCCAACTATCTATCTGACCCGGCACCAGCTGTCTTGTGTTGGCCACACCATCCCGTTATCTTCCGCCTTACCTCAGTTTGGTTCGTTCACCTGCCCGCATTAGCACAACGTAGCCAAGTCCAGTCAGTAGTGACCCATTTCAAAATCCAGCTCTCTCTCTATCTATCTCTCTCTACCTTTTCCCGACGTTTAGACCGTCAATATGACCCGTACCGACCACTGCACTTTCTTCTCTCCATATTGTGACCCAGGGTCCTTCTACCTCTACTTGGTAATCTCCATCCTACTGATTGGCGTCGCTGGACTAATGGCAGGCTTGACAATGGGACTCTTGTCGCTGGACATGCTCAATATGCGGATCCTCGAATTGGAAGGATCAGACGAGGAGAAGAAATGCGCGAAACAAGTGCTTCCTGTGCTGACGAAGCACCACTTTCTACTTGTCACGCTCTTGATCGTGAACGCCAGTGCCAATGAAGCTCTGCCCATCTTTTTCAACAAATTGGTGCCGGAGGCTATGTCCATTGTGTTATCGGTCACCTGTGTGTTGTTTTTCGGGGAGATTATTCCATCGGCAGTGTTTACTGGTCCCAGTCAATTGAAAATTGCAGCCATGCTGTGTCCCTGTGTGCGGGTTTTGATGGTCCTGACGTGTCCCATCTCATATCCTGTCAGTCGCTTGCTTGACCTATGCCTCGGAGACGATCATGACCCGGCGCAATACAAACGCAAGGAGATTAAGGCACTGGTGACGCTGCAGCGGGAGAACCACGTTGCTCGACGGAATTTAATTGACCACATGCGTCAATCGCAGCAGCTTGAAGACACGCCGACGCATGCGCGCACACTGACGACCATGTCGGCCATCCATGATAAACAACCGTTGCTGAACCCACACGCAATGTACGAGAACTCGGCTCAAGGCACGCTGTTGCATGTAGATGAAGTCACAATTATCCATGGAGCACTGGACTTGGCGTCCAAGACGGTTACGGAAGTGATGATTCCGATGCAAGATGTGTACATGCTTGAATTGGACACGGAGCTTGGCCCGGACATGCTGGCAAGCGTACTGGCTTCTGGACATAGCCGCATTCCTGTGTATGAGAAGCACAAGTCGAATATTGTGGGTCTGCTGCTGGTAAAGAAGCTTATTGTGCTAGATCCGGATGACCGTCGCCCGATTCGGGACTTAATACTGCGCAAGCCAATTCTAGTGGGCCCGAAAGAATCGTGCTACTCGATTTTGAACGAGTTCCAAAAGGGTCATTCGCACATTGCACTGGTGACTAAGGACGTTGAGCTTGTCTTGGAATGTTGGAGCTCGGATGAAGATATTCCTGGCACTGTCGTGTTTGAGGGCATTGTGACGATTGAAGACGTGATTGAAGAGCTCATCCAGGAAGAAATCGAGGACGAGAGCGACGTCTTTGTGCATGGCATTGTGGATTACTGGCAGACGCGTTATCGTAAAATTGTCAAAGGCACCGGAACGACGTTCGTAAAAAAGCGACTTCGCCTCTTGGCAGACCGTGCTCGTCGACGCGTACGAAGCCGTCGCTCGAAACAGGCGGCGGAATCAGCCACGGCTAGCTCCATGAGATTTGCAGGCTTGCCTCACGTGGACTTTTCTACAAAGATAGAGGTGGTTACCGAGAACACACCGCTTTTATAGAGAGAGGGAAACAAGTGAGCTAAACTTGCTGCAGTGAAGCGTGTACGATTCATCGCCTTGGAGCCGTCCATAGTTGTTGTCACAGCAAGTTTATGATGCGTGATAAATTCGTGAAAGCAAATGCTTCAAGTGCAGAACCCTGTGTAAATACTGATAGACGTGCATCTTATAGTCTATTCCTGGGTCAAGCTCTCCTCCTATAAGGTGACGGCTGCCCTATCATCGATTGGCTTTTTTGTATAGTACCACAACTCATAGCCATCTCTATCGTTGACGCGCCCGTGCTTGGAAAAGCATCTCTTCATCGCCCCTAATTCTAGCTGAGCTTAAAGCTCCAAATAATTAGTCGCACTTCGCTATTTTGCGAAACATAAACAATAAGATATCGTATCCTGAAGTGACCAAGTCATCTTGTTAGGATCCGTAATTATAGTACGCTAGAAGTAGTAATGAGGGCAGCATAATACTTCTAGGCCGGTCACGATTTCCCATTACCAGGACAGATAAACGATAAAAGTTTAATACAAAGGTATACAGTAGCATAACCGTTCTTTCAAGGCACTTATTATCGTTCGCGCTTCCGCCCAGCTACGTCGGCCGTTAAATTATGGTTGATATTGGCGAATGACGAGAAGCCAGTCCTTGAAGGACCATAGATTGCTCCGGACATGCTTGTGACGACGTTGTTTCAACTAACCAAGGCTCTTAACCTTTCAATGTACCTGCTTGGGTGAGATTTTCACAGCACAATTCCTTCCGCAATAGAATGTATCATCCGATGTCGGCTTGCTACCGAGAGAAGTAAAATGCAAGAAGTACAGCACCGACGCGACGGAGAAAATTCTCGCTGCGCAGGTGACTGCTCAATTCCGGGCAGCAGTCATTTACGTAGCTCCAAGTCACATGTCGTTTGCAATGACAAGTGTGCCTGGGACCAGGTGTAGTAAAATGACGGGCCACTCCAGAACTCGTCTACCATTTCATTCCTGCAGTAGTGCTAAAATACTCGTATTTCCTCGCTGCTGCTTGTTTGCCTAGATTGAGCCAATTCCGTGGGTAACAAATCGTGTCATAGCCGGCAAGTAGCATCACTTCCGCGTAGCACACAGCCGATCGTGCGCAAGCAGTATAACATACCAATGTACATCTTGCATTGTGATTAAAAGTTGTGGTCGTGCACTATAACGACACATACCAATATAAAAGCACGAACGCAACTCTAGCTGAATGATACGCTTTTCTTGCTCTTAGATTCTGCTACGGAGTAAGGATTAATTACTAATGAATGATTCAACCCCAGGTAGCCTTAGTTCAAACGTGCACGTTCTTGTATGACACCAACGATCTCACGGATGAAGTCGTTAGCACTTTCGACTGTTGTAGCTTTATCAATCAAGCAATTTGTAATGGTGCTCGCCACTTATCGTGGACTACTTTATTCCCGGTTCGTTCTTCATGATGCATTGCAACTTCACGGTATTTCCGTAGGACTCTAGGATCATCTCTGTGTTTACTACCCATTTGTGGGTCAAGTCCTTGGAATAGTCATACCGGACACAACTATCATGTTGACAACCTATTGCCTATGTACCGAGATCGTGTGAAACAGCAGCAGACTTAGTGAAGTAAGGATCGTGCAGTTCGATTAATTTTCTTAAGAACTATTTAGTCTCCAGCTAGACGAGTGGCCTCTTCACTCGAAATAATTCATGTCTGCTAAACAGTGCTTGGCTTGCTGACAGGCGTGAACAAACAACGATGAATCGATCAGTCTTTCATTGTAACGAACGCGTCGACAAGGACTAGTCGAGAAGCTCACATGGACTCGGATGCGAGCAAAAAGCGAGAAGAAAACCATACATACTCGTTCCCAATCACGACGGCATTTATCGGCATGAGTCATAATAAAAGTTCGACTAATGCGCTCCAGAACCGCTGTAAAAGATGTAGAACTCCTTGTACGACACACGGTCTGGATATTATGGTACCGTATGCATACACAACTTAAGAGCAGTGTAATACATGTTGGAAGTGGAGTTGTCATAGCGGACACTCCCTTCTGGGTCAACGCCCCAGCTGCCAGGTTTGGTAGTTATAGTGGCTGATTTGTGTGGTTATACTAAGTTCTATAAGGTTCTTAGTTTGGTTAGCGCAGGATACAGAAATATCCCACTTCTAGATTGGATAGGCCACTGACGAGGCCCCCGGGGGGGGGGCCGAAACGCGTCTGGCGCGCGTTTTAATATAACAGATTACCATGCTTTCTCTCTTTCGAACAATACACAGTTCAGCGATCCCGCTCATGTGCGAGATGTTGGTCCTCATCGCAGTGAAGCACTCGTTGGAGCAAAGGTAACTCTGTCCGTGTCTTCATGCGTTAAACCTCTTCTTTTCTCTCTTCTTCAGCATCTCATTTTGGTGACTCCTCTTAATACTTTCGATGTCGATGACAATCACGAGCTTGACACTGCCAAGTTTCTTCTAAACAACGTCTACGTACAGACCAATTTTTGTTGCTTAATGACCTCTGATGCCTAGAGTAATTCACAGAAAGTGTTGGTGCTTGAATGTCATCAAGATGCTTAACCACTTTGCCGTATCACTCGAGTACAGGGGAGTCTTGCGCCTGCGGATGTGTATACTGAGCGATACGAGCGCGAGTAATTCAGTATACATCCAAGCAAACATATCAGCCATCAACACACCTGAAGATGCGTTAATAAAAGGGAATGTGTACGACGTTGGACCCAACATTCCTCACTCATCTTGCCTGGTTCCTGCTTCATCTGCTTTTAATAGAGCTGTCACAGTACTTAATGCACGACAATCAAGTCATGCTTTTAGCATAGTGTGCAGCTGGATAAGCCGTTGTTATTACTCCTTGCTATGGACTGTTATTTCACATATTCGTAACGTGAGCAAAACGATCGTTCGTAATGAAGCTGACAGCCAGACCGAGAATGTGATCATGATAAGAGAAAGACTCGAGCCGCTCCAGCTCATGTGTTGGTCTACCACACAAGTAAACTGCTGATTACCGAAACACTTGCAAACCATTGCCCCAACCAGAACTACCGCTAAATCCACTTGTCTACCCTTTGAGACGTTGCCACAGTTGAATTAAGCGTTTCGATGAATCTACCACAATATTGAAACGGCTAAGTGCTGAGCGAGCTGATCGAAGTGCTCTTAGCTAAGTGCTAGGCAAGCCTTTGTAAGTGATGTCGACATACAAGTGTTAAAAGAAGGAGTTAAGTAAAGTAAACGACTTGTATATTACCGCGCACCAGACGCCTTTCGGCCCTCCGCCGGGGCCTCATCAGTGGTTTGTCAATCTACAAGTGAGAACTATCCATACCATAAAGATTCCGACAAATTTTTCATTCCGACAAATTAGTGAGCTCTAATATATAGATAGTGTCCCCTATCTAGGGAGCTTAATCATTGTACGCTAAGAACCTACTTACTGTATTATATTTTGGCCTGTGTCGGCACTTGTTATTCGACTTAGGTCCAGCGAGTCAACGAATGTTACGCTGCTGGAAGCTAGCAGACTACGGAACGTTGCCATTGTACCAGGTAGGTACTCCTCTGCTGACAGAGAAGGTGGGCAGGTTGCCGGCTCTGACGTCGCTCGATGTGGTCGTTTTGCAATGCAGGGCTGCCGCTGACAGCTTGAGAGCCGCTGCGTGGGCAGAACTTGACGGAATTGTAGCGCTCGTTATCCGTGGAGAGTGTATCTTTGTGCAGAAATGTGCCACCGTGAACGTGCGCTTGCAGCTGCTGTGTTGGTGGTGGACAGTGAGCTTCGACCCAAGTAAGTACGGTGTCGTGTATTACTGGATTGAGCGTGTGTTTCAGGTGGTGCATTTGACGCTGTTATTGCTGGTTGATACCGTTGCTGCTGCTACTGCTATATACCTCCATGTCACATTATCATGATAAAAGATGACGTGGCTATTATTTTCGCATCTTATCAGTGTTGATCTCGTACAGATTTTGCGAGTGGCTGCTAGATGCCATAAGTCGCGCGGTTCCGTAATATCCACTACGAGTATCGATTGATTCTTAAGGGCGAATATAATTTAGCGATACGTCGTAGTATTCGGCATGTGGGAGGTCGCTAACTATAAAATGTGTTGACAAGCGGCTGTTCGTTTATGTGGTTGTGATGGAGGCAGTGCCGCAAATGTCAACGTCAAATTGCTTGGTAAAGCGCTTGTTTGCCTACAATTTTTCCTATTTCTATTGACAGCGTGTTTTAGGTGGCTGAGCTTGCTCTCGTCAGTGATCTTCCACTGGGATAGAAAGGCTTCGCGAGCTGGTGTTGTGAAGCAACTGCCGATTGCTAAGTTTGAGCGCAACATGCTCTTACTAGTACCAGGTACTTGACACTGAACGATGATGTGTCTGACACAAAGGAAGCTATATATATAATATCGGACGCTAAAACTTAAGCACCGTATTACGTTTTGGCCTGTGTTGGCATCAGTACAGACCGTGCGCTAAGACCAAGTGAGGCACAACCTTCGATGGACGCTGCTACAGGAAGAGAAATAATGTAGAAGTACAGTGCTCTTCCTGTGGTATCGATTGGCGGCTGGGACCATGAAGTGCGACTAAAGGGTAAGTTCAATGCTATGATGCTGTCATTCTAACATAAAAGACTAAAATTCAGGCATGTACGTGTGGGGAATTCCGTTCCATTGGCCAATTTCAGCTTAATGATATGTTATTGCCTCTGTTAATATACCCACTCAGTTGCGAAGAGAATACAAGCGCCCGTGCGGTAAGAGGAGTACCTTTTAGTCGAAGAGTTGGCATGTGCAGTCTGACGCTGTTATTGCTGCTGCTAATTTGTTTCTTTGTCGCATGGGCAGTGCAGTCTGACGCTGTTGTTGCTGCTGCTAATTTGTTTCTGTGTCTCATGTGCAGTCTCTGGCTGGACACGAAGAGATGAAGGCACTGAACTCAAGAAGAAATCTGCTGCGTATTGTTAGTATATAAACGCATACGAACTAGAAAAATTGGTGACTGTATTTTAAACGTTGAACATCGACATACATGAATGTCCGTACTTGATTGATAAAATATTAATCGAAGGTAGTTTCAATGTCTTCTACAATGTTCAATATGTTTTGTAATTTTGGCGGTGATGGATTGGTGATGGCGTCAGTTGCAAGCAATGCATTGTACGACAAAATTCTTTCGTTCAAAGCTCCTTCTCTGTGAGCAACGCGCATATGCTTTATAACTGAGCCGGTACCGTGTGACGCAATACCTCGTTGCCGAATAAATTCATATACACTTGCCTCTGCAAGGTTTCCATACTTCATCACTTGTTCCTTGAATTTTTTCGCCTTTTCATCGAGATTGTACTCTCCTCCAGGAATAGCTTCATGTAGGCGACGGTCTTTCTAGAGTTGGACACCTGCTGCCGAGAAGCCTCACACATCCAAATACGCGCTTCGCGAGTGTACCATTCATACAACACCGTCGAGAGGCTAGTCGCTGATTTTTTTCTTTGTTTTTTTGTTCTTGACGCATGAATTTTCACCCACATCCATGGGACCTTCACATGAATGAGATGCAGAAAATATGTGAACATCGCCTTCTTTCGGCCTCTTCAATTCGGATTCTACTGATGAGATTCGATCTTCCCAGCGCTTGTTCATCTCGATAAGTCCGCTAATTACGGCCGCTTAGAACTTAATAGTCGCTTGATTTTTTTGTGCTGCTTTAGTTCCGAGTCATTGCTCAAATTGTTTCCATTTCTTTCTTCCACGTGATCCACTTCGTTTAGTTTCATTGACCAGATCATTATATCTGTTAATTGACACTCCGCAGTGATCACGCATTCCTCTAGGCGCTTGACTGCTGGAGCACTTGCATTTATCAATTTAAATTGTGGGTAGTGGCGGATTAAGTGTGCTGCAAAGTATTCGAGGACACGTTGGTCAACGTTAAATCTGCTATCATTGAGGTTGCTGCATGTGATGAACATGAGCGCCTGAACCCTTGAAATTTTTGATAGAGAGTTTGTGTCGAAGACAGATAGGTCGGATACATGTACATTATCGTTCGCACTTCATCCACTTAAAACCCGCGCGATTTTCTGGTCTTCATTAGTGGTGTTAAAGACGTAAGAAAATGCCTTGTTCGTAGCTGTCAGATTCCAAGCGCCTCGGTCGAAAATTCATTGCGCGCTCAACTGAGGATTGCCATTCGCATGTTGGGCTCCCCCACGCCTAAACGAGTGTGACATCAGCTCACTTTCCACACCTGCCCTTTTTGCCAAACTCTTTAGAATTCTATTCACGTAGCTATGAACCCCTGGAGCACGAGTGTTTGCGGGTCCAGAAGTCGTTTCTTTAATAATTTCCGCTTCAACATGGCATCCACCTTCAAGAAGCTCCACCAGCGGAGTTGATACGGTACTCGCAGGATCTGAAACATCAATCTTGGTGGTGAGTTGTGGTAGCAGTGAAATGCATGGGACGGACTGCATGAGTAGGGCCACAGCGATGGCGTGAACTGGACATGTTGAGAATGTCTCTTTGTCGGGGAATAATGAAAGACCTTGTTCTTCGGATGTCTTGACGCGGATTAGCCGAACGAATAGTACATTGTTGGTGCTAATGGATAGACCTTGCTTGAGGACCAGGAATAGGTCAGAAGCCCGGTCGAAGACATGCCACATTAGTCACACAAGTGCAGCGTCTTGGTAGTCCGTCGAACTCGTGGCAGTCATGTATAGGTAATTCATAAGTAATAGAAAATCACCTTTTGTGCACGATGCAGCTTTCTTTACGAGTACTCCCTTCACTCTCGTCATGTAGTGTCTCTCCAGAGTGCGCGCCATCTCGAGTAGCCTGTCTTCCACGAGTGGTTTTTGTGACGCAAAAAAACCGAGTTGACACTTCTTCACTTGTCGGTAATAGGAAATCACAGAGTTCTTCGCCAAATACTCGCCATTGCTGCCCTTGATATAGGCGAGGTGCATGTCGAACTTCTCCATTACTTCGAAGAAGCACGCACCAGACGGGTCACTGAGAATAGACATGGTCATCTGTTCAACCGTGACGGACTCCGACGCGAGATATTTCTTGAAATGTTCACAGCTGTGGACATGGCCGACTTGGTGTTGGCTGGCACCAACGACTGAATGCTCATGTTCGTGTGCTGTCTTGTTATTGAAGTGTACAAGCGTGTATATATAAAATCTAATATTCAGTTTGCTGCAGCTATGACTTAGCATTTTTATGCTGGACAGACATGCTAAAACACAAGCTTAATGTTTATGTTATCGTGAAATTAACTTTGCAGTTGTTTATCGCTACTTTATAAATATAATAAGTTATACAGTTAATAAAATAGAGAGATGCTCTATTTTGTCGGAATCTTTTACAATATGCAACATCGTGTGCCTTGAACTTGGCATTTGTATGGAGATCACACATATTTCCACCTTCATTCCGACATATTTTGTCGGAATGATGTCGGATTGAGATTGCCCTACCCCTATCGGTCTGATTCGCTGAAACTGCTAAATGATGAATCACACATTGGCTATAATTTTATGACGATCTCTTATTGGTCTATGATCGCATACTGAAAGCAGGTTATTTTTTGTTTGTCGGAATAGTCATCATATTCATCCATACATCTAGCTGCGTAGGACCTATTACATTGCATAAAACCCTGAAGAAAGTTCTACATAAATCCTACTATAGGATGAATCTCTGGAGTCGAAACCAGTGCATCATGCATGCACTTTCAGCACCAAGTGTAGTATCCTGCGCAAACTATAAAGCTGGGTTTTATAGCCATGTCGAAGTAGACGTAGATGATGTGTTTTGAGTCACCAATTTAATGACAAAGAAGAATTAATAGGGAACTAACGGTGTATGTCTAGACATGTGTACGTACGACCGAAAGATGGCAGTCGTTAATCTATTGGCTGCTCGCAGCTCCTCTGAACACTCCCTACAAAGGTCAGCCAACGATGTATCTCTCATCTAGCGCAGACGCCATAGCAAGAAGAGTTTGGTGATGCCGTGGCTAGGTACAGATATAAATCACGTACACATAAGGATTCACATAGATGCTCACACGCCTTCTTTCTCTGAGCTCAACATAATCAACGATTACGAATACAGTCAGAGAAAATCCAACAACATCAATTGATTGCAGTAAGCACAAACACTTAGCATAAACGTCAACTTGTTGTCATTTACACTATTTTTCCACCTTCGCTACTGTCCATGGTCGTTCACACGCTCGCACACTACGAACTGGGGGCTCTTGTATCACCCAATTGAAATGGGTCTCCGTGCGATGTCTTGAAAGGGATCAAGGAGGTCTAGCCCTCCAGATGCCGCTGGCGCAATCCTCAAACTTAATTATGCAGCAAGTGGAACAGCACTTCTGATGCAGGCACCCGTTAGGGTTGGAAAAGGCTTGAGCACATTAAGTAGATAGCCAGTCTAAGGCATTCGAATCTGAGTTGCAGTGCGTGGGACCCTTGCATTCGCCGGAAGTAGCATCGACGACACCATCAGAGACGTAGAGAAGGAAGCCGCCGTAGATGTGCATTGCCTTGGAGTTCTTGGATGCACTTGTTAAGCCCGTTGCAAAATGCGTAATGATCACTCGGAAGGTGACACTCGGAATTCAAAAGCGCCGTAAAATCCAGTGACAGTGGGGGAGGCATTAAAAAAGCCGTTCATTGGTAGACGTACTCGTCTTCGCATGCGCACGCTTCGAATCGTGCATAAAAAGACCTAGAGTTTAGTGGTCGGTGATTCGTTGGCTCTGTCGTGTGGATCACGGCCAGCTGCCGTCAGAAAACTCAGTGACTTGATACCGCTTTGCACCCAGCCACGTCCTTAGGTCATACTTCATTCATCTGCTTCTACATACAAAAAACAACGAGTACTTTAAATATGGGAAACGTTAACCACCCTCCCAGGTTTTCGTTAACCACCCACCACCCCGATATATTACCGTAATTTACTCTATTTACGCCTTCTGATTGGTAGGATTGAGAATGTCATCGGTGTCAGAAATAATCTACAATCTCATTTAGAAATGATAAAATACTAAATTTGAACATTCCATACATGTATTTAAGTCGGCTACGGGTGGTAATTCATTATTCAGCTACTTCATTTGACCGAGTAATGGATCGGTCACATGAGAATATTATACGAGCGAGTCTGGAACAGTTTGGTCTTGTAGAAATTATCCAGCTGACATGTATGTAAACGGAGAAACATTTACACCACATCACGGCGTCGATAGCTGCTTCAATATTAACAAAAAACAAGATGATTCTGACTACATCACACAGTACTTGTTGCGTCTTCCTCGCTGGCTGCTAACGCTGCTGCGCCCCGGTTGTCATGGCTAGAATACCACTGACCACCCTCCACGCTGTTGTTTCCTTAGCGGCGTGCTGCTTTTATATCTTCATTGCCTTGCGACTACGTTGAGAATTTAGGTTACCATCGCGGTACCATGAAGTCGTGCCGGCTTGACGATTATTGTCACCAACTTATTGCGTCACACGCGAGCTCATAGTCTTGGTAAAATGCAGCAATGTCAGCGCACTCTCGTGCAACTGCTTCACTCCAGTGTTGCTGATCTTGCCCGTGTTTCTACTTGACGCGGGGGCACGACCACGGCCCTTAGCCATAGAAACCATGTCAATCTTCTCCATGGGGACAGCGGATTCGTCCTATTATGATTTATCTACCTTGTGGACCATCTCGTAAAACAGACCACCCTGCTATACCAACTCATCATGACGGCCCTCTTCTGCAACACGTCCTGCATTAAGTACCAGATTTTAATCTGCATTTAAAGACGTGGAAAAGCGATGTGTAACCGAGATTGTTGAACACGGGCTTATAGGTAGGAAGTAAATTGAGAACTAAATGTATTTGAACTTATGTCTTTAGTTACCTTCGCTATCCGTTACCTTCGCTGTCCGTTACCTTTCAATCTCTCCTGCGTAGATTTCTTCAAATCACCTTCCCATCCCAAATGTTCGCGTCGTTTCACCATTCGTTATGCCCTGTCCCATCAACATTATCGCCCTGTCACATCAGTAGTAGCACTGTTTCAACACTCCTTCCCGTGTGGGCGTGCTTACCCACTGAGCATCATCAGTCTACGTAGCTCACAGAGTCGGGGCGATGGGAGGGTCTTGGTCAGGATGTCCGCACGCATACTATTGGACTCGCAGTACTGTACCTTGATTATCTTCTTTTTCTCGAGGTCCTTAACAAATTTTTACCGCATGTTAATATGCTTGGCTCGACCAGAAGTGTCCTCACTCTTGTTCTGAGCTATCGCTGCTTGATTGTCGACGTGAAGTATTATCCCCGTTTAAATTAGCACGCCTATCTCTTTTAGTAGTTCCATTATGTCGACCAGCTCAGCAGCAGTTTGAGAAGCCGCCACAAACTCAGCCTCCGTTGTAGATAGAGCCACTCATTTTTGTTTCTTACATTGCCAGCCCAAAATCATGCCGACCACCATCAACACGCTATCGCTCACCGATTTGTGGTTAGTCTTGTCCGCTGTGTAATCGGCGTCGCTGGATGCTTCTAATAGCACGCCTTCTCCTTTCATCGCAGATGGGTCATCGCACATCATAAGCTTGAAATCCTTGGTACCCTTCCGGTACTTGGCTATCTTCTTAATTAATCGCCAATCGCGTTCGCTCGGCGCATGCGACCGTCAGGTCGCTCGGTGTACTGCAAACGCTTTGTCGGGGAGCGTGCACTAGCTGATCCATAGGAGACTGCTCACCATCGACTGGAACATCTGCACAGTTGGTCTCTATGGTGTGCCGCTGCCTCCTGACGGTAGCAGTGTGCTGCCTGCATCTCCGTCTTCTCCATCTTCTCCACCAATCGGCACTCTCACTGATGCCGACTTGGACAACCCGAACTTCTCGAGCATTTCTTCGATGACACATTCTTGGTCTAATACCCAGCCGGTTTCGGCGTTAAAGTCGAACACGATGCCAAGAAACTTGGTAACAGCGCCGAGATCCTTTAGCACAACGACCTTCATGTCGTTAAAAAAACTTGTCTACATTCTGTACACTGGTACCCGTTGCTAGTACATCATCCACGTATATACCCACGAGCGTCTTGCCCATGGCATCCTCTTTAATGTATAAGCAGCTGTCCGTGTAGCTCTGGCTGAAATCGAGTGACCTCAATATGTCGTGGAGCATCAGGTTCCAAAGCCTGCCTGATTGTTTCATTCTGTACACAACTTTCTTGAGACTCACAGCTAGCTGTCTCTTATCCTTCACGCTGAGCTTTTCCAGTAATTAGGCGTCAATGTCCATGTAGTAAACTCTCCACATCTTTTTTCTTGTCGGCTTTGACGTTAGCACTTGGTACATCGCCGTTACGCGCAGGCACGCCCCAGATTCTTGACGCCGCGAGAATCACCTTGCTAGATATCATCTCTATCACAGCCGAGAGCGTGTATGTATAAAGACGCCATACACGTGTTCACAGCTTCGTACCTCTCGATAGTACCGTCGGCGTGCATCTTGAGCTTATACAACCACTTACTATGAAGTAACTTAGCATCACGGGGCTTCCGTACCACTTCCAAATTGTCGTTGTGCTTCACATCCTATATCTCTATTCGCATTGCCTCTTTCCACTGCTCCATCCGCGGGTCTTTTATCGCATCGCGATAACTCTTTGGGTACTTGAGCAATACTGCAATCACCCGACTTACGGGCACGTGCTTAAAGCCCATGTTGTGCGTTCGCATGTGATTAAACGTCTCGTCCTCTGCGGGAAGTTGTTCGACATCGCGGTCAGAATAAATTGACTTAGATGATTCTTCATCCACCATGTTTGCCTTAGGTGAGATCTTCTTTGACTTGGCTGAGGTCATCTTAGAATTTCCTGTGAACTTCTCTCGCTGTGGTAGAGCTGTCTCCAGACTTCCGCTTAGCGACCTCGTCCTGATCTAGTACAGCGTGTCGTAGATCAGGGTCTTTACGCTCCAGCTGCGCGTGTAACTGCGCATTCTGATCACTGTTAAGCGTCTCAACGTTTCGAACGTGCTGCGTTGTGATAGTAATTCTCTCCTGTAACAGTTAGACCCTGAAATCCTTGGTTTTATCATTTTTGCCGAGTATCATTCCGACCTGGGATCTCGGCTTTCACGCTCGTTTACCGGAGTTTCTGAACACCGAGCAGGTATTGCCGAAATTCTCTGTATCCGATAAGTTCGGTGCAGTACCTGTCAACACTCGATCGGTGACATACTTTTCCTATTGGTGCTGCACGATCTCCGATTCACAACATACGCCGCGTACTCAACGACATCGCCCCAAAAGTACGGCGGTAGACCACTTGCAAACAGCATTCACCTCGCCTTGTCGAGTATCGTCCTATGCATTATTTCATCTTTCCCGTTTGAAGACTGGTTCTCGGCTTCGCTGAATTGGAGTTCCTCGCCAGCCGACTTGCAAAACGGGTCCACGTTGGCGTCCTTTTACCACCATCTGTGCGTAACACATGGACGCGACAATTAAATATCTTCTCAAAGTAGAATATAAAGTGTTTGAAATTGTTGGTCGCCTCGACCTCGTTCTTCGCGACAAACAGGCGTACGTAGTTGGGCGAGTAATCAACGAAATTGATCAGATACCTGTTACCACGCCTGTCCTTCGGTGTCATCGGTCCCTTGATATCACTACCGACAACCCCACCAAGTTTGTCAATCGGTGCGTTTCTGCCCGTATCTTCTTGGACTGGTTGTTTTTACTTTGCTTGCCCTCCGTGCAACGAAGGCAAGTAGATTGAGATAGATCCGTTAGTCGAATTCCTGATCCCGCCGAGTCGGCCATTCGTACAACAGTGTCATAGGATAGGTGGCCGAGTCGCTGGTGGAGCTCCAGAAGTGTTGTATCAATTACGGCTTCGCCAACCATGTCGTAAACTTGTAGCACGGCCGAAAGATCTTCATCTTGTCCGCTTGACGCACCAAGTAGCTGTGGTTGCTGTGTCTCTCGAGATAAATACCGCACTCCTCCAATGCACCGTAGCTGATGATGTTGTCAGCTAGGTTTTCTGCATAATGAACTTCAGATAGGTCGACAATGACCTCTTGTCCATCGATCACTGTTCTCAGATCAATTGATCCAACCTTAGTCACTCGGACCATAGTGTTATTTGCCGCGCGACACGTGTGGTTATATTTCACTGCATTCTTCAGCATTCTCAAATTCTTTACGAGGTGCACGCTTGACCCACTGTTTAAGATCCAGGAAGTAGAGTCAGCACAAGTACCGGTACCAACGCCTAATTTGACTCTTCTAGATGCCAGGCCGGCACCACTCTTATTCTGGGGCAATTAGCTACAATGTGCCCGGTTTCACCGCATCTATAACATGTTCGTGAGTCGGAGGTCCCAACTCGTGCGACCTAGTCCCCTCTAAGCCCACCTTGGTCCACTCGACCATCTCTGGTATGAAGACCGCTCTGTCCGTAACCTGAGCGTTCAGCACGACCGCCTCTGTTTCTTTGCTTGCTAGTGCTGACTTCGAAGTCAATTGCAAATGCAACCAATTCGGTAGCCTACGCGAGATAGTCATCTCTCTGGGCGTTTAGCCTAGTCAACATTGCGAGCTGGATGTGTGCAGGAGCTGACTTGCACAAACATTCCAGCACGCTCTGTTCCGAGTTACCCGACCGCTCCGCCACGCACGCCAAGTATTGATAGCACTCGGGCCACGTCCTGCTGCGATCCTTCTCGATAGTCATCAATTCGATCCCTTTTGTCGATGGGATTGGTGTCATGTATAGCATCAACATGCTGTTCATGACGTGTTCCAGAGTGTTTAATACTGCCGTCCATACTGGAATTATATTTTCACAATAACTCAGGGCCGAGCCTTCCAGATTTTCACTTAGTGCGAGAATCTTTAAGTCCTCCGGCCATTCTCTTCACTCATTAGTTGCGCCGCGCCAAGTCGCTGTAGAAAACGAATTCCCCACGCCTTGAAGTCGGCACCCACACCCAAGTAAGTCTCTTTTCCTGAGAACTTAGCGAAACCGGGCCAGTCCAAGTCCCAAGGCTTCAGGGGTCTAGTCCATGGCCTTCCGGTGGCACGAAATGCTGCGCTGACGTTGGTTGCTTCCTTTTTTGCGGCGGAGTGTTAGGCGAAGGCATGCGCGGGGTTGCAGTCGGCGCGACGGTTGGGATTGGCTCGTCAAGCGATCCACTACTCATGCGACAGTCGCGCGCTCGGATAAAGTCCGTGAATGCACTTAAACCGTTGAACGAGTGCTCGGAGGGTGGCGTGGGCTTGGTTTCAGCCCGGCGGCTCAACTGATCTTGAATCTGAAGCTGATTCGCCATTAACTGGGCTTGCTGTATTGTATCCCTCGAGGAGTCCTTCAAGTCGTTCCATGCGCTTAGAGCTCACGTCAGAAGCTTGACTCGCGCCATCTTGGGCCTAGGTGGTACCCGAGCCCGATCTCGCCTCCTCGCGCATCTCAGACGGGTCAGTAACCACGTTTAGTGCGTTGACGTTCGTCTCGGAAGCGTCGCGTGCCGGAGCGGAGGTGTAGTCAGTGGAGTCATAACCTGTTGAATACGAGCTTATAGGTAGGAAGTAAATTGAGAACTAAATGTATTTGAACTTATGTCTTTAGTTACCTCCGCTGTCCGTTACCTTCGCTGTCCATCACCTTCAATCTCTCCTGCGTAGGTTTCTTCGAATCACCTTGACCATCCCAAATGGTCGCGTCGTTTCACCATCCGTTATGTCCTGTCCCATCAACAGTCTCACCCTGTATCATAATTAGTCGCACTGGTCCAAAAGAGATGATCGTCATGTACATCTTGCCCGAGAGGCGCTGCAAAGTAGACACAATCAATGCCTCAGTCTAAGGATCCAAAGCGCTTGTGCTTCATCGAGCAGTAATGGGCTCGGCCGACGGCAAAGCGAACGAAACAATCAGATACATTGCGCCTGGGATGAGATTATTGTGTTAAGATTGGATGACAGTATTTAGAAATGTGACGTTTTATGATGAACAATTAAAAACAGGAAAGTATATTGAAGAATGTAATATATAAGGGGTGGTGGGTGGTTAACGAAAACCTGAGGGGGGTTAAAGTTTCCCTTAAATATTTATGTAGACTTCCGATCTTTCCACATTTTATTTTAAAATTCGGGTTCCCCCTATCTTAACTAATCAGATCTTTTGCAGTTGATAAGGAGCAGTCGACACCACTTACATCTTGAACCAACTACTTTGGCGGTTGCTTAAGCATATGTCTGCATATATGGATCAGCGGATGTACGTCCGTATGGAAGCGTCGTTCTTGCAGCAAAACAGTTTTTCAAGCTATGCCGGTCATTGTACAAAGGAGAAAGCGGGATTTGATCAGGGTCGCAAATTGCATCGTTTCTTCGACTACCTTGTTTTAATCGAAGCGCTGATTCACTTCACGGCAATTTGTTGGCCTAACAGCTTTGAACTACATGCCCATTACCATTACTTTGAACCACTTACCTATAATCTACAACACTGCATGGCCGTCAGCAAAGTCGCATAGTGCGTGGTAGGAATTCTCCGTCGATCTTAAGTGGGCATAAACAAAGCGCTGAATACACGGACATGCATCCGGCTGCATCAGGAAATGGAATTTGCGGTATAGGATCATCGGTCTCCTGTCACACCATGTCAAGAAAAGGCGATGTTTACGGTCAATGTCCGACGACAGCAGTGCGAATCATTAGAGCACGTCTGATCAGCTGCTGGCTGATTGTTTAAACGGCTCGAAGACCGAATGACGAGAGACTTAAATACACTAGCATTTTTGCCTGAATACATTAACATTTTTCGGCCTTTTTGCTTTACCCAACCCAAACTGTGCCGGCTATCCATTATCCCTAATTATTGTATTGACAACAGGGTTAAGCGACGGGCCATGGTTTTCGACCGTTCCTTCTTCAATAACCCCTCATCATTATCACTATGATGTTGAGCCCTTTCACCTTCCTCCTCTGGCATGGCAGCTTCTACTGTTGTTAATGATGCTATATCAGCTCTTCCGCAGTGAATCTGCTATGAAGTTCTACCAGCACGTCTCTTCGGTATTTAGAAGGAAGCCGTTGATACAGCCAAGAATTACGCCATTAGCCAAGGCTTCGCCGTTTGCATCCTATGCAGCAGTTTGCGTGGGACTATGAGCGTTTCTCTCTGATGCAACGAGAGAAATACGGGGCTTCTAGATATAGTCAATATCACGACCGGCCCATGACCTTGCAAGAACGTAACACTACAAAGGTTGCGGTTGCTTTGGTGCCCGGACCAGGCTTGAAGGCGCACCCGACGAGAGTGTAAGTCGACGTTTTCATTGCACAGAGGCGGTAATGGCCACCATCCTCATGTTATAAAATGCAACGCTACTGGTGGAGCAGTGCACAACGCGGAAAGAGCGAGATCGATACAAAGGTCGTCCATGTGCGTTTGGCTGAAGCTGCTTTACGGGGGCGCACGAATGTGCAACCAATGATTGGCAGTCGAGCTGTATGTGTGACGTGAGCACTGTCCCGCTCATGGCTACAAACATGCGTGCTTGTCTTGTCTTGACTCACGAGTGGTGCTTTGGGGCATGTTGTTCACTACAAAAACGTGTTGTCGACGTTGTATTTCGTGTTTCGGCTGCTACTGGTGCTGCAGCTGTCTTGCTCAATGCGATACGAGACAGACTAACGCATTGTTTTCGTTGGATCAGCTCGAGAACAACGTGTTGTATACGGTGCGAGTGGGTTTTCGAATGGGGCAGGTATCTATGTGGGTGAACCTAGTGCTTGTATGAGTGATCTCCGTGGTCCTGTTACCTGTTTACACGCCAGGTCACATGTTGATGTGCAATTGGAGAAGAGAGCAGTCCCCATTGTACGAGAAAGACACGGTGCATGACGCGCCCTTTCATGTGTTTGCACTGAGGCAGAACGCACTGCGGTGTGTACAGAACGCAGAAGAAGACCACGCCATGATTCTACTCGGTAGTATTGGTGCGGGAAGTGGGCGGCGGCGAAATTGATTGTGCAGTATATTCATTCGTGATAGGAGACATTGCTTTTTCTCCAATAGATTGGAAAGCGATTCTGGTGTGCTCTACCCCGCTCATTGACCAGCAGATTCTGCAAGCGTTTTTGATTGTGGAAACTTCTAAAACGCTACTCCACTGCTAAACCTCCGCATTTTGTCAAGGTGATTTAGTGAAGTTTAGTAGACCTGTATCGCGATTGAAGGCAGGTTCACGACGTTTGAGAAATCACGCATCGTTGACTGTAGGAGCTACGGCCGCAACTCTCACATTTTGCATCAGGTACTCGCAGGAGTATCGCAAGGCCCTGCCTTTGGTAATTACTGGATCTGAATAGTAGCATGGAGGAGTTTAATTTACTGAAGCAGACGGACTCCTTGTCTTACGAGCTTTGCTCTCGATGCCTGCGACTCCTGATACCTCCTGTTCAGCGTGTCGGCATTTCATCGTCTAAAGAACCAACGTGTGGAGATTGTGCGAATAGTTCCAGCTTGCTTGCACCAACGAAGGTGTTTCTTTTCGTCTCAGAACAAGAGGGCAACAAGTCTTGAAGCAGTGACGATTGTGCGACAGTGAATGATGCATATACTTGTGCTTTGAAAGATCCAACCAGATGCAACTTGCTGCAAAAGTCCTGGAAGTGGAACCTGTTTTTTTGAATAACAACGCCGACATCCGCCGGTTTTTCCGGAGGACGGCAACAAAACCGTGTCGTCGTTGAGACTTGTTACTGTCCATCAACCATGCAGGGCACGTGCCACTTGTATCCGAACTTTGTACGCATCAGTGCTCAATTTTTCGTGGGTAAACTGAATTGCGACTTGGGTGGCATCTCCGACCACTAGCAGACACGAGACATCAACTATTGTGATGTATTTGGAAGGCGTCCATGTGCCGGACATAGTTGGATGTGAAATCTGGAGCCGTCACAGCATAACTTGGGAAATCGTGCTTTACCCACTGAAATGAGAAAGTGCGCCACTTTATCATGCATAGCACATCGGCGATGGGTTCGTTGGACCCAAAAGATGAATGGCACCAAGAGAAAACAGACTGACTGCGCATTCCGACTTGGACATCACCTCACTGAGCAGGAGAAGTGACTTTCGTTGTTCGAGGACAGGCTCTTCGGAATGTTCGAGCTGTTGACGGAAAACGCAAGGGTATGATCGTCAACTAATGACGATTTCGCAACGACATGTTTTCTGGTAGTGTCGCTGTCGAACATGGGTGGGCGCTCAACCACAAACGACAGCAACGTTACACACAATGGAAAGGGGCTCTCTGCAAAGTAGAATCTCGGTACATTGTCGACGTGCGCAGCAACGATCCGATCCTGGAAAAATGATGTTTGCATGCTGCCGGTGCAGCTTGAACGGCTGCAGTAGTAACAAAAAGGCCGCGTATCCATCGATGCAGCGAGGAATTACTTTGTCGATGCCCTGGAACGCTCTGCCTAAGGGTAAACATGTTTGTGAAGTTCAGGAAGAAATGCGACATTCAGCAAATGCCGTGCTGCATGCGCTGGATCACGTTGGCAAGGACTTTCTGGGTTTGTGTGAACTAATTGTAGAGCTTAGTTGTGCGTCATGGTGACCTTGGAGTCGCTGCTGCGTTCGTTATCCACTTTGGTTTGAGAAAGAATGTGGATGGAACGGCAAAGGTGGATTTGACTAGCCACTGGTGAAAGAGCTGGCTTTCTAGTGCATGGCGTGTGAAAGAACGATTGCGAGCCCAAGACGCGCATGTCCAGCTCCTAGCAACATCGATACACAATCGAGCATGCTTACCTACTGCGTCGTTTGCGCGCTCTACTCCGCACAGCACTTGGCGAGCGTGACTTGTTTGGACGGCATCATCGACGTACGGCGGCGTGACGAGCAGAATGCAAGCGCCATTTGCTGCAGTCCAAAACGTGTGGACAATCTTGATCTGATTGTCGTTTGAAGCTGCAAGAGGAACGCGCTGGCTGGCTGCAATGCCACTTGGGAGAGATTCGTTGTTAGTATCAACCCACAGCATAATGAGAGACGGTACCGCACTTGTGTCAGTTTTACGCTATCACCGGCAGCGCTGCCTCGATGAACCACCTCGTCGTCTTATCACGGTTTGCCAGTCCAACACGGTCGTCACGCACTAGCACTGCAGCAGCCGTGGCAGGAACACATTCGTCTACGGATATAATTTGGTGTTGCAGCCAGAGAGCCCTCGCGAATAAATGTCAGTGGATCGATTCTGGCGGTGCTGCACCAATGCGATCTAGCCACAAGTGCCAGGATCAGTTTCACGATTAGTGAGCGATTCCTTCGTGGTGTAAAAACTAAAGCTAAGGTAGTTGAGCACTTGGTTACATGCAAAGTAAATATATTTAGGTCCTTAGTTCACAAACTCCTGTTGCTACTCTAAGCCTACTGGATTCTGCCTATACGTTAGTAATCGCCACTCTACGCATTACTACTGGTATAGGGTAGATTAGTAATTGCCACATCGCGCATTACTAATCGTCTGGTCGCACATTACTAATCGTCTAGTCGCACATTACTAATCGTCTGGTCGCACAATACTAATCGTCTAGATGTACGTTTCTAAACATAAAACGTACCAAAAGTGGGGGACGTCACTGTCTGGCAGAACAGTGCTGAAGAAACCCAAACACCAGGTCCCGAAGGCTTAACTTCCGCACTGGGTATCGAACCCATCCCTCGGGCTTAGCGCTACCACACCAAATCACTTGAGCTACGTGCATTGTTCCAAATCTGATTGCCGAGGCATTTCATAACAACTCTCCCACTCGACTCGGCAGACCTTGGTGTCTTGATCCCCATCATGCTTCGAAGATAGTCGAACTGCGCAGCAGAAAACTGGCTTCGTCACGATATCTGCGAGCATCTCTTGCATCGGGTAGTACTCCAGCAGCACTTGATCATCATCTACCTTCTCGCGCACGAAGTGGTAGCGGATGTTTATATGCTTAGTGCGCTTGTGAAACTCTGGGGTTTTGGATAACGCAATCGCACCCTGCTTGTCTTCGAACACCTTCAAAGCGTCATTGCCTGCATCTTCACCGAATTCTCGCATGAATGTCTTGAGCCACACTGCCTCTTGGATTGCTTCTGATAACATCATGTACGCTGCTTCAGCTGACGATAGTGCAACCGTGCGCTGCTTCTTAGTGCTCCAGCTAATGCACTCGCCATTAAGAATAAAGGCGTAGCCGCTTGTACACCTTCGTGTTTCGATACCTCCTGCCCAGACTGCATCCGAATAGCCGAACAGCTTCCCATTGATGCCGCCCGAAAAAAGAATGCCGTGCATAAGAGTCGCTTATAAATAGCGAAGAATGTACTTGAGAGCTTGCCAGTGTGTAGGGCATGGGTCCGAGGCGAATTGACTCAATGAGCCAACTGCCGCAGCGAGGTCCGGACGTGTGCCGACCATCAGGTACATCAATGCACCAACCGCGCTCCGTTTTGGCACACTTTTCATTGTTTCATCGTGCTTGCAATCGTCTTCGCACATATTCTTCGTCAGCTTGAGCGCAGGATCTTGTGGCGTCTTTACAGGCTTGCAGTCTTGTATGCCAAACTTGGTCAAAATCGATTGAAGAAGCTTGGTCTGTCGCATCGACACGTCTTCCAACTTGTCATCGCGCTCGTCTTCCATAACAAGGCAGTACTTAGCTCACCGAGATTGGACATCTCGAAGCGCTCACTCAGCGCACTCTTAATTGCCGCGAGTAGGTCCACATCGTTGCACGCCAGAATAAGATCATCGACGTATAGCACCACAATCATCATCGCCGAGTTGTTACGCGCGACATAGATGCAATGGTCCATCTTGCACTTGTTGAAGCCGATCTTGCGCATGAACTCGTCGATGGTCTGGTCCATGCACGGTGACTGCTTGAGTCCGTACAAGGCACGCTTAAGCTTGCAGAAATGATCAGGGCACTTGGGATTAATGTATCCGTCGGGTTGCTTCATGTAGATCGCTTCTTCAAGCAAACCGTTGAGAAATGCTGTCTTGACCTCCACCTGGTGTAGAATCAGCTTGTACTACGCCACGATGCTCAAGATGATCCGGATGGACGCGAACTTGGCTACTGGCGCAAATGTTTCCTCAAGTCCACGCCGTACTTCTGTAGAAAATCGTTCGCCACGAGACGCGCCTTGTACCGCTTGATGAGTCCTTCAATGGTCTCTTTCACCTTGAACACCCACTTACTGCTGATGGCCTTGCGACCACGTGTAAAAGGCACGAGTTCTCACGTCTCATTTTTTCAGTGATTCGAACTCGGAGTCACACGCCTCTTTCCACATCCTTGCGTCGCTGGATTCCATCGCCGACTCGAACGACGTCAGCAAATCTCCCACTGAATACAGGACGCAAGCGTATTCTTCTTCGCCTTCCTTTTCGATGGACGTGAGCATCGCCAACGATTTTGCGAGTGAAGATCTTGTGACCCGTGCGGAGTTCGTGCTTGCTTCGCTGTGGTTCCTAACGCATTCGTACCGCTTCACCACCGGCAGCTCTGACAACCGCTCAAGCGAATTCGTGCGCGAATGACGCTTGACACCTGGCGGAAATTCTACATCAGGCTGCCGAGCTTGCTGTTGGCGCGATCCTTGTCGCTGTTCCTATTGTGGACGTTCATTGACCGGTCTTGACTCCAACGACCTCTCGCTCAGGAGTGCTATGTTCTCCTTCGTCAGGTATCGCATCGTCGTCACAGAGTTCGACCATCTTTCTGTCATCAAAGGTTCGCTTGACTCCGTCGAACGTGTCTTCCATGAACTGGGCATCACGACTTACGACAATTCGGATACTTGAGAGTTCCTCAAACCGGTACGCTTTCTCGTGGTCCGAGTAGCCGAGAAAGCGACACAGCATCGCCCGTGGGTCAAGTTTAGACCGTTTCTCGCGCGGCACATGCACATACGCATGGCAACCGACAACTTTCAGGTTCTTTAGCAGGGTTTTTATTGTCCACATCTCGTGTGGAGACTTCTCATGGTTGATGGTGCGTGTCGGACACCGATTGCGGAGGCTGTTGATGTCATCACCGCTTCACCCCGATAGCTCTTTTGCAGTCCCACATGCTCGAGCATGCAACGCGCACTCTCAACCAAAGTCTGCTTCATACGCTCAGCCATTCCATTGAGTTGGGGCGTGTACGGTGATGTAAACGGCTGGACTATACCACGGTTGCTGCAGAACTTGGTCAATTCACGCGAATTTTATTCCCCGCCATTATCGCTTTGGAGCATCTTGACACGGCTGTCTGTCTAAGTCTCAGCAAATGCAAACAATTTCGGCAAACTTGGCAGGCACATCCGACTTGTGTCGCAGTAAGTATACCACACACATATGTGAGTACTCGTCGATGAAGGTTGCGAAGTGCCGACTGCTGCCGAAGGTGGATGTCTGCATCAAACCACAGACATCACTGTGAACAATTCCAAGTAACTTCGTGGCACGCACTGGTGACTTTGACATGAAGTGCACTTGCGTTTGCTTGCCAAGAGCATACTTACAATCTGCGTATGGTGGCCGATTGAGCATAAGAAAAGAAGGCATCGATCATGACGTTCGTGGCTCAAGAAGACAACAAGAAGTCTTTAGCCACATGATCGTTTTGAGCAAATGATTACACTTCCAGATTCTAGATTGGAAGTCGCATTCCAGTTGGAGAGCTCGTTTAGATCGCCACTGAATGAGTGTAAGGCTGTCCGGAAAGTGTTGAGGCCTTACACAAGAATAGGTGGAGTGCAGGTCAGGAAAATTTCTCGAAAAGCTTGGCTGGAGTGAGTTGCCACTTCGATTGATTATAATATGGCTCTGCGAATAGTCCTTCGCGTGTTGAAAAGTATTGAGCAAATAAAGACGGAGCAATCGTTCATCTATTGTGTCGAATGTGTCGACAAGGACGGCGCAGAAGCTCACAAGGACTCGGTTCCAAGGAAATAACAAGATGGTGATCATCCATATGTGTTGTCCAATTACGAAGGTATTCGTCGATAAGAGCCACAATGTGAGCACGGGCAGGATACCAGAAAGGTGGTGGAGAAGTTGTGAAGTTCTTTTACGACACACGGTCGTGATACCATTGTACAGTGTGCATACACAAGTTGCAGCCATGTATAACGCGCATTCGAGCTCTCCCATACGTGCGATATGTCAATCTTAATCGCAACGAAGTACTGGCGCGATCAGTAACTCCGTCCCTACTTTCATGTGTCTTTCTCTCGTTTTCAGCATCTCATGGAATACCGTTTGGTGCATTCTCTTCATGTTACGTACCGGTGGCAATCATGAGCCGACATAGTGAGACCCTGCAGCTTGACCACACTGCCTCATCCACACTTACCGTTACTTGATAGAAGCGTTCTTAGCCACTGGTAACTCGTATCGTTTGCATCTTGTCCACCTATTCCGGAAGTGTTCTTTTGCTGTATCTGTGCACAGGAACAGTTCACTCTCTTTGGAAAGCATACGCTGATTGTGATGCCAGCATTGCCGACACGTGAGCAGACGGCCCGAACGACGAGATTACCGTCGACAAACTGCGCTGCAACAGATCTTGCTCTACCAGATGCCGACAGTACCACCATACCAGCCCTGAGAACGTCCGCTGGAGAGAATCAGTCGACATCAAGTCAACTGCATTTCATCCGGCTGAGCTGTAAGCGTTTAAGCGATGAACACATTACAAACCGATTATCGAGTCCTATCCGCTCCTACAGCATTGCAAACCAAACCTCAAGACTATATGACACGAACGTTTAGTAAAACCACGACATCAGCGACGAAAGTATTATTGCATGCAGCACCGGATCGAGCAGCATCACATATAAAACCGACATTGTGGTCCGTCGAGTCGGCATTCGTGACGATACTGTCCACGCTGAGATTCTTGAATAGTGAACGTCAGCAATGAAATGCTGGACTCGCTCGGAATATGAACGTCGCTATGCCCTTTATCGTCTGTTTTTGGGGATTCACCCACATACTTTGTAGCAGAAAGCAGCCAGTACCGCGTAAATAACACGCGCTTGACACGCCCTTGGCTCGCAGAGGGGCTATCGGCTCCAGAGGTCTTATTAGAAGGCCTTGGAGAAGGTGGTAAAAAGAGAGTGAACATATCTTTGCGTTAAGGCCTACCATGCTAACCTAAGAGTTCATCTGCTACCATCACTCAGCCAACAGTCAGGTCAGACATCTAACGAACAGGTCAAAAGACATCCATTCAAATAACATGTCATAAGACATCCAACGAACATGTCATACTCCCCCATGAATCTCAGAGCGTTAGCACGAGAAAATGCGTCGAATGCTGACTTGTTCAGTCGATGCACCCTGGTCGATGGGTACCGTGCCATTGTTGCGTACGGTGCGGATAGGATACGGCCCACTCGCAACCGCATGAAGCTTGGCCCGAAATTGTTTTGGACGGCGAAGCATGATTTGATCACCAGGGTGAGAAAAATGCTCGAGCCGTATGCTTTTTTCGCGAGCATTGTCGGTCAGGATCACGTCAAAACGTCGTTTTGACAGATAGATCCAACTCGCCGAGTGCAGTTGTCGACTTATCATGTCTTGCCCAAATAGTAGCTGTTTTGGCGATGCATTTAATATGCTATGGTAGCTAGCACGAACAGCGAAGGCAGCAAAGTTAGCTTTCTTCCAGTCAACATCTTCGTAGCAGCGGATTATTTTAAGAAGCTCAAGATGCACGCGTGCACAAATCGCATTGGCTTGGGGATTCTTCGCCGTGACCGGTTTGTCGTTGATGCCATAGCTGCGGAGAAGTTCTTGAAACTCTGCACCTATAAATTCTGTTCCTTGATCGTGTACAACCTCTCGAGGTCGTGGATAACGACATAGCCACTCGCGATCAAAACTTTCTGCAGTTGTCAGTGCCGAATTGTCTGCTTGGATACCGACTTCAAGCCATCGTGTGCCCTGATCAATAATCGTGATTCCATAGTACCCGTCGTCATAGGGTCCAATGAGATCGACATGGACCACATCGAATGGGTTCACGGTCTTGAGAGTTCGAGGTGGAAGAAGGCCATGATCCTGGCTGCCGCCATGAACGTTTGCACGTTTGCAATTTGTGCACTGCTTGACATATTCCACTATCGTAGTCTGCATACTTCGCCAATAGAAGATCTGTCGCATAGTCTTGTAAAGTCGTTACTTTCCGGGTGCCTGAGGCTCTCATGGTACCAGTGCATCAAGTCGTCTCGAAGTGTCGCTGAGACAATGAAACGCTTGTGGTAGGTCACCAATGTACACCCAAGAAGGGCGATAAAATCTTCTTCATGCAGGCGTGATAGTCGTCCGGCGCTGTTGAGATACCCATAGGAAGACGCTTGCACTGAAACTTCCAAACGGTAAGCAGAAAAACGGTCAGCGGTCGACTTTGCTTCGCCAATCGTCTTGCGCAATATCCCATGTTGGCATCCAGTGTCGTAATACCGCACGTTTGCAAGTCGTAGCAGTATCTCACGGATCCGAGCAACGAAGTATGGACTGCGTCGGATCCAACGATTCAGCACACCATAATCAATTAGCAATCGCAGTGATCCATTAGGCTTTGTCACGAAAAATGCTGGAGAAGCCATCTCAGAATCGTAGATTTGTTCCAAAACGTCAAGTTGGATAAGGCGCTAGATTTCGGCCCATGCTGCGTTCTCAAGGCTCCGCGGAATAGGGTTTTGCATGAACGGGTTTAAAATCCGGCGATAGTGGAAGCACATAATCGTCCAGCCGCATCCTTCCCAAATGTACCCTCATACAAATGTCGATATTGTTCAAGGAGGTCCAGGTTAAGCCTCGATACCTCAGGAGATAGATGGTCTGGAAGCAATTCCTTTGGTTCGGCAGACGAATCTGCCAGTTCTTTAATCTCTTCTTCAGCACACTTCGTCGCTGGATAAGTCGCCTTGACGTGTTTCGCGGTACAAATCTTGAGACACTGTTCGTCCCACTGTACCGTTTGCTCATGAAAGTTAATTATCAGTCCAAGCATTTGCATCAAATCCCGTCCGGTCACCATCGCATCCTTGCTATCTTCAATGACTTGGATGCATTGCGTAATAATAGAGTCGGCTTTCAGCTTCACAAAATGAAACCGGGCCACTAGAGTTCCACTGCTGGACACTTCTTGGCATATTGTTTCAAATACCGTGCTCGTGCTTGGTTCGACACAGTAGCCGTGTTTGGCGCTGGTTGCCACAAAAGACTGATTGACGATACTTTTTGAGGCACCAGTGTCCAGCAAAGCGTCAAATTGTTTTTGTCACGCCGAACCTGCACAGTTATGCGGAGTGGCGCTGAGTGATCTTTCGGCGCCCGTTGAAGAAGTACAATCAGCTTATATTCGTCTTCGCTGCTTGACTCTTCCTCCTTACACTCATCTTTACTACAGATATCTTCCTCTTTGAAGATCGTTGGGTACTTGTCTTGATTTTGGTCAGTCTTGAACTCCACCTTTTTTTGTGCTCCTCTTTCTTCTTCTTGAGAGTGATGCAGTCACTGGTATTATGTGATCTTGTTTTGTGATACGAACACCACTTCTCGTTCTCCTCATTCTTTTGCCCAACCTTTCCTCCGAACTTGTTTTTGCTATTGTTCTTGCCCTGATAACCTCCCTTGCAATTATTTTTCTGCTCGTGGAGCACTTGATTCTTGTCGGTCCTAGTATGGAATCTACGACTTTCTCGTGTCGAGCTCGCCATTATCAGTCGTTCTTGCTTCTCAAGTCGGGAAAAGTAAAGCACCATCTCATTATACGTATCGGGAGTAACACCAGCCGCCACCAGCTTGTCTTGCCATGACATCGGCATTCCTCGCTTGAAGAACCGGCGCATTTGTACGTCGGGGATAATTTCGGCATTCTGGGGCAGCTCAGCGAAAAGTCGAACATCATGTAAACGTTGAAAAAACGTTTGCACGTTTTCATCCCGTCGCTTCGTTATGCCATAGTTCGTGGTCCAAATCTTCACTGAAATCTTCTGGAACGGAGAGTAGTCCCAAAGATGCGTAGAAATGGTCAAATGACCATGTTTTTGCTCTGGTTTGTACCGCTAAAAGCTCCACTTCGTGTGCTAGGTCCCCTTCTATCAGCGCGATTGCATGCCGGATCTTCTGGTCGTCAGTACAGACATTTTTCTTTGCGAGACTGGAAGTCGCTGCTCCACTTCAGAAAGTCCCTGGGACTCCCGCCTTTGAACTTGCGCATCTTTATTTGCATGGTGTCGGCTGGCACTCCATCTTGCGCTGCCGTTAACACCTCGGAGTAGGTGACGTATTCTTCGTCATCGCAACGTCCCATCTTGAATTCCCCTTTCCGATTCAAATTTGCTAAAGCAAAATGACACGCCCTTGGCTCGCAGAGGGGCTATCGGCTCTAGAGGTCTTGTTAGAAGGCCTTGGAGAAGGTCGTTAAAAGCGAATGAATACATCTTTGCGTTAAGGCCTACCGTGCTAACCTAAGGGTTCATCTGCTACCATTACTCAGCCAACAGTCAGGTCAGACATCTAAGGAACAGGTCAAAAGACATCCATCCAAATTACATGTCATAAGACATCCATTGAACATGTCACGCTGTCAGGTACATACTTGTGCGTATGTTCTCATGATACAAAACCTGATAGTGACACGTTCGTCGCAGACACACGCCACGAACACCGACGCCTTTTGAACGGCCTCGCATGACTCTATTCAGTACCGCAGTAAACGTCGCACCCTAGGACATGCCATAGCGACACGTGAGCAACAACAAAAATAATTGATACCAAACAGTGGCCTATGACCACCATCCAGTATATAGGTACATTTGTAGCGTATAAATCTTGACCTCACAGACACGTGCTAGTACGGTACCTCCAACGTCAAGAATGAAACCCAAAAAGTGTTGGCGGTTGAATGTCATCAAGACGCTCAACCACCTTGCACTACCGCAAGTACAACTCAATACCATTAGACGTCCTGTAAAAGGGTTACACATCGAACGGTACTCGATACCTTGTGTCTTAGACGCACGGAATGGTATCCCACTGAAAGAGATATAGAATATCTTATCGGCTTATAGGGGCTGACGGTTGTCAGCCACGAGATAGGAAAGATCTCGAAAGATATTAATTTAGGACATGAGTGCCTAGATTAGGTAATATTACGATTAAGATATTCGATAGAGTTAAACGTACATAAAGTTCAGTTCCCCTTTTGATCTTGTCAAAGACACGTGTCTTGCGAGGCGTCTCTGATCGTTGATCGTTGAGTTAGCAACATCTCCCTGAGGTAGCTACTCTTGAGCGCTAAGTGATGTAGATTCACTGAATCGTTCGGTCCCCTGAAACAGGGACCTTAAGCTTTACGCTTGCTGACTCATAGAGTCAAGTACTTTAGAACTAATATCGCTCATTGAGCACTAAGTCTTCCTCTGATTTAAGGAGCTGTGTAGCTCCGCTACTCTTGGTAGTACTTGTAGTCAATCTATGTCTGAGTCTTTAAAGACTGATCCTCTGTGAGGATGGAAAACCCACTCCCCTCTCTGAGGCCCAAAAGGTCGCGCTTAATAAGCTGACCGCATCTTTGGGTCCAGAGTATGTGGAATTCCTCGTATCGTAAGGCCCGGAAGTGCTGACTGCACGTGTTGAGGGCTTCTTGCAGTATGAAGCGTCCCTTCTAGGGCAGGTCCAAGACCAAATGGCGTCGGCTATGCCTACACGCTATGCGTCTGTTCCAGACGAAGAGGCTAGGCCTCGTCCACTTAGAGTGGAATTTAAAAACTACTCAGGTAAGGAGGGTGAAAACCTCATCCTCTTGATCCGTGAGATTGAGATGGCCATAAGATCAGGCCTGATAAAGCTTGACCATCAACAGGTCTCGCTGGATATCTCAAAGCTCGATGGAAGAGCTAGAGAATGGTCCTTGACGTGTAGCACGTCGGTCGACTTAGCGTTTCCCACATGGGAGTCGCTTAAGTCACAATTGGTACAGGTGTTTTCACCACCTACCCAGGCTTACTGCGTGCGTTCACGCTTTTTATCAACCCTTCAAGGTAAGAATGCGTTCACGGACTATTTCCAAAAGCTGAGAACTTTCATGGCTGCTATGCAGGCTGTCTGACCTGCATGAGGCAGCCCATGTGACTATATTCACGGAGGGTCTCCGTACTGGCATTGCCAGAACCGAAGTCTTTCGGTATCACCCCTCTACATTAGAAGAGGCTGTGATAATTGCTCTTAATGCTGAGCATAACTTCAAGTCGGCCAGACTTGGCTGGAATGGGTACAACCCTAGCTCTGCGAGAGTAAACTCCACAAGAACTCCGGCCGGTAATAGGCCGGAACCGATGGATCTAAGCTATGCTGAAGATGAAGGTGAAGTTGAACTTCAAGCTGCTGAGCAGCAACGTGTTGTACGACGGTGTTACACGTGCGGAAGCACTAAACACTTGCGACCTGGTTGCCCTTTGCGTAGACAGCGCCAGGCTACGAGTCAACACTCTACCCCGAGCCAGAAGTCTGGCATGGCACGGGGAAATGCCGACACCCAGTAGGCGCGGGGCGCCCTACTGGGGAAGAACTAGGTTCTGTAACACTTTTAGTAGGTAAAGTTGAACAGGGCTTAGCCCCAAAGAGTTCCATACCTACTGGTATGGAGCGTGGATACAAGGCTGGCTTGTTGGTCGCTGAGGCGAAAGTTAAAAAAACTTTGAAAAGCCTTGGTCAATTTTAATCGATTCTGGCGCGTCTTGCAATTATGCTCGACGTCGTTCCCTTGAGGGGAGTCAGCTTTATGCTGAAGCGCTTACAGCGCATGAGGGTGATTCAATCACGGTTCGTTTAGCGACTGGAAGTCGTGTCACTGAACCTAAAGTTCCGTTGTAGGTATAAAGTTTTTGGACTTTGATAGCATTGAACGCTGTCTTGTCCTTGATTTGGACTCGAGATATGATCTTATCCTAGGTATGTCTTGACTCGAACGCCATGAGCCATGGATTGATTGGAGGTCGAAGACCTTAGGCGCTACGCGCAATGTTCCTAGCGAAGCTTTGGAGAGTCGTGAACCCACCTTTGCTAGGCAACAAAAGCACTATTGGCACGAGCCAATGATGTCAATATGCTAGGCATTGGAACGTCTGAGTTAACTAACTCCAATGTTGAAAACATGAATTCCGAGCGTAGTTCGTTGAGTATTAGTGATACGGCACGTACTCCGTTGAGTGTTACTCGTTATGATAACGAGTCACTGCATGCTGAAAGCATGGTTGGCCTAGGGCCGAGTTATCAAGGATGTGATTCCTTTGATGTGTGTGGGGTGGCACGTAAAAATGCACCGATTGCGGTCGGCCGTGAAAGCACCACAATTAATGTCGGTAATGACATTGTTGGCGAAACGCCAGTAAGTTCAGGGCTAGGCCCGTATAATGTAAGTGGAGTGGCACCTTTAAATCTACTGGGTGAAGTGTTCGAGTTACGTAACACTTCACCGGATGTCGATCAGAACATCAGCTCTCGTATAGAGCGTACTACTAGTAGTAGTAACCACGGGGACACTATTGTCCCGACCCCAGAGGGGTGTAAGGTCTCATTGAAGAGACGACCTGGACGCCAGGTGGCAACTGTTAAGCGCCAGGCGTCTGACTATTGTCACGTAGTGACAATAGTGTTACACTATATACACTTGTCAATGGAGTGACTGGCCAGGTTGAGGGCAATGTTAGCCTGGAAACCCTTCCATCTTTGGATGCTCCTTGTGAGCTAGACGAAATGTCTGATGGCGAGTGTAGCCAGGCCTTGAAGGCAGGAGATTTATTCGAATTAGTGGTCATTAGACCCGATGTCGAGTTGAACTCGTCCTCATTAATGGATGAGTCGGTCCTAGAGGACACCAAGGCGACACTCAGTGCCCGGGTGATTGGATCTTCTGTCCTTAAAGATCCTTTGGATCCCTTCTATCGTTTGGTAAAGAAATTTCAAGATGTGGTGTGTCAGAACCCACCATCTGTTTTACCTCCCGATAGAGGTGTACGTCATGAAATTGACCTAGTTCCAGGAACTAAATACTTCGTAACACGGCAGTGGCCTTTACCTAAGGAACAGTGTGACGTCATTGACGATTTCTTTCGTGCTAAGCACGCGGCGGGAATGGTGTGGGAGAGTAAGTCTCCCCATTCCACACCTACGTTTGTGTCAAAAAGCCTAATGGTAAGTGGCGTATTGTGCACGCTTACAATAAGCTTAGTGCTGCTACTATCCCGGCTCAGACACCAATCCCCAGAAAGGATGTTCTTGAGAACAATATGGTGGGATGTACACTGCGCTCGACTTATTCGATGGTTATTACCAGCTGCTCATGCGAGCAAGCGATATTCCGCTAACAGCGGTTAGTACCCCGAGCTGTATGCTCTGGGAGTGGCTCGTTATGCCACAAGGGATATCAAATGCCCCGGCTACTTTTAATCGTCTGGTGACGCAACTATTCAGACCTCATCGAGGCTATGCATAAACGTACTTTGATGACATCTTTGTCCATAGTCGTGCAACGAACGGTCGATCTGATGTGGATAATCACATTGATCATTTACGAGCAGAGCTCGAGTGCATGCGCACGAATAAATTGTATGCAAATGCATATATGTGCATCTTGGTGCAAAAGAGATTCCCTTTTCTGGAGTGCTTCATTGGGAAGCGAGGCCTTCGAGCGGACCCCGCTAAGGTAAGAGCCATAGTTGATTGGCCCGTTCCAAAGAATCAAAAAGATCTACGTAAGTGGCTTGAACTTGCCAATTACTTGCATAAGTATTGTGCGAATTACGCAGATATGGCTCGGCCATTATCCCATTTCCTTAAGAAGGATGTGGATTGGTGTTGGGGTAACAGCGAACATGATGCTTTTCAAGCAGTTTAAGGAAAGCCTTCTTCATTTGGCTTTGCCCGATCCTGATCGGCCTTTCAGTGTCGTCTCTGACGCATCTGACTTTGCCATAGGCAGTGCTCTGTTACAAACAGATGTCGATGGACGCGAACGCGTCATTGCGTTCGAATCTCAACAGCTCAAAGCTGACCCGTTGTTTACACTACGAAGGAATCGCTCACTAATCATGAAACTGATCCTGGCACTTGTGGCTAGATCGCATTGGTGCAGCACCGCCAGAATCGATTCACTGACATTTATTCGCGAGGGCTCTCTGGCTGCAACACCAAATTATATCCGTAGACGAATGTGTTCCTGCCACGGCTGCTGCAGTGCTAGTGCGTGACGACCGTGTTGGACTGGCAAACCGTGATAAGACGACGAGGTGGTTCATCGAGGCAGCGCTGCCGGTGATAGCGTAAAACTGACACAAGTGCGGTACCGTCTCTCATTATGCTGTGGGTTGATACTAACAACGAATCTCTCCCAAGTGGCATTGCAGCCAGCCAGCGCGTTCCTCTTGCAGCTTCAAACGACAATCAGATCAAGATTGTCCACACGTTTTGGACTGCAGCAAATGGCGCTTGCATTCTGCTCGTCACGCCGCCGTACGTCGATGATGCCGTCCAAACAAGTCACGCTCGCCAAGTGCTGTGCGGAGTAGAGCGCGCAAACGACGCAGTAGGTAAGCATGCTCGATTGTGTATCGATGTTGCTAGGAGCTGGACATGCGCGTCTTGGGCTCGCAATCGTTCTTTCACACGCCATGCACTAGAAAGCCAGCTCTTTCACCAGTGGCTAGTCAAATCCACCTTTGCCGTTCCATCCACATTCTTTCTCAAACCAAAGTGGATAACGAACGCAGCAGCGACTCCAAGGTCACCATGACGCACAACTAAGCTCTACAATTAGTTCACACAAACCCAGAAAGTCCTTGCCAACGTGATCCAGCGCATGCAGCACGGCATTTGCTGAATGTCGCATTTCTTCCTGAACTTCACAAACATGTTTACCCTTAGGCAGAGCGTTCCAGGGCATCGACAAAGTAATTCCTCGCTGCATCGATGGATACGCGGCCTTTTTGTTACTACTGCAGCCGTTCAAGCTGCACCGGCAGCATGCAAACATCATTTTTCCAGGATCGGATCGTTGCTGCGCACGTCGACAATGTACCGAGATTCTACTTTGCAGAGAGCCCCTTTCCATTGTGTGTAACGTTGCTGTCGTTTGTGGTTGAGCGCCCACCCATGTTCGACAGCGACACTACCAGAAAACATGTCGTTGCGAAATCGTCATTAGTTGACGATCATACCCTTGCGTTTTCCGTCAACAGCTCGAACATTCCGAAGAGCCTGTCCTCGAACAACGAAAGTCACTTCTCCTGCTCAGTGAGGTGATGTCCAAGTCGGAATGCGCAGTCAGTCTGTTTTCTCTTGGTGCCATTCATCTTTTGGGTCCAACGAACCCATCGCCGATGTGCTATGCATGATAAAGTGGCGCACTTTCTCATTTCAGTGGGTAAAGCACGATTTCCCAAGTTATGCTGTGACGGCTCCAGATTTCACATCCAACTATGTCCGGCACATGGACGCCTTCCAAATACATCACAATAGTTGATGTCTCGTGTCTGCTAGTGGTCGGAGATGCCACCCAAGTCGCAATTCAGTTTACCCACGAAAAATTGAGCACTGATGCGTACAAAGTTCGGATACAAGTGGCACGTGCCCTGCATGGTTGATGGACAGTAACAAGTCTCAACGACGACACGGTTTTGTTGCCGTCCTCCGGAAAAACCGGCGGATGTCGGCGTTGTTATTCAAAAAAACAGGTTCCACTTCCAGGACTTTTGCAGCAAGTTGCATCTGGTTGGATCTTTCAAAGCACAAGTATATGCATCATTCACTGTCGCACAATCGTCACTGCTTCAAGACTTGTTGCCCTCTTGTTCTGAGACGAAAAGAAACACCTTCGTTGGTGCAAGCAAGCTGGAACTATTCGCACAATCTCCACACGTTAGTTCTTTAGACGATGAAATGCCGACACGCTGAACAGGAGGTATCAGGAGTCGCAGGCATCGAGAGCAAAGCTCGTAAGACAAGGAGTCCGTCTGCTTCAGTAAATTAAACTCCTCCATGCTACTATTCAGATCCAGTAATTACCAAAGGCAGGGCCTTGCGATACTCCTGCGAGTACCTGATGCAAAATGTGAGAGTTGCGGCCGTAGCTCCTACAGTCAACGATGCGTGATTTCTCAAACGTCGTGAACCTGCCTTCAATCGCGATACAGGTCTACTAAACTTCACTAAATCACCTTGACAAAATGCGGAGGTTTAGCAGTGGAGTAGCGTTTTAGAAGTTTCCACAATCAAAAACGCTTGCAGAATCTGCTGGTCAATGAGCGGGGTAGAGCACACCAGAATCGCTTTCCAATCTATTGGAGAAAAAGCAATGTCTCCTATCACGAATGAATATACTGCACAATCAATTTCGCCGCCGCCCACTTCCCGCACCAATACTACCGAGTAGAATCATGGCGTGGTCTTCTTCTGCGTTCTGTACACACCGCAGTGCGTTCTGCCTCAGTGCAAACACATGAAAGGGCGCGTCATGCACCGTGTCTTTCTCGTACAATGGGGACTGCTCTCTTCTCCAATTGCACATCAACATGTGACCTGGCGTGTAAACAGGTAACAGGACCACGGAGATCACTCATACAAGCACTAGGTTCACCCACATAGATACCTGCCCCATTCGAAAACCCACTCGCACCGTATACAACACGTTGTTCTCGAGCTGATCCAACGAAAACAATGCGTTAGTCTGTCTCGTATCGCATTGAGCAAGACAGCTGCAGCACCAGTAGCAGCCGAAACACGAAATACAACGTCGACAACACGTTTTTGTAGTGAACAACATGCCCCAAAGCACCACTCGTGAGTCAAGACAAGACAAGCACGCATGTTTGTAGCCATGAGCGGGACAGTGCTCACGTCACACATACAGCTCGACTGCCAATCATTGGTTCAAGTTATCACAACCAGTTACTTCACGACTGGTTGGTCACGAAGAGAGAGCTCCTCGCCCTCCTCCTTGTGCAAAACCGTCACGAAGTCACTGCTGCTCCAGCTCTTCTTCAAACACGAATCCTTTGCGCCAGACAGAGGGGGAAGGACAGACGCCGCTGTTGTTACCGACTCATACAAATCGCCTCTTCGATCGTGGACCGGCTCTTAATCCTGTGACGGCCACTTGCTCCATCTGTACACGGCGTACCTACAATACAGAAGAAAGCTGAGACAAGTGATGCTATTTGCTAGTAGGGCAGAAGCTGTCAGGACGTTGCTTCCTATGGCTGCGTGACGCACCGCCGCGCTCCTGCGCCGACTTCTAGCGCGTCGGAGGTTAGTTCATGACCTGCTTGAAGCTTGCTGTTGGATAAAAAGTCAGTTAACAGTCGAAAGAAGGGTACAAAAAGACGTGCTGCATATGGCTACAGCTCGTATGATACAATACATGTTCATTGTGTGTGTAGAGTTATGTATGAGGGAGAGTGTGTGATGACTCTTTTCTACCAGTCAAGTTGGAGAGCTGTGTTCTAAAGTAACCGTGTCGACAGTGTGGAGCTTGAACCTGTGCGCTGCTGTTACTGTTTTGTCGACATAGTGGTCACGACTTTCAGCGAATAGGCAACCGCAGCAGGAACAGCTTGACGCGTCGCCGACGTCAGCAAAACCGGGATCTCCGCCTCGTCGCTTTGACGTCCATCCCAACCTGACCCCTGCACACCCACTCGGCTACTTCCGAGCGACCTGCTTTTCTCCACGCATCTACACGATAGCGGTCGCAATCCAGACGCCGCATCGAATATCGAGATATTTGACGCGATTCTTCCCAATGACATACTTGCAAGCGCTCGTAAACAAACTGAACAGATTCGCTGCCATGTGGATCTTTTCACACAAAGAGGGTTGTGGCTGTAGAAGCGCGTTTGACTTTGTAACAGAAGATCCACTGAATCCAGATGATGTGGCGAGGTCTACAGCGTTGTACATAGGTGCTGTCGCCAGTCGCGTCATCAGGAAACTACATTGCACTACGGTGTATGGCCATTCTCGTCGACTGCATCCCGCTGTGGACAGGGCGGTAGTTGACAGCGCGAAAATCCAGTGGCGATCAGATCTAATGATGACGGCAATGTTTGGATTTGGATCATGGCGCTACTGTAATGACACTGTCGTATCAATGGTGACTTGCCTCTTTGCTGCGAGGCCTCGTTTCATTCGAATGCCTCGTCTGTCGTCGTGTTCCCTTGTTTCGGGTTGTCAGGGCAAAGCATATCGTCTTGCAGCTAACCGCTAGAAGTATCTAAAACACTAGGTGAGAAATCCTCGAAGCTGACAGTTAGCACGAAATGGGTGGATTAAGTGTAGTGCATTTATACCTCCTTGCTCTCAGTTCTCGTATGTGCTTGCAGCTCTCTCGACCGTAGTACTTGAAGCCTCCGAGCTCGTTCTTACACAATGCGCACAGTTGATGTCGATCTGCAAGCCTTTTTTTGTTTCTGCCGGTGGTCGCACACCATTTCAAGCAAGAAGGACCAACGACTTCTGTCATGCGGTCTTCCAGCCGTCTAAACAATCAGCCAGCAGCTGATTAGACGTGCTCTAATGATTCGCGCTGCTGTCGTCGGACATTTACCGTAAATATCGCCTAGTTCTCGACCAATGGTGTGACAGGAGACCGATGGTCCCATGCCGTAAAGTCCATCTCCTGATGCAGCTGGCTGAGGTCCGTGAACCCAACGCTTCGTTTATGCTAACTGTGTCCCACGGAGAAATTCCTACCACATAGTACGCCTCTTTATTGGCGGCCATGCAGTGTTGTTAATTATTCACTTCGGCCGAAGAGTAATGGTCATGGGCAGAAGGTCAAGGCTGTTAGGCTGACAAAATGCCGCGAAGCGAATCAACGCTTCAACTACAACAAGGCAGTCAAACCCAATGATGCGTATTGCGGCCCTTATATGCCACTCTTGGTTGTAACTTTGTATGATGACCGCCGAAGCTTAAGGAAAGGTTTCGGTTTATGAATAGCGCGTCCATAAGGATATCTTCGGCCTCGATACGATTAGACGAACGCTTCAGGCAACCGCCAAAGCCGATAATCCAAGATGTAGCTGATGTCAATTACTTTTCCAGCTGCAGGGGGGTCCCTGATTTCTTGATAAAGACTGGAAATTTTTAAAATTCCGCTTAGGATTTGAATATGCTCTTGTTGTATGTAGAAGCGGCTGATCGATGAGTAGCACCTAGCGACTGTGGCTAGATGAAAAGCGATATTAAGAGATAAAGGCTACCGATAACAGCTGGCCAGTATCCACGCAGGCAAAGCCAGCTATTAACAACCCACGGAACCCTAGACTTGTTTATGCACTGCTTGCGCATGCGACGGCGACTACGTCTCTCCGTATTTGGGACATTGGATGCCCCCCATCACTGGATATTTGCGGCCGCGTGGCGCTCCAGTCCCTCGAGCGTCGCCTCTCGAAGTTTCATTCCGAAATTCGCTACCGTCCCAGCAATTTCAACAGCTCCTGACAGCAATGCGCATCTACACCAGCTTTCTCCTCCTCATGGCTGCCACGGGCATCGCAGGTCAAACTTTTACCTGCACCAACTCACAGTTTTGCTCAAACAACCGTAATGCTGACGATTTTTCAGACCGTTGTTCGCGTTCAAACGCGGGCTTGTATGTTGAGTTCTTGTATTGCTGTGGTGGCTGCTGCGTTGGTAATGCTTGCCCGCCGCCAATTACCGCAGCTCCAACAGCAGCCTCTTAGCTCACACTCCCGAAGCTGAGCGAGTGCCTTTGTTGGCGTTAGATAGTACCTAAGGAGTGGAGGCACATAAATGACAACAAATTGACGTTACATCCATGTGTTCATGTTCAATTGCTTTGTACTGTTGGTTGTTTTGTTTATTATTTGCTGACAACTGTCGCTTTTTTGCTGCCTTAGAAAGGTAGGTTTGTGCTTTCTTGGATTGTTCAATTGAAGTGGTTCCTTCCAGCCCCAAGCCTTAGACGTACCAAAGTCGTTTAGATATGGTACCTGAGCCAGTTGATAGATGTACCGCTGACCATCACTGCTAGAAATGCTGTTAAAAGCATTAACGGGCTAATGAATGAAAGACGCCTCCTGCGACCGTAAAATTCCCAAAGCACTCTCGCTGAGTAATCTAACATTTCCATTTTCTGTCTTTAATAGTGGGCTCGAATCACATACAGTAATCTACACCTGCTTCGACGTCGCTACAAACCCAGCTGCATATGCTGCGCGGAATACTACACTTATATGTCTACATCGCTTGCATGGGGTCGCGAAGCACATAGCTAAGAGTACTTCGGTTACCTCACTTGGCACATAGCTGTTTCAAGATTGTGGCTACGATACCAATCGAAACGCTTTATTCAAGAGTGGTAACGTCTCAAAGGATAATCAAGCGGGTCAGAGACAGTTGTGGATGGGTCAATGGTTCCGAATGTTTAGGTACTGGCAATCGGCCAGTTTGGGTAGATTAAAACGATAGAACCTTCGAGTAGCCCTGTCATCATAAACAAATCCGTGCACCAGCTGCTTGTTTCATTACAAACGATCGTCTTGCTCATGTTGCAACTATGTAAACATACCAGTCCATAACATTCAGAAACGACGGCTTAGCCAGCTGACCACTGTGCTAAAAACATGACTTGATTGTCGTACATCAAGCACTTCGACAGGTCTAGCAAAAGCAGATGAAGCAGTACTCTAGGTATGGGCAATGCCGTCAATGCGATCGAGATACTCTTTACTGGATGCATTTCTCTCAGTGTATGATGACAGCGAAGGCGTATTGTTTACTCGAACCAACTAGAGTGGTGAAGCGAGATTAAGACAAACTTCGTACATCTGCCTTCTGTTAACGCATCTGCGAGTGTGTTGATGTCTGATATGTTTGCTGTGGTGTTTACTGGATGACTTGAGCTCGAGTCACTCAGTGGCCACATTCGCAGACACAAGGCTCCCTTGTACTTGGGTTACTGCTATACGGCGCATTTGGGTTCTCGTCGACCGTGTGCATTCTAATCGCCGTGTGGACGTGTAGCAGAGCTACACAGCTCCATAAATCAGAGGAAGACTTAGTGCTCAATGAGCGATATTAGTTCTAAAGTACTTGACTCTATGAGTCAGCAAGCGTAAAGCTTAAGGTCCCTGTTCGAGGGGACCGAACGATTCAGTGAATCTACATCACTTAGCGCTCAAGAGTAGCTACCTCAGGGAGATGTTGCTAACTCTTAACGATCAACGATCAGAGACGCCTCGCAAGACACGTGTCTTCGACAAGATCAAAAGGGGAACTGAACTTTATGTACGTTTAACTCTATCGAATATCTTAATCGTAATATTACCTAATCTAGGCACTCATGTCCTAAATTAATATCTTTCGAGATCTTTCCTATCTCGTGGCTGACAACCGTCAGCCCCTATAAGCCGATAAGATATTCTATATCTCTTTCAGTGGGATACCATCCCGTGCGTCTAAGACAGAGGGTACCGAGTACTCTTCGATGTGTAACCCCTTTAAATGCGCCTCGTCCAGCGAACAACAAACGAAAGGTACAGTCTGGTGATTAGTAGTGCGCCTATCCCATGAGTAATACCAGTAGTATGGATTACTCATGTGCAACTATCTGATGAGTAATGTGTATAGAGTAGATTACTCATGCACGACTATGCAAGGAGTAATGCGCGTAGTGTCGATTACTGTTGTATAGTCGAACAATCGATTCGGCCTAGAGTAGCAAGAAGAAGTTGCAAACTAAGGACATAAATATATCATTGTGTATTTTGCATTCACCTCGACAAGCACATTAACAATAGGTTATGAGCTTAAGCTCTGCTGACTCTGCCCCCGACACCAACTTCGCCTTCAACATGGAAGCCTCAACCACCACCACTGCTCGCATCAACAAGTTTGATGGCATGAACTTCCACATTTGGAAGTTCAAGATGCAGATGGTGTTGGAGGAGCGGGGTCTTTGTGAAGTGACAAGTGGGGAGATCAAGATGGAACAACTGACCTCTGCGCTGGACCAGACGACGTTCAAGCGCAAGTCACGGAAGCCGCTCGCGATGATCTGTCTGGAGATGAAGGAGTCGCAGCTGCCACTGGTTCGGTCGGCGAGTGGAGCGCTCGATGCTAGTCGCGGCTGGAAGGACACTTCGAAAAGAACTTATCCAGCAAGCTCTTTCTTCTTCGTCGTTTCTTCACGGCCAAGATGGAGGAAGGTGATGATGTGCTTGAACACATCAATAAGCTAAGGGGACTGGAAGAACAGCTCGGTGCGGTCGGGGCTCCGGTCAGTGAAGATGACTTGGTGATCACGCTTCTCGGAATTCTGAGCGAGACGTACCAGTTTCTCATCACGGCGTTGGAATGACGTTCCGACACGTTGACATGGGAGCTAGTGACATCTCGGCTCCTGCCATGAAGCGCAAGGAACAATGCAGCGACGGGTTCGCTGCAGGTTAAGCGTTCGTGACAAGAGACAAAAAGAGCAGTGGGCGGCCAGGAAAGCAGACTGGTGCGTGCAACTAATGCGGCAAGATGGGTCATTGGATCGCGGAGTTTTCATCGCGGATCCATCACAATGCGGACCGGCAGCGTCCGCAGCGTACAAATGTGGTGCGCAATCAAGATGGCGACTCGGGTGACTTCCTGTTTTCAGTCGACAATGTGAGCAGCAGTCAATCCAAGAATACGGCATGGCTTATAGACTCGGGTGCGACTCAGCACATGCCATACTCGAAGGAGTTCATGGTCAACTACAAAACTATCGACCCAGTAAACGTGCATCTCGAAGACGACGGTGTCTTGGAGGCGATCAAAAGCGGCAACGTTGGGATGACGATGAAGACCCCAAGCGACATCAAGAAGGGTGTGCTCACGAACGTGTGGTATATCCCCAAGCTTTCGCGCAACCTGTTTTCAGTCGGCCGATTCACAAAAGATGTCGCACTAATGACATTTAACACCAGCCCCTGCTTTGTGAACCTCAATGGTCAGAAGTAGAAGGTGGTGAGCGCCCTGACAAGGGTCTATTTTAACTGAGCATGGCACAGGTGAAGCCAGAGTTGGCGAACATCGCAAGTGCAGCTGCTTGAAACCTGCAAACTGGTAAGTCGTACTTATGGTACCTACAACTTGGTCATATCGGTCACGATGGAACCGACGCGATTTTAAAGAAGAAACTTGGCGTCGGCATTGACATCACGTTGGTGAACAAGTGGGAGCTGTCCAACGGGTGCGCCCTCGGGCAAGCAAACACGTTCAAAGTTACAGTTGAATGCACGTGAGCGTGCCAAAGCAGTGTTCGAAGTCGTTCACAGCGATGTGTGCGGGCCAATGCAGACGGTGACATTCTCAAACAATCGCTATTTTGTAACGTTTATCGATGACAAATCTCGGTTCTGCGTGGTGTTCTTGCTTCGCAGTAAGTCAGAACTGCTGGACAAGTTCGTGCAGTTTGTCAAGTTTGCCTAGTTCCATACAGGCAAACGTGTGAAGGTGACTTGAAGCGACAACGGAGGCGAGTTCGCATCAGGCGATTTTGCTGAATTCTGCCGTGATCGAGGCATCATGCAGAAATTTACGCCGCCATATACGCCCCAACTCAACGAGGTGGCCGAGCGAATGAATCGGACTTTAGTCGAGAGTGCACGATGCATGCTCTAACACGCTGATCTGTCCAAAGAGTACTGGGGTGAAGCGGCCATGACGGCAGCATTCCTTCGCAATCGATGTCCGAATAGAGCGATCGGAAACGACAAGTCGCCATATGAGTTTTGGACACAGAAGAAGCCGTTGTTGAAGAATCTGAAAGTCTTCGGGTGTCACCCGTATGTGCACGTACCAAGAGAGAGGCGGTCGAATATCGACACGCGGACGGTGGTATGCCGATTCCTCGGCTACTCCGACCACGAGAAAGCGTATTGGTTGGAGAAGCTATCGAGTGGTCGACATTTTGTGAGTCGTGATGTGCATTTACGGAAGACACGTTCGACAGTGGCAAGCGCACTCAAGTTGGAATCAATGCAGTGAGGATTTATGACAACCATGAAGACTTTAATGGTGCGGATGGCTACAGTGGAGGTAACACCAGCGATTATGATATGGGCGGATAGCCGTCTGTGACCGTAACAACGCCACAGAAATCAATTGCGCCACGACCACTGAGCGAGCGGCCGCAATGGCAGCAACCGAACAATTTCCGTCATAAGCCGCTGCGATCACAGATTCAATTAACTGCCGAGTACCAACCGGGGTCTAAACGTCACTCACGGACACATTCTCTTGAAGCTCTATCGGAAACACCTGTGGACAAGCGCTATGGACATAGTGGTCATACAGGTAGCACACATTCGACAGCAGCACCTGGCTCACATTCATCGTTCTATGAAATGTCCATGCATCTTGCGTCAGTTCAGGACGAAGAAGTAGAGGACGAATGTGCTCGCGTTGTGTATTCCGTGGGAGATTTGCCGATGTCGTTTGAATCAGCGATGGAATCCAACAACGCAGACAAGTCGCAAGAAGCATGCGACTCCGAGCTCTAGTCGCTCAGGAAGAATGAGACGTGGGAATTTTTGCCATTACCGCGCGATCGCAAGTGGGTTTTCAAGGTCAAGGAGAACCAAGATGGTGAGATCGAGCGATTTAAGGCGCGCCTAGTCGCAAAAGGTTTCCTAAAGAAGTATGGCATCGATTTTGAGCAGACTTTCGCTCCTGTTGCCAAGTTCGCGTCAACCCGGATCATCCTAAGTCTTGCCGCACAGTACAAGCTCGTGCTGCATCAGATGGATGTCAAGACCGCGTTCCTGAACGGATTTCTTGAGAAAGATATTTATATGAGACAACCTGTAGGATTTTTCGACTCCACCATCCTAATCATGTTTGTAAGCTCAAAGCGCCTTATACGGTCTCAAGGAGTCGCCTCGCATGTGGAATCAGACCATCGACGAAGCTATGATGTTCGTGGTTCTCGACGTCGACGATTTGATACTCCCATGCAACGACATTAATTTGCTGTCGGCGACCAAGCAAACGCTGAGTGAGCGCTTCGAGATGTCCGATCTCGGCGAACTAAAGTACTGCCTTGGAATGGAAGTAGAGCGTGATGACAAGTCGGGCGATGTGTCGATGCGGCAGACCAAATTCCTGCGGTCGGTCCTGACCAAGTTCGGAATGAAAGACTGCAAGCCTGTGAAAACTCCGCAGGACCCCAGTCTTAAGCCAACAAAAACATGTGCGGTGGTGGATGCATTCACGACGAAACCATGAAGGGTGTGCCGTACTGCAATGCTGTTGGAGCCGTGATGTACCTCATGGTTGGTACTCGTCCAGACCTTGCAGCAGCTGTAGGGATGCTAAGCCAGTTTGCTGCCGATCCGTGTCTGACACATTGGAAAGTCCCAAGGCGAGTCTTCAGGTACCTGAAAGCGACACCGACACACGGCATCTGTTACTCCGGATCCGACAACTGATCGTCCACTCGGATACCGATTGAGCTGGCGACATCGAGACTCGACACAGCACAAGCGGATATGTGTTCCTGCTTAACGGCAGTTGCATTAGCTGGCACAGCAAGCAGCAGCGCACTGTGGCTCTATCATCGACTGATGCAGAGTATATGCCTTTATCTGGAGGATATTCAAGAAGCAGTGTGGATCAAGGCCTTCATGCACGATCTTGATGAAGATGCAGGAAACGGCGCCATAAAGGTATTTGAAGACAACCAAGGAGTGATAGCGTTGGCCAAGAACCCTGAGTTCCACAAGCGCACCAAGCACATCGACATCCGCTACAACGTTTTGCGTGAGAAGGTTGAGGACGGTCAAGTGGAGCTGGAGTATTGCCCCACGCAAGACATGCTCGCAGATCTCATGACCAAGCCAATCGCCGCCGTGCAGTTCGACGCTTTGCGCACACGGCTGGGTATTCAGATTGCTGCCGAGTCGAGCGGAAGTGTTGTTGAAGATGCACCTCGTCCAGCGAACAACAAACGAAAGGTACAGTCTGGTGATTAGTAGTGCGCCTATCCCATGAGTAATACCAGTAGTATGGATTACTCATGTGCAACTATCTGATGAGTAATGTGTATAGAGTAGATTACTCATGCACGACTATGCAAGGAGTAATGCGCGTAGTGTCGATTACTGTTGTATAGTCGAACAATCGATTCGGCCTAGAGTAGTAAGAAGAAGTTGCAAACTAAGGACACAAATATATTCACTGTGCATTTTGCATTCACCTCGACAAGCACATTAACAATACGTCTGAGTCCTGACACAGTCCGTTAAGACGTGACCAGTTTATGAAATCATTTGATTTGTCCTTTTGGTAATAAAGGGGATGGGCGGGTAAAGGGAGAATTAGAGAGTGGTACCGTTACTATTCCTAACTGATCATTCCTGTTTATCCGAATATAAGATATTTAATTAGCTCTGGATATTATTCATATACATTATCCAATTTTCAGTGTAAAACTACTTTTTACATCATACTAAAAACAAAGAGTGCCGTTCGCCCTAATAGCCACGACGTCCCGAACGGACACGTATCGTCATAAGAGGGCTATTAATCTCCACGACACAAGTACTTGCTCATTCTAGGTAAGGTCTACCATATCTACATGCATGGTCGATGCGTGCTCGTGCTAATTTCATAATTTTGATCTGATTGGTGTGTGCTAGTAGATCAAGACAGTGACGGACCACTAGCGCAGGGAACCATCTGGATTCCCCCCTGTTGTTAAGTTTGGCGGTGTTTAGGGTAAGAATGGGTTGAGTTTGGATGCACATACTACATTGACGTATGATTTTCGCTTACCTCGAGGCTATAATAAACATATACTTATATGTGTGCGTGGCAGTATACTCACCGGTGGGTAATGAGTTAAAATAAATGTGTGCTTGATGGATGACCTGCAGGTGGGTAATCAACACAAGCTATAGAATAAAACGATCTTATATTGGAGGATGCGGTGCGTTTGGCTAGCAATTGGTCTGTAGTTGGTTTTAATTCTTGTACCCCGACACTGTTTCTAGTGTTACAGGTTCATTAAATATCTAGACTGCTTGAAGAGGAGGCAGGAACAGGGATAGGCATGACTCCTTGTCTCGGTTTGCAAGTGATTGATGAAGGTAGGCTTACGCTCGCCTTGCATATTGGCTCAGGAGGATTTAAAACTTCGCGCATAAATATATACATGTAATATACAAACTGAATATGTTATATCACAATACGCTGGATAATGTATCTAAGTAATATAGCTAAATTATCGTTCCCTTATATTTAGATAAACAGGAATGATCAGGAAGGTTCAGTATATGCCCCATCCCCTTTCTTACCAAAAAGGACAAATCAAATGTTAATAAAAATGGTCACGTCTAAACGGGCTGTGTTGAGACTCAGAAGGACTGTGTTACGATCCGTGGCCATGAATATATTGTACGTTACTACGAGGCGCCTTTTGGCCTAATGTAATCGGGTTATGCAGGACTCTACTGTTGTAAGGTTTGTGCTGACAGCTTTTTGAGCCTTTTATTCGTGAATGGGCGCTGATTCGTCTGAGACGACTACAGAAGGCAGCGCTATCGTTGGGCGCAGTCACAAATGATACATAGTGAAATTCACTGTGTGAAATAAATGAGATTGTACCTTCCTTCCGTCATTCAGCCATTAATTGGTATCAACCAGGCAACTCCAAGAACGTCAGCAAATAGGCGTTTGTCGATTGCTTGCTATGATCTCTTTTGGCATCACTCGCTTGTCATGTGCGACCTTTAGTGAGTCATGAAAGTATCATAAACAAACAGGATCGTAGCAGCCAATGGAGGCATAACGGGTGTGTTACACGCAATAAGTAGCTGCTACTGACGGCTAGGACGTGGCCTCGACGAACCTTATGAAAACTATGTCGCGGCTGATGGAGAGATTACAATCGCAATGATGGCCACCAATTTCATGTCGACTGAGATTGCGAGCAACTACATCTGTGTATGGCGGCCCATTGAGCATAAGAATACAAGGCATCGATCATGCTGTTCGTGGCTCAAAAAGACAACAAGAAGTCTTTCGCCACATGATCATTTTAAGCAGATGATTACACTTCCAGATTCTAGATTGGAAGTCGCATTCCAGTTGAAGAGCTCGTTTGGATCGCCACTAAATGAGTGTAAGGCTGTCTGGAACTTGCAGAGGACTTCCACTAAAACAGGTGGATTTTCAGGTCAGGAAACTTTCTCGAAAAGCTTGGCTGGAGCGAATGGCACTTCCCTTGTTACAACTTGGCAGGTGCATATGACTTACTTCCGAGCTCTCGCATACGTGGGATATGTCAATCTTGACGTACAGGCATGATCAGCGGTAACTCCGTCCCTACTTTCATGTGTCTTTCTCTCGTTTTCAGCATCTCATGGAATACCGTTAAGTGACTTCTCCTACTGTTACGTACCGATGGCAATCATGAGCCCGATATAGCGAGATCCTACAGCTTGATCGCACTGCCTCATCCACAATGATCGTTGACAAACTGCCGTGCAATAGGTTTGCTCAAACAGATGCTTATAGTACACCCAGGCCAGAGTTGGGAACGTCCGCTGGAAAGAACTCGATCGACATAAAGTCAACTGCATTCCATGCGGCTGAGCTAAACGCGATGAATCCAATGGCTAGCAGAACAATGCTGCACCACCTGACCCGAACGAATTTGTAATCACAAACGTGAAGGGCAGCTACCCGACAGTAGCATCGAGATTACAAGAACAAGACGACCGCCGAGATGGTCGATGAGCACTGTAGTCAGACGCTCCCCTGTATATCCATAGTAGCGTAGATGAACTCATTGCGAACTAATTCTCGAGTCAGATCCGCTTTTACCAGATCGTAATTCGAGCAGCAAGACCATATGACCCGAAGCTTGAGTAAAACCACGACATCAGTGACGAAAGTATTGTTGGATGCAGCACCGGATCGAGCAGCATCACATATAAAACCGACATTGTGGTCCGTCGAGTCGGGATTCGTGATGATGCTGTCTACGCTGAGATTCTTGAATAGTGAACGTCAGCAATGCAAAGCTGGACTCGCTCGGAATAAGAACGTCGCTATGCCCTTTATCGTCTGTTTTTGGGGATTCACCCACGTAATTTGTAGCAGAATGCAGCCAGTATCGCGTTAAGAACACGCGCTATCAGGTCGTTGCGCGGATGTACTCATGATGCAAAGCTTGAGAGCGACACGATCGTCGCAGACAAACGCCACTCCCTGATTCGCGGCATACCGCACAATCGACTGTTCGGCTGATTTGGACATCTTGGAAGTGTGCCACACAACAAACCTACGAAGTGTGATTTACTTCGCTGCCAGTTACTATGGCTCGAAAGCGAAGCAGAGGATCGCATCAGTCCACCGCCTTCACACATCGGGAGGATACTGATTTGCAGATGCCATCGCCCAAGAAGCTAACGGTGCTTCAAGTTCGGGCCTGTTATCGCATCAGGCTGCCGTGGAGCCTTCTCTCCAGTCGCCTGCGTTTCAACCAGGAGCCACCAGTGGTGTTTTTTCTACTGCACCACCAGTAACTGCGGAGTACTGTCCTCGTAGCCCTCCTGTACCGGCTCCGACCTGGTCTAACGAGGGCGTTACCAGTCTCTTCGCCAAAAAGGACCCACTGCAGTCGATGGGTGGTATCTTCTGTCAGACAAGCAAAGAGGTGCTACTTGCTCTGAATGGGGATCAGGCTGATGCCAATGCGACTTCAACCGCTAACGCCAGCAAGTACCGACGTGAATACGAGTGCGCACGTCAAGATTGCTGGCAGCTGCTTGACAGCAAACAACTTTCACCTACAGCGCTGGAAAAAATGACCTACCGATTGTGGCTGGCGAAAAAGATCTATCTTTCTTCTCCACCTGTTTTTACTTACGAAACTCGAACGCTGCGCGAACGGAACCTCGATGCATCGATTTAAGTGGCCAACTTTGTTATAAGCTCTACGCCCGCCTACCTCGAGGCTACGTTGTTCACGAGCTCAACACTACGTATCAGTTTTGTCATGCGTTCTACGCTGCGGCTGCAAACGAGGGCGAGCTGACGTGGGCTGCCGCGCTTATGGCTAATGTGACTGATCTCACGTGCTCGGCACACTCTCAAGTAGCCGAATTTACATTTCTCACGCCTTTCGCTCGAGACATGTGGTCAGACACCTTTCGTTTTTCTCGAGGTACGTTTGTTCTGCATGCGACTGGATTGTTGACGGCAGGGAATGCGGAAAAGGGCTTTATTCCGATCGGTATTTCAATGTTGTATCGCGGCGTAGTGCTGGGTCGTTCTGACACCTCCGCGCAAACGATTTGCGATTGGTTCTTCGCATTAACCTCGACACCGGTTCTGTGTGTCGAAGCCTTTGCCAAAAAAGGAGCTACGCTGTTTGACCCTCATATCTGGCAGGTCATTTTCGCGGGTACGGAGTGTCCGCCGGAGATCCTGGAAAAACGCAAGCTGCGTATTGAGGGCGACGGGATTCTGGCCACTGAGGCGTTCCTGCGTCGCCCCCAGACGACCTCGCGGCCCCCGTGAAAGCTTTACCTAGGTACAAAGCACTTTCGTCGGGACCGCAAGGTTGTCGCACCCGAAGTTGTTGCGAGCCGATGCACTGTGTCCGTAACTATTTCGGCGCCTTTGATGACAGGGGTCGAGCTACTTGTACCCACAAGTGAGCTGGTGAAGCAGCTTAAGCAATTTAGTCTTGCTACTTTACCATCCCTTTCTCTTGCGTCCGCCACGAGAAGAATGAGCGCAAGAATCGTCAAAGGCAGGAAGGGGTTCGGCGAGCTGAGGCTGATGCTTGGACGGTTGCAGAGGCTGCGTTACAGCAAGCTGCTCAGCAGCGTGTCGATGAGGACATCCGTCGACGTAGCGAGGTCGTTGCACGGACCCGGGTGGCGGTCTGGCTTCACGCCTTTGTTGTGAGCAGGCGTACAGGAGATCCGGTTCCATCTCCACACCCCGCTTCTGGTGTGGACCGCACTATACCAGTGCCGACGGAGCAAGGGTCGGTCGCAGCCCAGCCGGAAGTCACTGTGCCGACGGGCACGGCTGGAGAGACGCTATCACCTGATCTGTCCTCTTCTCCCCAGGATCAGGACACTAGATCTGCTGTTTTACCTGTTATCGGCAGTGAGTCTGTGCTATCCTGTGACGTTTCGATGTTCTCTGTGGCAAGTTCGTCTGGATGATCGGGGTTGAGATCGCCACCAGCGGTCCCAACGGTGAGTCCTTCTGCTGACTCCTCGGTTTCTCCGGCTTCCTCGAATGACTACGCACTTTCCGCACATGTCGAGAAGGGATGCCTTCCCTCTGTGAATGTACTTAATTGGAGTTTGACGCCCGTGTTTTTTAGGATAGCTCGACTCAACCCCCCATTAGGGCAAACGTCCCAACATCGGGCAATCTGCCAAGAGATACGGTTGGTGGTGGTGATGTTTTGGCATACTTGGACCACGTACGCCCCCAGGAGCTTTTGTCGAGTTCCTTTTTGTATTTTCATGCCCCCCCTTGCCCCCTTAAGATTCTTGGATGGCTCGATGGTTGGTTCTCGAGCGCAGCTGGAGTCCACGATGCGTCTTGATGAGCTTGCGGAGACATGCACCACTCCTGCCGGCATTGAGACGATTACATTTACCCATCTGCCCCAGCCTTGCGATAGTCTTCTCTCTACTGATTGGCGTGTGTTGCGTCAGCGTGCAACAAACCATCACGGAGACGACTGTGCAGATCCCACCGGCCTGCTGTCGCCTAGCCCCCCTCCCTCCGATGTTTCCCCGGATCCATTATCGTCCCAGATTCCGGCTGCTATTGCATCTCAAAGCTTGAACGTTGCTGTCGAAACTCTTTCCTCCCTGACCTCCTTGATGGGTTACAGCTTCCTGTCGGCAAGCACGTGTCTTGAGAGGGATGCCGCAGCAGCCGGTTGCAGAGCCGGTGATATGAATCATGATGCGACACTCCGGCGGCCACTTTTTCGCAAAGGTCAATTGTTCCGTTCTGTTCGGATAGGCCGATGAGCTTCGAAGCTTGTCCCCTAGTGATCGCGCTGAGCGAAAGCGTCGCGAGGGCGATAACGTATCGGCTACTACTATTTGGATGCGGAAGAATCGACAAAGGTCTACCGGTCTCCTCAGCGCTCCTGCTGACAGTGGCGCATGCACACTCAAAGTATTTATCTCCACTCACGTCGAGGCGTCGACAGATCGGCTATGGCACCTTTCTTACCCCGTGTTGGCACTACGTGGCCTATCATCGTCTACGTTTACCGCTCTTGGCAGCGTTGTTAATTGTCAATCTCAATTGGCGCTTATGAGTCATCACGTGGCCGACAAGACTCTTCCTTCTCCGATTCGCAAGCTCTGCTTCGACAGTATCAAGGCTGTCAACGCTATCCCGCATGGCCGACAGCGCTGGACTTTAACGGATGCGGTCAGTTGGTGAGTACGTCTCGAACAGGTCGAACCCGACCTTCTTTTAGTAACCACAGGCCTGCGATTACCCATTGCTTAGATGCTCGCCTTAAAGGTTGTGAGTCTCCTGCTCCCGCATCTATTTCGTCCGCAGAGCGACTGCGACATCGTACTTCCAGACTGCATGGCTCGTGTATACGAAGCTAACGCTGACATCCAGCACCCCGTGAAGGAAATTGCCCCTACCAGGTCGTGGTCTCGCGCTCTGACGCTTGTCAAACATGGAGACGACGCCGGTCCCCGTAAATGCTAAATTCCCTTCGGTGACTGTGAGCGGTACGACTCTGACATCACGTCCCACCACTGCCGCTTTTGCTCCCGCGGGCCGTCAACAGACTGACGGCGTCCGTGCTTCAGAGACGTGCGTCGGCAGAGCAGTTTCCCGTCCCATCGTGTCGGCCCCAACAACACGCTCGGCCTGTTGATACAGAACGTTCAAAGTCTTTGTCGACGACATGGACGTCGAAACGCTTGGTTTTCCCACTTTTACCAACGCCAAGAGTATGGCGATACGTACTTAGTCTATGTACAAGAGACTCGTATCGACCAAAGTGACATTGACGACGCGCGAGCTCATCATTTACGCATGTTGAGGTTTGCGAGTGCTGGGGAGGGAAGAATGCTGAGTTCCTGGAGCGCCTGTTCTGTACAGAACACTGGGAGAAGTGTTGTTGTTTGTATTTCCATTCGCCCATATAGCTCTGTTTTGAATCTGCATAACAACAACAATGCGACCATTTCTTTACCAGTCACGTTCCACCAAAAACAAAATCTATACCATATAGTTATCGGGAGAGCGACCGGAGCCCTTATTGGATGGCGGTTGCTGCTGATCTACATGTAATCTCACACATTATTTTTTACTGCTACGCCCCGTCCGGAGCGCGAGACCGAGAAGTTCTATATACAGAGCTCGGCTCTATTATAGCTACGGCACCCCGTCCCCTTCTACTCTCGGTTGATTTTTATTGCACCCTTGATCCTCTGATGGATTGCTCCCATCTGACTCCACTGCAGGCCCATGATTCCAAGGCTCAACGGTCGTTGCTCTCCGATTGCGTGGTTGTTTATGCCTTGGTCGACGAAGCGATTCGTGATTGGGACGAAAAATAGGTGGACGACTTTTTATCAACGACATCACACGCATCATTACACTCTAGCTGGGGGGAAGCATTCCAGCAGCCGGCTTGATCGGTGGTACCCTGTGGTGAGCACATTGAATGAATCCTTGCGGTATCTACATCAATTTCTGGTCCATACTCTGACCATGACGGTGTCGCTGACTGCATCGCTTCTCCGGACGCGTTGGTGCGGATTAAACGTCCTCGACGAGTGTATCCACTGCCTCGGTACGCTACGGAGGCCGCGTCCCAAGTCTCATACAATTTCTTCGCGTTTGCACGTTCCCAGCTTGACGCTGCTATGGAGAGGGTTACTGGGGTGGAGAGCTAGGCGCGTGCTGCAGCAATGTGGTGGGAAGGAGCCAAGGTCCATCTTCGCACGAGCTACCTGGCGGTCAAACGAGCTCCGCGTCGCAGGTCAACATCCGGCTATCGCCAGCGTCTTCGTCGGTTGTAAAAAAAGCCTTCCGAAGATGCGGCAGTCCCTCCTGTCGTCATATCGGGCAGTGCCGGCGCAGGTGACATGGCTTGCTGCAAGACGGTGACCTCAATTCGACGTGCAATCTAGGATTGCCGGGCTCGGTGGCAAGCTCTCAAACGCCGGTCCATTCTTCGGTCCCATACGCATCACCCTGGTCGCTCTACTCGTGATTTCTTTCAGCGCGTCTCCAACAAATATTTTGGACAATACAGTCCTCTCCCTGGGCGGTTCGTCTACCCATGGGTGGTGCGGTCTCGCAGGCTTCCTGACGTCATGAATGACGGATGGAAAGGTGTGATGCAGCAACCTGTAGTGAGCCCCGATCTGATCGACGGTTTCGTTGCTGCGCTTCCCTCCCGTGCTGGCTTCGTAGGCCTCGAGGGACTATGCGACCACGTGACGGAAGCTGAGGTGCGCAAAGCTATCAGAAAGTGCCACAGAGGTAAGGCGTGTGGGCTGGACGAGCTGGGGAACGACTGGTACCGCGACCATATTGTTTGTCTTGTTCCACAGTTTACGAAATTGTGCAACATTTGGCTGGAGGGCGGGGCTATTTCCGTGAGTTTTCGCGATTCTCACGTCTCGTGTATTAAGAGGACCAGTAGTGCTACTGTCCCGTTGGACTACCGCCCAATCGTGCCTTTTGACTGGGTCTACAAGATTTTTACTCGTGTTCTCGCAACCCGCCCGGGGTAACACCTCCCGAAACTTCTTCACCCCCTGCAGGCTGGTTTTTCCCCGGGCAGAGATATGAACCATTTCATTGATTTGTTTGAGACGGCTGAAATTGCGGCTCGTGATGATCAGCAGAACTCAAGCGGCATGGCGTTGTTACTCGACTTTGCTAAGGCTTACGACTCGCTTGGTCGGAGTTTTCTCCTGGCCGCGTTACGGTACCTCGGCTTACCCGGCGCATTCGTACGCTTTGTCAGCCTCTTATACGCCGGTACGCGCTGTCGCTACTCTGTCAATGGACATCTTTCGCATTGGCTACCGGTCTCCTGCGGCATCCGGCAAGGTTTCTCACTAGCACCCTTGCTTTTTATCCTCGCGCTAGATCTTCTTTACACGCGTTTCTAGATGGACACCCAGGTGACTGGGGTTATGCTGGTAACCCGTCCCGCGGTTTTGAAGGTCAAGTTTGTGGGTATGCTGATGACACGGCTGCGTATATCCGCTCCCCCACCGAAGTGGGAGCTGTCTTGCGTATCCTCGAGATGTTTGGCAATGCTTCTGGGCTGAGGGTCAATGTTGCCAAGTCCATCGCTATTTCACTTCGGCCGGAGACCTCAGCCTTCCCGACCAAGCTCGGTGCTTTAAAGGTATTGCGTGACGGTGAACACTGCCAGTATTATGGGGTCCTTGTTGGCGCTGGTGCCATCGGTATTGCGAATTGGTCAAGGTGTATACGCGCTATTACTACTCGACTAGCGCTGGCTCGCTTAAAAACTAACCCGCCTCGTCTGCGAGTCGTGATCGAACCAGCTGTCGTCATGCCCAAAATATTATGTGTGGCACGCCACAGTGGGCCTTTTCAAGCAGTGGTGGCCACGTTGCAGACTCTCGTCAAGAAGTTTGTCTGGGGTTGTTAGGATGATGTCTCATGCCGTGCATGGATGGGTGAGTGTCAGGCTGAGCTTCCGGTGCATGAAGGGGGTATCCAGTTACCTAATGTACTCCTTACTATGGTGAGTTTTACAGTCGGCAGGTGAGCTACTGGTTTAACGGGCGTTGGTTGCCTAATTGAAGACATACTTTTAGCCGAGCTTCTCGGGGTATATACGTACCTGACGCTGGTCACGGTGATGACGTCGGTGGTCCGACCTCCTAGGATAGGACAATGTGGGCAACCGGTGGTACTGTATTCAGGGATACACTTCGTGTTTTGCACTCCGTGGCCGAGATTGCGATCATACGCGCCTCCGCCATGAGGTTGCGGAGTGATTGGCTCGATGCTGAATGGGCGGATAATGAGATCTCCTTTACAGTGGCCGAGACCTCGCTGCAAGCGCTCCAGCCGATCATATCCAAATAATCGCTCTTCGTGGTACACTATATGATGAATGGATCCATTATGCACCCTTCGACACATCGACATGGATGCGTAGTGCGACCGGGGTGGCCTATAAATCCGATTTTCGCGCGCGTGTGACGGATCAATAAAGCACGCTTGGTGGTGTGATTCGATGGTGGGTGGTTCAACAGGTTACGATCACCATCTCGCTTTGTGGGATAGTCAATCCTTCAGCTCACAATCAACGAGGCGCCAGGAAATTTTGCGAGACGCTGCTGTTCAAATTTCCTATACTACTGTTCGCAACCCACCGTGGAGACCTATTACGGACAATCAGTCCAGCCGTTCATTGGCACCACACCTGTCGCCTGGAGAAAGGTAATTTCATCGTCCATGTGGGGAATAATACGACCAAGGACGGTCTCCCTGTCCAATCGATCGCGGATTGTGACTGGGCTGTGGCATTTCACACTCCTCAGGCGAAGGTTATTTTTCTTGCGCATCCGGCTCTGACTCGACTCATTTAGCTTTATGGGAACGGGGGCAGAAGGATGAACCGTCGTCGTAGTTATAACGCATTTGTACGGCGTGCACGCTTTTCTCAAGGTGTTGTGAATAGAGATACATCTATCGCGCGACTTGAGATAGCCTCTTGATCCATTCACGACGCGATGTCTCTGCTCGACTGGCGGGACATCCGACGGGTCTCTGGGGCCACAGATTCTACGGTGCAGACATTGTTTCGGATCAAAGCTAACAAGCTCAATCTCTGGAACATTGACCGCGGCGATCGGTCTTGTCCGCATTCTACGTGTGACACCTCCATCTCGGCTTTCCTTCGACTCGTCTTCTGGTATTCTCCCGTGGCGGCCACTGCGTGGCAGTACCATTGTGCGCGATCGAGAGCGCTAGGAGACAACTTGAATGACGGCCTCCAGCTTACAGCCTTCAGTCTTGATCTTCCGGACATGCCAAGAAAGGCGTGGGCCAGCATCCGGAATGCTCTGGGTTAGATCGACGACGAGCACAAGTATCAAGACGAATTATATGATGCTGCCCGACTGCTTTGGCGGCTAATGGCTCTTTCTAAGATACACGCTATATGGCGCGCTCGCCACCAGCTACGACTTGAGGATGGCGCTACCTTAGCGACTTTACGGGCGATCATTAACAGAACGGTTCTAAGTGGGGTCAAGCAGCTTCGGGCTTTGGATCAGGAATTTGGCGATTGTGCGTCTCCGCGGTCCCGTGTTCTATTAGCGCTTCCCACGGTTCTGGTACAAGCGCACGTTAACGATGCGGTGAGTGTCCACGCCCTCTGGTGGTTCGTAGCGTCTATTTACTCTTCCTTGACGGACGATCGAGGGGAAATCCCGGTCCAGGTGGTGCTGGTTCGGGTATTGTTCGGCTTGATACCGACACTCATACGGATGCGCTTTGTTGGGCTGCCAGCATGTCGTATGGTAGCACTACCACAACGAATAATACCGCTGAATATTGAGGCCTTGTCCATGGCCTACGTCGTGCTACATCCGAGAGCTACACTCCTCTCCATGTCATCGGGGACAGTGCCATGATCATCCGACATCTACGGCACCATCGTTTGCCAAAAAGGATCTGGCTTCGTATGCTCTATAAATCTGCGAGGCGCTGTGCTGATAGCCTCGGCGTACTGAGCTGGACGCACCACAACCGCGATTTTAACAAGATGGATGATCGAGCCGCCAACATTGCTATTGACTCCTCTCGTTCGGTAAGACGTCCGCGGATGACGACCGGCCCATTTTGGCTGATCTCTCCAGATTCTGGGTCAGTGAAGTCGGGCACTAGACATCCACGCACCAACAGGTGCGATCAGACCTTGAGTTTTTTTTGACCGGCTCAGTGACGCCAGTGCTTGGCGAGTACCCCCATTTGGATGGGATATCCTTGGTCGACACCTCACCCCAGTAGCAGTCGGTTGCCCCCTAACTTGTATTCTCGTGTTAGTGCAGAAAGTAACGTATCCATCCCAGACATTAGTGATCTCTAGAAGTATCTCAATGAACTTCACTTTCAACAAGAACAGACAAACGCCACAAACACGACGCCTTTTGTACGGCCTCACATGACTATATTCAGTTCCGCAGTAAACGTCGCACTCTGGGACATGTTATAGCGACACGTGAGCAACAACAAAAATAATTGATATCAAACAGTGGTCTATGACCACAATCCAGTAAATAGCTATGTTTGTAGCATAGAAATCTAGACGTATCACAGACATGTGCTGGCTGGTACAGTATCTCCAAATTCAAGAATGAAACTCAGAAAGCGTTGGTGGTTGAATGTCATTGAGAATCCCAACCACCTTGCACTACTGCAAGTAAAACTCAATGCTAGCAGACGTCCACAAGGCGATTAGAATGTACACATTCGATGACAAGTCCGACGGGAACCCAAATGCGCCGTATAGCAGTAACTCGAGTACAGGAGAGAGTTGTGCGCCTAAGAATGTCGTTACTGAGCGACCCGAGCATGAGTCTTTCGGTAAACATTTCAGAAAACATATTAGCTATCAACACAACTGCAGATGCGTTAGCAGGAGACAAATGTACGACATTTGTCTCAATATCTCTTCATCACTGCAGTTGGTTCGCGTAAGCAAGCCGACATCGCCATGATACACTGCGAGAAATGCAGCCGATAGAGAGAATCTCGATCGCATCGATGACACTGCCCCGACCTAGTACTGCTTCATCTGATTTTGATCTAGCTGTTGAAGTGCTTGATGCATGACAATTAATTCATTCTTTTAGCTTATTGTGCAGCTTAAAAATTCGTTGTTGGTATTTGTCATGGACTGGTATGTTCTCGTAGTCGTTCGTTACATGATTAAAATGATCGTTTGTAATGAAGCTGTCAGCCAGTACATGGGACTGTTCATGATAACGGGAAGACTCGGGTCACTCCAGCATGTGTTGATCTACTTAAACTAGTTGGTTGCCATTAACAAAACACTAGCAATCCATTGATCCACCACAACTGTCACTAAATCCGCTTGTTTATCCTTTGAAACGTTGCCACTGTCGAACGAAGCGTTTCGCATCATCTAATTACAACAATACTTATACAGCTATATGCTAATCGAGGCGATCAAGCTACTTCAAGCTGAATGGTAGGTGATCCTTTGTAAGCGATGGATAGACATACAAGTTTAGCACTATGACTTGACCAAGAAAAGTTGGATTTTGTAGCGACTTCGTAGCTGATGTACGTGGCGTGACTCGAGTCACCGACTGAATGATGAACATTGGATGTGTTAGGGAATCAACGATGTGTGCGTTGAAAGTTAACGGTCGACGGGTGGCAGGTGTTAATTCATTAGCCTGTTCTCAGCTTTAGGGGCATTTGCCACAACGGTCTGTCAGTGATGCATCTCTCATCTGGCTCAGACGCCATTACGAGATGAGTTTAGTACTACCGCGGCTAAGTGCAGGAAGGAATCGCTTTAACGTGAAGACAGGCAGAACTATGGACGTACAACGGCTTTCTCTGGGTGCGACATCAACGACAACTACCAACATTGTTATGCACCGACAACAACAACTACGTACCACAACTGAAACCAAAACCCTTAGTAATCAACTTGTTATTATTTTAAACTAACTTTCCGTTGTTGCTGTATTCCATGGTCGATCTTTTCACTCACGCACAAATGAACGGAGACGCTCCTGTTCGACCCAATTGAAATCGATCTCCGTGAGATGCCTTGAATTAGTGTATTATATAACCTGCACGGTAAGCCCTTATCCCTACGATGCAACCGGTGCTGGAAGGTATCGGTCCTGGCAGGTAGTAAAGGTTTCAAGTCTCGACTACAAGACCCGTTACAGGTAAGTTTCGACCTCACCTGATCAGCTGTTGTTGACATCTTGACAGATGGGACAAGAAGGTACGGACGACACGTGACAAGATGACAGATGGGATCGGGAGATACGGGCACCATGTGATGAGATGACACATGGGACGGGGAGAGACGGCCACCATGTGCAACTTGACCTGATCAACTTGCAGTACCGTTGTAAATACATGATGTAGTGTTGACAGACAAGAGCAAGAGTTGTTAACACTAATATATTCACATTTACTTCTACCTCTTTGCAACAAGTGCAACAATCACCGTTGTACAACCAGTGCAATTCTTCGCGCCGCAGCAGGACGAGTAGCATCCTATGAAAGGACTCGTACCCCGCCGAACGCATCAGCACAATCATTGGATGAATCCATTTGCACTTTCGAATTGAACGGGCAATTTTCTTTGACGACGCAAAGAAATGGAAGAGTGGTAAAAGTAGCGCCGAACCCAGCAGAGACAAAGAGAAGGAAGCCGCTAAAAAGGCGCATCGCCCTGGAATGATTGAATAAAGTTGTTGAGTCTGTTGCAAATGCGGAATGATCAATTGGAAGGCAACGCGGGTGAGTGTAGTGCACCACGCGGGCCATTCAAATCCAGTGACGAGAGGGGGCAGAAATTTGCCACGCAATATAAGACGTAATTGACGTCACATGCGCAAGCAGCGCTCTTGCGCAGCAACAAGTGAAGGGTCTAGTGGGCTTGTTTACTTGGCTCTGTTTATGCGTTTTACTGCTGGCTGTTTTCGGTTGTCTCTATGACTTGATATCGCTTTGCATCTAGCCATCGTTGCTAGGTGCCACTTCATCAAACTGTTTCTACAAACAACAACGCAGTCTTCCCTCTGATAAGTTTCCCCCCGATAAGTTATGACCTCTAGTAGGTTATAGATTTCCGCGTCCACGGACCTCGTTATATGGCCGCTAAGTTATAAGTTTTAAACTATGATCAAATAGGGCAATATAACTTTAAAAACGAGCACTTATTTTCGTATTATAGAAGAGAAAAACTACTTGAACCACATGTCGAGGGTGGTTTGGGTGGTGGGAGTGTTGCGAAGATCAAGCTGGAGGTTACGAAGGACTTTATAAGCAGCTTGGTGACTTTCCTGGGATACGTCAAGCAGGGAGCAGGCATCACGAAGGAGGTTGATCTTCTCGGTTCTGGTAAATTTTTCTGCGACAGGTGCCGCATCCTTACTGTTTTCCTCCTCCTCATCTGCCTCCAAAACCTCTTTTAGAATCTAGTTGTCGGTTAGCTCAGGCTGAGGAGTCTCATCCTCTTCGATGGGATCGAGAAGCTACGAAATCTCGGACACGCAGCTTCTTGAGCTGTGCTATCAGCTCTTGCTCCAGCTCAATTTCTTCCTCCTCGACCTCCGTTTTGCCCATCTTTACTCCTTTTCACTTCCACTGCACTTGAAATGAACGATTCAGTAGAAAAAAGCCCCGTGTGGCTGAATCAATTGGCAATGGTAGTGCTTGAAATCTCGTTCCAGGCAGCCACCGACCAACGCATGGCAGTAAGTTGGTCGACTTTGTAGATGTTAAAACCCTCCCTACGCTCGTCACAGTCGATCGCATTCTGCAGATGGTAGCGGCTATACCGCCACTTGAACGCTGCGATGACACCAGCATCCATCGGCTGAATCATGGAGGTCGTACGTGGTGGAAGAAGCTGGACCTTGACGTTTGTTAACGTAGGTCATTAGTCATATGCGACGGAGCATTGTCAATCAATAGAAGGATATTTCTACTTTTGATCTGAAACAATACAATATTAGAATAATAAGTTTTCTTATTTCAAGTGGCTACGCACCTTCATTGTTTTGTCTAGATTTGCAAGCCATTCCTGGAAGAACACGCCCGTCATCCAAGCCTTTGTGTTGTTGCGATAGAGAAATCCATGTGCTTGACCTGATATCTTGTCAAAGCAGCGGGGCTTCTTGGCTTTCCCGATAAAGAAAGGCTGTAGCTTGTCAGAGCCATCAGCATTTGCAGTGAGCGCAATTGTAATCCGCGACTGCATAGGATGTCAGTGCATACCCCTGTGTTAGTATATGGCAACAAGCATTCTGCAATATACTCACCTTGTCTTTTTTGTGTCCTTCAATTTCTTGCTGTGCAATAGTCCTGTCAGGTGTCATGCTGTAGTATAGTCCTGCTAAATTAATTTGGTCATACTCGGTTTCAATTAGAAATATAACAAACAAAATTCACCGGTTTCATCCATGTTGTAAACATCGCGTACTCTGCGATGACCTTCTTTACATCAGGCAGAGCTTCATCCATAGCCTACACGTCCACCGAGCCTCTTTCACCGTAAATGTTGATAGCGCAGAGCATGTGACGTTGCTGGAATTGATGAAGCCATCCGTGCGAGAAAAGTGATGGCGTCGTCAGGAGTACCAAGCAATTGAGCAAGCCGATGAGCCTTCGCACAGATGATATCCCCGGTGATAATCACTCCGCGGTGTTGACATTGCAGGAACCAAAGAGACACAGCTTCTTCCAGTATGGGATGTTGAACCAGTCGCTGTCGCTTTGCATTTAGGCTGCTTGGATCCGTATTCTCCAGATTAGACCGCTTTAGAAAGATCTTGCTGATTGATGCCTGTGACAGCGTTTTGACAAGGCAGAACTCCACCGTAGCCCATTTTGCCAGTGCCGTTTGAGATAAATCTGGGTTTTCATCCTTGTGTTTGCATAATCGCAGACGTTTTCCATTGGTAAGACGGATCTGCGACATTTTATACTGCTCAGATATCACACCAACAGGCAGCAGCAACATGACAAGAAGGCGCAGGCGGCAGTGGAACCTTCCTTGACCGTCGAAGGCTCATCCACCGCACCCAAGCCCACGTCGACTGGTCTCAGTACCCATCCACCTCTCGTATATGGACAGCGGACTGAACCCACGCCGAAGAATAAGTGGGTGAAGGTCCCAATCCGCAGGGGTAAGAAGATTCAACCTCGTCCCAAGGGCCATTCTAATCGTGCTCAAGTGGTTTCATCATTTATGCGGGACTAGATGGTTGGCCTGATGAATGTAACGCTGATCACTCCACTCAGCCAACCATACCTTCTGTAGGGGATACAGCGGATCTTTCGTCGGGGAATGGGAAAGAAACTTCCGATAGGCGCACTATTAAGGAGGAAGATAAAGGGCGGATTACACGTTCCTTTGGAAATCGGCCAGTGCGTTCACGGTATCATAGCTGCTAAAGCTCAGGACCAAGACCCTCTGGTTCTTCGATTCGCTGGGTGAAGTTCTGTCCTCTCCACTAGAAGAAACCAAAACGGATGCCACAATTCCACAAACTTCTGGCGCCATAGACGTCGTTATGCGGCCCGAGCAGTATCAGCTCTCTCCGGTGATCCGTCCTGAACCTTCGTCGGTCGATACTACCAATGTGGACATCAGTAGATCTCAACTCGCGTTGGTGTCCACCGCTTGAGACACGGATGCTCTCCCAGTTGCTCAGAAGCGGGCCCATTCGACGACTCCTGTAGAAGGGGAACAAATTCGGCAAATCATGCGCACTCGGTTAGCTGTCAGTGCCCAAGATGGGGAGGCTTTCATGCGGGACAAGGTTTAGCGTACCTTTTCAACGGATCTTATGGGCACAGGCATTTACTGGCAGAGCTGTGGCTGAAACATGGCGAGTCTTGGCCGGCTTCGGCGACTGTTGCATTACCCCACGTGTACAGTAGCATCGCGGACTGGATCGAGGTGGCTAAGCGGGAGCCGAGGGGGATCCTCTCAATGCTGCAGAGCAACCCCTATCCAGAAGAAATCCTCAGCGCTTTGCACGATCAGGTGTTTGAAACCTGGACTGCTGCTTGGAGGCGCAGTTGTGTGCAAACTAGGTTGCTATCGTTTCGTGCAAGGACGTCGCATCCGTCGACGCACCAGTGGTTGGACACTTGGGTCACCAAGTTTACCAGGCAGGCCCCGTACAATTTACCTGCGCTCACGGACAGCCACGATGACTAGGTGCGTCTCGGAAACCCAGGCTTACGGGGACGAACCGATTCTAAAAATGTGTGACGTGAGCAACAAATGTCGCTTTGGTAAACACGTCATTTGCGCTGTATTATACGAGTAGGAAATCAGAGTATTGAATGGTCAAGAGGACGGTGCGGAGAACGAGGCTGTGCATAGTCTCAGCAGGCACCTCTAGGCGCTGAAAACGATTGCTCGATATCGTGACGCGTTCGCTACCAAGAACAATACAGTTTAGTGGGGAAAACTAGCGCGCTTCTTCTCCGATGCTTTTGAGCACGGGGAGGGCGAGCGCGCTCACAATTACTAAGGGCAGCCACCTCCCAGAAGCTGCGGATCCGACCAGCCCCGAGCTACAGATGCATACGGACGTCACAAATATCTCCAGTGATTGTCCCGGTCAGCGCTGGGCAACTGGACACGAAACGGTTTAATGGGTCCAGAAGGATTAAAACTCAGAACGTCAGAGGATTTCGAGACAATTCCAGGAGTCGGTGGCTTTCTGCGTGGAAACGGACGCCTGTTTTCCACCGCCCGGTGGCCTGGATTATACAAGAGACACATGTATGCAGCCAAAGCGAGGTCGACAAACTCACTTCTTCTTATGCCCGCTTATGGGGGCAACTGCCTCGTCCAGATGGTCCCGTGTTGTCGTATTGGAGTGTCAGTGATATCAGGGTGGCTGGTGTGTCTATTCTACTAAATCCTACTGTAGACGAGTCAGCGGCCCCTTGGAATTTGTCTTGCTGGTCCAACCGAGTTGTCGCAGTGAAAATAGGAGACTTCCGGCTGGTGAACGTTTACGCACCGAATACACCGGTAGATCGCGAGCTCTTTTTCACCAGCTTACTGCGATGGCCATGGACGCAGGAGGTGACGGTTCTTGCTAGGGACTTTAATAGTGTGCAAAGTCCGCCACTGTACAGGCTCGGTGGGAATAAGTCGGGGCGTCCGGAAAGTGCGGCGCTTCAGGCCCTCATCGAATCTATCAATTCGATGGACGCATTCTCAGTGACAACGTGGACGGCGATGGAGATGAACCTGACCCTACAGGTTTTTCACGTACTGGGGGCCTGAGGCGGCGAGCTGTATTGATCGATTCTACGTGCCGCAAGCCTGGTCGTCAGTGGTGCAATGGGTGTCGGTTGACGAACCGCCAGTACCGTCGGACCATCAACGGGTGCGGTTGCATTTCCAGGATAATACTGTCTCTGATCATACTCCGCGGGGGCAGCGTCGTGTTACATACCCATCAGATCTGCGCAGCCTACTCGCGTCATCACGGAATTACTGGTCGATTTAATAGCAGAAGGAGTGGGTCACAATGAGACAGCGGCGTACGCTCACCTAGCAACGGAGTATCGTCCTGCTGGACCAGGAGAGTGATGGTCTCCATCGGAGCATTTGCTGGGGACAATATCGCGGATCAGCGTACAGCGGCTAACTGTCGAACGCTTCTTCGGCACCAAGTCGCACGGGACATTGTCTTCTATGCGCATCCGCTGCTTCACGGGCTTCGATGGAGTGTCCTGGACTCTATCGCGAAAGAACACGTCCAGCAGGCGCTCAAGCCACAACCGTTTCGATGGTTTAAAGGCTCATGCAGCACGATCGCTCAGACATTGGTTCGGCTCGAGACCGTGGTGGGCAACAGTGCTTGACAAACCGCGGCATTAACACAGACACCTGCCTCTCTCTGGGCACATGGCTCGGAGCTCACAGAGTACCAGGTGTGGGTCTGCTATCGAGTAGCAGTGCGGCAACTGAACACATATTTTCCTGGAAGAGAGATGGACCCCAGTTGTTTCAAGCTCCGGTGCTGCCGTGGGGATAAAGAGACGATGGAGCATATCTTCTGGACCTGCCCCTGCGCGCAGGCATGTTGTCAAAAATTCATCTGCCACTGGACGGGTGAACGTTGGGATCTGGGACATCTGCAGGGATTTGTACAATATAGTGCCAGCAGGTATCCACCGGCACTATCGAAGGTGGTGGTAGTTCGTATTGAACGTGAGCATCCCGACGAAGAACATGCCTATGCGACGGCCTGGGCACGGTTATGGCTAATCCTGAGCAGCGTCTGCATTACAAGCTTGTGGATACAGCGCAATCGAGGAACGTTCCAAAGGGGGAGCGTAACTATAGGAGGCAGCGTCAAGGAATTTTGGCAAACCGGCCTGCGGCAACTCCGGGTGGTCGCAAAGCGGGAGTATCGACGGGCCGACACGAAAATTAAGGAGCGCGTCTGCTATTATGTCTTAGACAATGATCCAGGCAACCAAGAGAGCCATCACCTCGGGTGAGGATCCCCGTACAACCACCGGACTCGTCTGAGACACCGGCGTTGCTAACCAGGCTTAAGATATATCAGACATCCTGCAACCATCAATAGGTTAAATAGACACGTCTGCATCTCTCTCTCGATTCAAACCCAAATATTGGGGTTTGTCTGGACTGTACCCAACGAAACTCTGCACCGTACCAAAACCCCGTGCCCACTGATATAAGTGATTATGAATGTAATCAGCGTGTTTTACTTATATTTTTAAATTTCCGACCTTATACACGACACAACATCAGATAGCGTACTGACTAAAAAACATGTTGCTAGTATTTCGGTACTAAAGCATCAGATAGCGTGTTTAGTATTCTTTCAGTCAAATGTCTCTTTATCATTTCACGATCCAAAACCGAAACGATCGATTGTTTAGAAAAATGACCAATCTTGCACCGTGCTACTACATCGTCGTTTATTGTGCCCTTTGCTACATCTCACTATATGTCACGATCCATTCAAAGTGGTGGAAACGTACGTACGTCGTGACACCAAGCAATGAACGTGCGAGTACCTCTACAGCAACTGAAGCGCGATTACACGGCTGAGGCCTCCCGTATTCTCCATTGACATTTGCTGAGTGCCCACATCTTCACTCCTAGGGGCCATGACAGCAACGCCTCAGAGCGCCATAAATCAATCGCCAGCTTTCGCTTCTGAAGTGAGGCCAAGAGCCAGTCCAGACCTTCACACAGCCGGTCAACCATCGTGGCATGATACGCCTGGATAATCCACTCGTGGTGGCACATACCGTGCAGGCACAGCTTTACATCATTTCAGCTACGCTCATGGCGTTCGGTGATTCCTGATTGTTTCAGAACATCAGTAGCACTGAGTCCTCAGCTCGTCCTCGTCCAGCATGCGGTGCAGCTTGTCCTCGTTCAGCATCAACACGATAGTTCGTGTCGACCTCAAAGATCAGGCTCTGTGTGTTCTGGTAGCAGTGGCACCACAGCGGACGGATCTTGTCCTGTCAACCGACTTCTTACACCTTGAAGCTTATGTTCTTGTACTCCACTGTCACCACGTCAAATGATATCACCTAGTCAGAGCCACATACTCAGTTAGGATGCTGTCCTCCATCAGCAACACAAAACAGATCAACAAGCACCATAGCAAGTATATCTATCCTGTGCATCTTTTCGTTATGCAGCTATCGACATCTCACTTACGTACCAATAGCTGGGATGGTCGTGACCACTTCTCCCAGCTTGAGCTTGCACAATATCATGGTCAACCAGCAGCGTCAAGACCGACCGTGACCATTTTCATCTCCTTCTTGCCGTATAGGCGCTTAAATACACGCGAGGAAGTCATACCCATGATTGCTGAATTGTTTTCTTGGCGGCTTCACATCGGGAGACGGCCATATTTTGCTATCGGGATCCCCTTAGTAAGCTGTGCGAGCGAAGACACGAAAAACTGTAATTCGCTCGGGATTCACCCACTTAAAACCTGCAAGAGCTAGTACTTTTAGAAGCATATTAATTTTTACAATCGATATAATCCTTTAAAACACTGGGCACGGGATTGGGTACGATGTAGATTTTTGTTGGGTACGGTCGAGACTAACCCCAAACATTGCCGTCATTATTAAATCTAATCGCCCTGTGATTTCCGCACTGGCCAACTACCGCCCTGTCCACAGCGGGATGCAGTCGATGAGATTAGCCATACACCCTAGTGCAATGTAGTCTCCTTGAAGGTGCAAACGGGCTGTCCTAATCTGGTTACGCGATTGGCGACGTCACCTACGTAAAACGCTGTAGAACTCACGACATCATCTGGATTCAATGGATCACTTGTCACAAATAGGGCTCCGTCCCGCAACGTCCCATCCCGCGGCGTCCCGTCCTGCGCGGGACGGGGTGCAGGATGATCCGGTCCCATCCCGCAAGTCCCGCAGATCCCTTATTCAATAATTATTATAGGGAAACGTTAACCACCACCCAGGTTTTCGTTAACCACCCACCACTCCAATATATTACCGTAATTTACTCAATTTACACCTTCTGATTGGTAGGATGGAGAATATCACCGGTCTCAGAAGTAATTTACAGTCTCATTTACAAATGATAAAATACTAAATCTGAACATTCTATGCATGTCTTTAAGTCGGCGAAGTGTGGTAATTTATTATTCAGCTACTTCATTTGACCGAGTAATGGCTTGGTCAAATGAGAATATTATGCGAGCGATTCTAGAACAGGTTGGTCTTGTAGCAATTATCCAGTTAACAAACAGGATAAACATTGACACCACATCATGGCGTCATTAGCTGCTTCAACATTAACAAAAAAGACGATGCTGGCTACAGCACAAATTACTTGTTGCGTCTTCCTCGCTGGCTGCTAATGCTGCCGCACCCCGGTTGTCTTGGCTAGAATACCACTGACCACCCTCCACGCTGTTGTTGCCTGAGCGGCGTGCTGCTGCCCTATTTTCATTGCCTTACGACTAAGTTGAGAATTTAGGTTACCATAGAGAGACCATAGAGTCGTACCGGCTTGACGATTATTGTCGTAAACTTTATGCGCCACGCGCGAGCTCATACTCTTGGTAAAATGCAGCAATGTCAGCGCACTCTCTTGCAACTGCTCCAGTTTCGCTCCGGTAGTGCTGATCGTGTACGTGTTTCAACGTGGAGCAGAATCACGACCACGGCCCTTAGCCATGGAAACCATGTCAATCTTCTCCATGGGGATAGCGGCTTCGTCCACTTATGATTTATCCACCTTGTGTACCGTCTCGTAAAATAGACCACCCTGCTGTACCAAATCATCGTAACGGCCCTCTTCTGCAGCACGTCCTGCATTAAGTACCAGATTTTTGTCTGCATTTAAAGAAGTGGACAAGCGATGTTTATCCAAGATCATCGATATGTACATCTTGCCCTAGAGGCGCTGTAGAGTAGACACAATCGATGCCTCATTCTCAGAATCCATTCCGCTTGTGGCTTCATCGAGCCGAATAGGCTCGCCCGACGGCAAAGCCAACGAAACAAGCATATACATTGCACCTGGGATGCGATTATTGTGTTGGTATTGGCCGTCATTATTTAGCACTATGACATTTTATTATGAACAATCAAAAACATGGAAAGTATATTAAAGAATGTAATATATAAGGGGTGGAGGGTGCTTAACGAAAACCTGGGGAGTGGTTGACGTTTCCCTTATTATAGTATATAATGTCGAGATTCGATTAATTTTCTACGATCATTGATTTCTATGGGAATCAAGAGAGCGTGAAATGAAAGCTTCTTTTTATCATATGTAACCATCATCAAATTTGTTATTTATTGTCATTATTTGAACTTTCTGCCAAGGCATGCATCCAGGCATTATAGATGCTTGTAAAGTGGATTTGGTTGCCCCTTGCAACGGTCCGATGTACATCCTTAACCTAATGGGGCCCCACGACTTCAATCTATGGTGAAGATGAGTTTCTTTAGTAGTAACTCGATTGCTCAGAATTCTCTTCAAGAGGTTGTACTATTCCACCAAACATCAAAATCGCCTATGAGCAATCGCAATGGATTAAAAGTTTGGCCAAGATCATGCTTCAAGACGTCGCTAATCACTAAAAACATACTGCATTGATGTTGATGCATGCGGTAAACCCTAGTACTTTCGTTACCACCACGTCTAAAAGAGATCTTCTCTTCTTGCATGAACCTGCCATCGGCAGCACCGATTAGAATCGAGTGGATAAGACATTGAACTTCTACCCTTGTTGTAGCAGGTAAGCATTGATCACATCGAGAAGAATATTACTGTTTACTTTTTATCCTCATCCTTAGTTACCTCAGCGCATATGAAGAGATCATGTGTCTGCAGATCTGATCGCTGCGAAATATACGTAGCGTAAAATGTTCAATGATCTTGTCCCGCAGTATCCTGCGTCCCATCCCGTCCTGCGCAGGACGGAGATCTACTTACAAAATCATACGCGCTTCTTTAGCAATGAACCTCTTTGTGAGAAAATCTCCACATGTCATAAAATCTATGTTCTGTTTGTTTACGGGCGCTTGCACGTATTTCATTGGGAAGAAACGCGTCAAATATCTCGATGTTTGATGTGGCGTCTGGATTGCGACCGCTATCTTGGACGAGCGTGTACAGAAGCCGGTCGCCCGGAATTACCCGAGTGGGTGGGCAGGGGTCGGGTTTGGATGGGCGTCAAAAGCGACGAGGCGGAAATCCCGGTTTAGCTGCCGTCGCCGATGCGTCAAGCTGAAATCCCGGTTTAGCTGCCGTCGCCGATGCGTCAAGCTCTTCCAGCGGCTGCTCATTCGCTGAAATCGTGACAGCTATTTTGACAAATCACTAGCATCAGAAGACAGATTCAAGCTCCGCACTGTCGACACGGTTGCATTCAGAACACAGCTCTGCGTCTTGACTGGTCAAAAGTGTCATTACACACCAGAGTTTCGGATTGGGCGCCCACACCCACGCCCATCGTTTTTTATCCATCGTTAGTCACGGGTACCCCCGACAATTGATGGGTTGGCGTGGGTGGGCACGACTTCGCAAGCCCATATAACTTAGCACCATAAATTGTTATAGGAGCCGCTAATGAGCCTTCCTTTTTCGCGAAGGAGCCTTCATATTTCGTTAATGATCCTTCACCCCATATATTAAACAAGTAATTGAATTCGAAACCCCCTACATTGTCAAATTGTTTTGTTGTTCTTAAATGCCCCTAATTCCCGAAATTTCACAGTCGATCTCTACGACACATTATCAGCGGTACAAGAAGCAGAATTGAGACCTGCGACACCGCTCAAAACAGTACGCAATAGGCAAATCGGATTTTGCTGCGTGGTGCTTCATCGTGATCGTTCTCAAGAGCGCAGAACGAAGTGTTGGTCGAGTGTAGGTTTAGCGCTTTTTGTTTTGACTAATGATACTGCTAAGATTCTACGATACCTTAACTTTTTCTTCCGCTCTTCAGGCGATGCTGTCGCTCGTACCGTCGTCGCTTTTAATTCTGATTCTGCCTGGACTATAGCTGCACAATGCCGTCGCTTGAATATACCCGTCGAGATCAGCAGCTGGGTGCCTCCATTTAAACGCGCTGAGAAACCGTTCGCCACAGACCAAGGCCCCATAGTCTCACGCACTGGGAACTCTAACAGCGTATTTTGCGTGACTTGCAGGATCAGAAAAAGCTCTCCCAGCTCAACATATATAGTTGGTTGGTGTGGTCGCTCGCCGGATTCATCGTGTTTTTCACCGCTCTTACGGTCGTGGCCGTTCGCAGTCGGCTAAGTGCATTTAAGTAGGACGTCGAGTGGGAGTGGATGCAGCTTGTGATTTTTTTATAATGCTAGTTAGAGTAAGAAATAATGTAAGCTAGGCTAAATCATGGACGAACACACCGTCCATGACCACGGACGACGCAGGAAGCCCCCCACAATATGCCACGGGGCGCAAGACAGCGAAACGACGACGCAGGCCGCGGAGCAGAGCTGACACCTAAACGTAACTGGCGAGGACAAAGAGCAAGAATCTCGCGCGCATAGCAGGATAAAGTATAAAAAGGTAGTATTGAAGGTGACCGGGAGTACCCCGATATCGTAGGTCATAAATATAAAAATATTTTTTTTTCACAACCACGGACGTATCCGGTTGGAAGAGACGTCGTAGGGCGGAATAACGAACCAGAAGAGATTAAGCAATCTTCATAGAACCCAAATGCACATTCCACGCAGCTGTAGAAAAACTGTAGAAAATACTTTTAGCAATCCGCATTGCCGTACCGGTCGCAGTGATGGAGCTAATGCTAAGCGAGTCCGACGAAATCGTCAAAAAGTGTTAGTACCGGAAAATACACCGGAGCAGCGATGGTCGGTGAAAAATCCTACAAGCACCTTGAGAGAACACAAGTGCGCATTCCAGGCAGCAGTAAAAACACTGCGGAAAATACCCTTATCAATTCGTGTTGCCGCACCGGTCGTGGTGATGGAGCTAGCGTCGAGCGAGATCGACCAAATCATCAAAAAAGGTTTAGTACCGGAAGATACCCCGGTGCCGTGGTGGTCGGTGGAAAATCCCCCATGCACTGTAAACGAACCCAAGCGCGAATTCCATGCCGCCGTAGAAACACGGCAAGAAGTACCTCCAGCAATCCGAAAGGCCACACCGGCCATAGTGATGTAGCTAATGTCGAGCAAGGTCGACCAATTCATCAAGAAAGTTGTAGTTTGTGAAAATATCCCAGAGCAGTTGTGGTCAGTAGAAGATCCCCCAAGTATCTCGAGAGAACCCAAGTAAGCATTCTGGAAATTATTATAAACATTGTAGGAAGTAGCTACATCAATACGTAGTGCTGCACTGACCGTAGTAATGGATCTGGATGCAGCTTGGGGCCTGGCCTGTGCTAAAATTTATTGTGTCATCTGCTATGACTTTCATTTGGCCGCCGACACAGAACAGCTCGCAATTTGCGTACGCTATGCAGGTATATGGGAACGGCGATTATTTTTCTGTTCTTTTCTCATCTTCATAAACTGTTTTGCCGTGTGAAACTGTACCCCAGTTACCGATGACGGATAGTCCAGGGCTCGAGATGACACGTAAGACACACTGCTAGTCGTTAGAGGATGACATCGGTCTGGAGGTTGAGTCAGACTCGGATGAAGAGGGCTTTCGTAGTCCAGTTACTGAGAAGAAGAAAGTCGACAACGGCAACGATTAAGACGACGTGGAATGCGTTTTGCTGATTCCACATGCCTTTGCAAGATGCTGGTATACCCTCACATTGCGCTTGCTTCGGGGACACTTATCGCTGATGGTGGCTCGTTCTCCATCGGGCGTTGTTTTGGCAACGCGTACATCCAGTTGATAGACTACGCGAGCGGTCGTCACTACACCTTTGTGTTGAAATAACGTAGCCTACCCACACTATTGCTGCATTGGATAGCAACTAATGAGAGCACTTAAGATGTAGGCTTGCACCGAATCCGGTAGGTGGAGCCGGTACATCCATGACATCAGCAGTTGGATCGAATTTTCACCATCTTTAATCAAACTGTTACATGAACAACATGGATATGCTGAAGCAGCACCGAGGGTTGTGACATTGGTGTGGTAATTTGCGGAAGAAGAACGTGTGGTGTCCAGCTTGTCCCCATTTTTTTGGTGCAAGATGTGCTGATAAGATGCACGAAGAGCATGTCATTAACGTGTAAATATAAGATCTCGATAACACAACGCAAATAATATATACTGTTCATGCTGTAATTTTGATTGAGTGCTATGATAAACCCATCTTCATGAATCTCCTATTGTGGACAGCTTCAACTCGGTTGTCCAAGAGCCATAAGAACAAGAATAAATGGTTTGTTGAAGGGATAATAATTTCGTTGTGATGGCATCTTAGTAAAAGTAACATGTATGAGGTTAACGACGATCTACATCCACGTCAGCACTTCCCGAATTGATGCAGAATTGACAGCATCAAGTACAGGATCAAAATCCGCGATATCCTTGATCCGTCGCAATTCTGTAGGTGCTGCAGGCGATTCTTGCGCTTGTGCGACTTGACGAATTGTCCTTGCGTTGTGCCCTGAATGTCCGAAGCTTCCATGTTGTCGACGTCGCGTAGGAGTAAATTTTATTTCTTACATGCTCAAATTGAGATAAATAGCGGCGGGTAGAACCTGTCGGGCTTCCTCGCGTCTTTAGCAGCACAGGATCACCTATTGCGGAATCCGGAGCAACGATAGCATGATCTTATAGCATCCTTTGCTGATGTCTGTCAGCATTCACATACCTCTCAAAAGGTCCTTTTAACACAGCAGCGTAATTGACAACATCATATCTGACTGTCTTGATGTCAGTCCTTCGTGTTGAAGGTTGAAGCAGCCACCAATGCTAGTCAAAATCTTACTTTGTCAAAGGCCGTTTCATTCCGATTATTGCACGACGACAAGGTAAGGTCCATGTTCTTTGTCATCAGATTCTAACAAGGTCTAGGTCCTTTTTAGCCATTGACGATGGGCCATCAGTAAACCTGCAACGGAATCTTACCCGTTACTCCTGCAAACAGAGGTCCTAGCATTTCGACGATGGCGCGTTCTCTTGAATTGTGATGGCTAAAATTAGCAAGTTGACCATGCGAAGCTAAGTCAAGAGCTGTGCTTACCTACCATAAATCACATCATGGAAAGAACAATAATTAAGTAGCCGAGCTACCAACATCATCGAGAAATAATATAATACTTCGTACATGTGGATCCATTCAACCACTTCTTGACAGCCGTATGAGTGTTCTCGACACGTAAATTGTCACATGAAGTTATGTAGACAACCAAACAAGTAGCAAGAAACGAACATTTTTTGTAAACCAGCCAAGTGTCCTCCAGATAACGCATTACATAAGCCGGTTAGTCAACCCTTATCACGATAAGCTGCAGGTCATACTATTTAGTTGTTTGAGCCTGTACCAGGAAGTTCCATGTGCACTATAATCGTCGCGGGGTCAAAACGTCTTCACATCTTGGCTGTGATGTTCTCCTTAATGTTTCATCTACAAAGTAGTGTCCTCGCAAAGGGAAAACAGCTACCGAGGTCATTCAATAATTCCATCTCGAGATTAACAACGAACGTTTTTATTGTAGTAATGTCGAACATCCCGAAAACCCGCCTTAGGTTCTGAATCGACCAGAGGTAGTCGTCCTCTGCCATATTGTGCATAAAGCAACAGTCAAATTATAGCTGTTGTTGGTCGCAGAGACGCCCAGAATTTGCAGCAGCGGTAGTCGAATCAATTGTTTATGTAAGTGGCATCAATAAAAAATACCCGACTTCCACTGAACCAGACGGTGATTTCACTGGCACAGGGAGACACGATGAATCGTTGGGTGAGCTGCAGCTTAGCATCAAATTATGCGTAGTGCGAAGCATTTTTTTGTCATTGTTTGTTGCAAGACTGTCAAGCAAGTGTGTAAGAGAAGACCTTCTCCTAATAATCTGCGGTGCTCATTTGCACGAATACTGTATATATCGCGCGCAATGACACTCGCAAAAATACCAGATTGCCGAAGGTAGGCAACGATGCGACCACCGCTTATGCCTGCACGCAGACTCGCAATCACCACTTATTCTTGATCTTCCGTAAACTCACGTCCACGTAAATACACCTTGCTACGTACAAAGGGATCATGATTATGCTCTGCATGGGTGACTATAATTAATCGCTGGTCTAGTTGTTCTTTACGTCGAAGTCGTGTGATCATGGCCGAAAAGGAGCAGCCAGTGGCGCGGCTGGATCCCATGCACTGAGGAAGAGGCGCTAAACCTGAATCTGCCCCAGAATAAGTTCTGCGGCGTTGTATGAGCATTGCAGGTTCACTGCTTTAGCTTCACCGTCCTTGCAGTTATCCACCCTTTGTTGCCATTTAATCGTTGTGACATAGCCTTCCGGCAGTGTTAGATCGTCAAGCGCGTGGCGGGCTTCGTCCACGAAATCAAACAGCTCGTCTATGAGCTCGTCAAGACCTTTCATGTTCCTTTAAGGAATAAGACCAGAGGTACGATATAGTAGATGATATGGGATCGATGGACGTTATTTGTAAAACGTACAACAAAACGATTCGACAATTTAGGCGGTTCCAAATCCAATTACTTGATTAGTGAAAGGGGTGAAGGCTCATTAGCGAAAAGTGAAGGATCATTAGCGCCTCCCTTTGTTATAATTTTATCTATTACGATGTAAGAGGCTTATTTGATAAATGGGCAAAATAATTTGGTTGGGCGTGGGTGGGGTGCGCTATATCTGAATAACGAACGGGTGGTCGTGTGTGGGCAGAGCCGACCCACGCTTAATTTTTTTTAGCCAATGGGTGGGTGCGATAAGCGCCGATCGAGAACTCAATTGCACCTTCTTTCCCTCATATATAATTCTATACACACTGTACTTGTATTGAATCATACCAGATGTAGCCATGTGTGGCATGTCTTTTTGTACCCTTCTTTCGGCTGTTAATTGTCTTTTTATCCAATCAGCAAGCTTCAAGCAGGTCACATACCAACTACCAAAGAACCAAATTGGCGCATGAGCGCACGTCACGCAGCTACAGGAAGCAACGTCCCGATGGATTCTTCCCTACTAGCAAATAGCATCACTTGTCTCAGCTTTCTTCTGTATTGTAGGTAAGCCGTGTACAGATGGAGCAAGTGGCCGTCACAGGATCAAGAGCCGGTCCACGATCGAAGAGGCGATTTGTATGAGTCGGTAACAACAGCGGCGTCTATTCTTCCCCCTCTGTCTGGCGCAAAGGATTTGTGTTTGAAGAAGAGCTGGAGCAGGAGTGACTTCGTGACGGTTTTGCACAAGGAGGAGGGCGAGGAGCGCTCTCTTCCTGACCAACCAGTCGTGAAGTAACTGGTTGCGATAACTTGAACGAATGATTGACAGTCAAGCCGCATGCGTGCCGTGGGCCCTATGCTACTCATGGCTACAAACGGACGTACTTGTCTTGACTCACGAGTGGTGCTTTGGGGCATGTTGTTCACATAAAAACGTGTTGTCGACGTTGTATTTCGTGTTTCGTCTGCTACTGCTCCTGCTGGTGCTGCAGCTGTCTTGTTTAATAAGATACGAGACAGACCAATGCATTTTTTTGCGTCGGAACAGTTCGCGAATGTTTTGATGTGTACAGTGTGAGAAAGATGTAGACGTGGGCGGATCCATTTCTTCTAGGAGTGATCTCTGTGGTCCCTCTGCCTGGATACACGCCGTATCACATGTTAATGTGCAATTAAAGCCGGGAGAAGTCACCGTTGTACGAAAATTACATGATGGATATTACTCGCCGCTCATGTGAGCGGCGAGTAATATCCATCATGTAATTTTGAACTCAGGTAGAACGCACCGCGGTGTGTGCAGAACGAAGATGAAGACCAGGCCATGATTCTACTCGGTAGCATTGGTGCAGGGAAGTGGGCGGTGGCGAAATTGATTGTGCTGCAGTATATTTGTTCGTGATAGGAGATATTGATCTTTCTAGATCTGATTCGGAAAGCGATTATGGTGTGATCTACACCGATCGTTGACCAGAACGTCCTGCAGGACTGTACGGTTTTGTATATTTCTGGGACTTTACTACACTACTGAACCCAAATCCATCGCAGATTGTCAAGGTGATTCTATTGAAGTTTAGTAGCCCTGTAATGGGGCACTGGTGACTTTTACTGACACAGTACAAGTCAACTTACACTGACATAGTGTGAATTAGTGCCACACATAATCAATCTTTATGACAATATTCAAATTAACAAGTAGTGAGTGTTAATTAGATGTAACAGGCTCACCCCGTTGCAAGACCTGTATCGCGATTGGAGGCGAGCTCACGACGCATCGCATTGCGAAATTACGCGTCGTGACTGCAGAAGCTACTGACGCAACTTTCACAATTTCGCATCAGGTACTCGTAGGAGTATTGCAAGACTCTTCTTTCGTAATAGCGCCTCCAGCAGTGAGTATAAATTTACTTTCTGTCCAATCAACAAACGTCATTTAGTTATACTCTCGAAAGTGCGCCTCAGCAGCGAAACAACTTAGTGATGACTCGAAGAAAAAAATATTGTTCTTTGTCCCGCCTACGTTTAGTAGTTCAGTGACACCCGAAATAATTTTTGGCTGCATGCCATTGGCTCAGGATTTTAAGATAAATCAGTTCATTGGCGGAGATTAGTTGCATGTTGTTCGGCAACAGGGGACCAGAAAATCAAACCAAGGCGACCATAATTTTACCAGTCACGTTCGGCCGAAATAAACTTATATCACATAGTTATACTGACTGCTGTGAATTATTTTGCGTATAAGTTTTAGAGAAAGTTATATTGGTCTCCGATTGATGCACAAAATATTAAGTAATACTCACTGCTGGAGACGCTCTAATTACTGGAGCAGAACAGTAGCATGGAAGAGCGTTGGTTTAATATAGCAGGCGGACTCTTGTCTTACGAGCTTTGCTCTTGATGCCAGCGATTGCTGATACTTCCTGTTCAGCGTGTCAGTATTTCATCGTCTGAAGAACCATCGTGGGGAGATTGTGCGAATAGTTCCAGCTTCCTTGCACCAAGGATCGTGATTCTTTTCGTCTCAGAACAGGAGGGCGGCAATGTAGAGTATATATCGCACATTGGGGTGGATAACACACTTGGCGGGGAAATCCAGTACGTGGTGGGAATGGAAAGTATATTCATCCTTATAAAACCCTAACATATGTGGTGGAATGGGCTCTCAAATATGCGTGTTGAGCCCCCAAAACACTCAATGCGCCGGACTGCCGACTTACGGGGGGGGGTACACCGGTTCCGCGTATGGAGCTTGACTCACTTTGTGTACTTGTCGGCTGGAGGGTTGCACTCTTCGGTACATTTGGGCGGAGAAGAAGATGTCTCGGTCTTGATAGAGGTAAAAATGAGCCCCAAGTGGACATGCTTCACTGGGTGGGCCAGTAGGTGGCCACTCGATCGACCCAGTCGAGAGTGGACTCATAACCAAATTCTTCAGGTAGCTTGTCGCTTCTACCCTTTTCCTTGTTGTCTCAGGGGTATTAACCTCCTGGCCTTTACCTTTCTCCCTAACCATGTGGTAGGGAGACCGTTTCCTATAGTGGGTCTTGAGTGGGGTGTTGCTACTCGACGAACCCACAGCCCAAACAATTCCTGGGGTTCTATCTGCACTTGAGTCTTACCTCGCAACTGTCTTCGATGGGGGGGCGCCAAAAATCTCCCTTCCCCGGAACAGGCGGGTAGACTTAACAAGTTCCTTAACGCACGACGAAGTCGTGCCACGTGGATCGCAAATTGATTCGTATTTAATATCGTCCTATCCTTTAGCTTCTTTACTCTATCCTGCCCTTGTGCTTTGGCTCTTTGTGTGACTGGTCAGGAGCAGCCGAATCTTGAAGGACCTCGATCAACCGATGAGGGACCAAGTATCACCGATGAGGGACCAAAGTCTACCGATGAGGGACCGGGCCTTCCGATGAGGTATCAGGCCTACCATCGAGAGACCCAGGTCTACCAATGAGGGATCATATCTTATAGTGAGGGACCGCGGTCTGCCCTCATGGATCGCGGTCTACACTTGCGGACCGGATCCACCAATGAGAGTTTTAATTCATCTTCTTTCGGTACCGCTTAACTCGTACTCGAGCATCGGTCTTCTCCTTGATTGGCTTTGCGGATCCCTCTTCCCCGAGGGTCTGACCCCTTTCGTATCTTCTTCTTCCAGGCGCCCTTTCCTCGAAAGTATCCTCTTATCCCTTCTTCCTGATAGTCTCTGGGTTCAATATCTTTTTCGAACGCACTTCACCATATATAGGTATCCGGTTAAAAATGATTTACCTCGCATCGCTCTTCGTCTTGTGTCACTCGCGACAGTGACTGTCACATCAGCACGACGATGGACCGTCGCCTGATGTCCCACCTTCAACACTCCTCCTCGACTAATAGTTTCCAATGTTGGCCTTGGCCACGAGAAATTTAAACTTCTTCGTCGAAATTCTTGTTCAGGATATCAGCGAATTGTAACTTGAATACAACACACTCCAGCTGAACGATCTTGATCTAGACTTGCTCTTGTAAAAAGTGATAGCGTATATCAATGTGCTTCGCACGACTTTGATATCCTTCATTTTTCGCGAGCGCTATCGCACTTTAATAGTCCTCGTATACAACGACTGGACCATTGATATCGACATTCATCTCCAGCAATAGACGTTTAGACCACAACACTTCCTGAATGCCGCTGATGAAAGCAGTATGAACATCATATTGGTGAATTGTCATTCCATTGTGACAACAGACAGCCAGGAAGATGCGAATTAAATTCATGTTTGCGACCGGTAAATACATTTCGTGATAATCCACTCTATAGGTTCGTCGATAACCCAATGCGACAAGTCGAGCTTTTAATCGCTCAATATCACCATGTTCGTTTTGTTTGGTTGAGAAAACCTACTTCTTTTCAATCACCTTTTTGTTTGGATATTTCTTCACTGCTGTCCAAACTTTTCTTGATTCTTGATCGCATCACTCCACATCTTAGATTGAGGAGTCGCCATTGCATCTTGGTATGTCTATGGAGTCTCGAGCACTGCATTTGCTTGCTCATACTCTATGCAATATCTTTTTGACGCACGAGCCTCGGGGTTCATCACTGCACGACGGCAGCAAGTATATTTAAAATCCTGACTGGAACTCAAGCTTGATCTTCATAATTAGATGTTAATAGCGCAAATGGGGCATGTTGTCTACCATACTGAGATGATTGCACGCCTACAAAACCATTGACATCACCCAAGTCCCCCTGGGAACAATGTCCCTAGTCGGATCCACGTCGAGATCGATTGACTCCATGTATACATCATCAATTTCAAAATCAGGATCAGGTACACTATCAAAATTCTGGCGTGGGTTCAGAGAATCAAACTTACTTGGTGGTGAATTTGTTTGATCGGTGCCAGCCTGATCAAAAAACATCGGTTCTACGTCATTTTGAGTAGCCATGACAGGTAATTGCATAATGTCTGCATCGTCATCATCTTTAAGCTTCACACGTGCAGTAGCAGGTAAATCTCTAATCACTTGCACATAATTGGACATCGGCAGCTCTTGTAGAGTCACTGATCGCGTGAGCTCCAGTTTATGAGAGTCAAAATTCCAAATGTGGTTTCCCTTGACGTCATGTGGGTATCCCCAAAAACATGCAGCGAAACGCATTTTCGTCCATCTTAAGATCTTTTGGGTTTGCAATGTGAGCGTAACCTCTTTTACCAAACACTTGTATATGAGACAGGTCTGGCTTGATTCCAAAACACACTTCGGCTGGGGTCTTCGTCGAGAAAGAAGCGCATGTGACTCTATTAGTCTCTTATACCGCAGTAATCATCGCGTCGGCCCGCCACCACTTCTTCTCAAGTTGCATGCGATTTAGCATCGATCTAGCTCTTTCATTCAGCGTTATGTTAAGTCTTTCAGCTATTCCATTTTGTTGCGGCGAATACGGTACTGTTGCTTGGTGTACTATTCCAGCCTTTCGGCAAACTTCTGAAAACCGCTTGTCGATATATTCGCCACCATTGTCGATGAGAAAACACTCGATCTCAGCTGGGTTTATATTATCTACTTGTACTCGGTGAATTTATCACCCACATTGGACTTGTGCGCAACGTAATAGGCAACCTCATAGCGGAAAAATCGCCCAGAAATGTCACCACAAATCTTTCTCCTCCTTGCGACTTGGCCTTCGTTGGCCCCATCATATCTCTGTGAATAAGTTGTATCAATACAGTGGTCTTCACTTCACCACGACTCGACCTTGACAGCGGCTTACAATTTTTTAGTCACATATTCCTCGCATATTTCATCTTTATCGTCATCAACGGCAGACGAATCTTGTATCTTGAACCCTTCAACACACAAGGTTTTTTACTGCTTTCATCGGCAGATGTCTTAATCTTGCACGCCATACACTTGAACTGACAGGTTCGACTCCACCACGAACCTCTTGACTCACGATCTCAGATTCCAATTTATCACATAGCAGCACGAGCAATTTACTCTTTGGGTCACTTGAGTCACCACTTCTTGATCATTCCTCACTCACACGTTTTGTTACAAAAGTTTACGTGTAACTCTTTTTCAGACAATGCAGGATTTGAAAAAAGACGACGATCCAGCTCTGGAACGTACAATACGTCTTCAATACGTATCGGCGTCTAGTTTTTCAGGACGACACGATTTGCCTTAACGCCAGCAGTATTACTGTTTCTCCATTTGCGACCATAATACCATCAGGTCTATTAAGCGATCTGATCTCCACAAAATTAAATTGAAATGGACACATGTGACTACTCCGACCACTGTCGAGTAGCCAACCTTCAGAGCCATGTTCACCCACAGTAAACTCTTTCTTTGATTTCTTTTTATTCTCTGGATTCTTCCATCAGTATTTTTTCTTGTGTCCATACTTGCCGCATATGAAACAAGTCACGGAGAACTTGTTCCTTGTTTCCTTTGGCCAAAAATGCTTGCTTTTGAAGTTTTTTGTCGCCTTCAACGCAATTTCGCTCTTCTCCTTCCGAGCAATTTCTTCGCATTCACGACGAAGCATCTCCCTGGATTCGAACAGATCATTGTCCATCATGTTCTCGATAATCTTACGATGGGATCGTTCTCATCCGACAAACTTCCAAGCATAATTACGAGTCGCTCATCGTGCGCAACTTCGTCTCCGATGGCCTGCATTGACATAACACAACTCATTGAACTTGAGAAAATGGTCCATTACACTTGCTCCTTCTGCATCGTGAACTAGTGCGGATGTCGACATATCTGCATCCGATTGTGTATACTTCTACAAAGAAAGAATCTCTTCAAAATTCCGCACGCTTCTGCCGTAGTCGCTGCATTTCGAATGATCGATTGAAGACTTGGGTTGATCATCGTACATAAGTTTGCGAAGGTCTTCATATTGTTGACTTTCCATATAGCCGCGCTAGTGTCATCTTCACTTCGTGCCTTTGTCGCGTCGGTGTGCTCCAACAGCCCTTTCTTGTCGAGATTCATTCGCGCGTTGCTCCCATACGAAGAATTTGTCTTCGTTAAGAACATCGTTCATTCCACCCGTGCTTGAGCTCATAACCTGTAGAGTATATGTCACACAGAGGGGTGGACAACAGACTTGGGGAGAATTCTAGTAGTACGTGGGGAAAATAGATAGTATATTCATTTTTCTAAAACCCTAATATATGTATCCAGTTAAAAATGATTTAACCTCGCATCAATTTTGTTCTTGTGTCACTCGCGACAGTAACCGTCACATCAGCACGACGATGAACCGTCGCCTGATGTCCCACCTATAACAGACAAGTCTTGAAGCAGTGCCGACTGTACGACAGTGATTGATGCATATACTTATGCTTTAAAGATCCAACCAGATGCAGCTTGCTGCAAAGGTACTGGAGGTGGAGCCTGTTGTTCGAATAACAACGTCAACATCCGCCAGTTATCCCGGAGGACGGCAGCAAAACCGTGTCGATGTTAAAGCTGGCGACCATTCATCAATCATGCAGGGCGTGTGTCACTTGTATCCGAAGTTTGTACGAACCAGTGTTCAATTTTTCGTGGCTACACTGAATATCAACTTGGGTGGCATCTTCCACCGCCGCTAGACACGAGAGATCAACTATTGTGATGTATTCGGAAGGCGTCCATGTGCCGGACATGGTTGGATGTGAAATCTGGAGCCGTCACAGCATAACTTCGGAAATCGTGCTTTACCCACTGAAATGAGAAATTGCGCCACTTTATCATGCAAAGCACATCGGCGATGGGTTCGTTGGGCCCAAAAGATGAATTGCACCAAGGTAAAACTGACTGACTGCGCATCACGACTTGGATATCACCTCACTAAGCAGGAGAAGTGGCTGTTGTTGTTCGAACTCTCCGCCTAAGGGTAGACATGTCAGTAAAGCTAAGTAACAAATGTGACATTCAGCAGATGCCGTGCTGCATGCGCTGGATCACGTTATAAGGGCTTTCTGATTTTGTGTGAAGCTAAACGTAGAGTTTTGATGCGCGACATGGTGATCCTGGAGTCGCTGCTGCGTTCGTTATCCAATTCGGTGTGCCAAAGGAAAAATAATGTGGCTGGGACGGTAAAGTGCATCTGACTAGTCACTTGTGAAAAGAGCTGGCTTTCTTATACATATTACGCAGGGCTCGCGTAGAGCATTAAGGATTCTGGAAAAGTGCGTGCTCAAGGTGTATCATGTCTGGATATGTGAAGTGCGACAACGCCACTATGCCATATCGATGCAGATATGACTATGACATACGTGGTTGAGGCTTGAAAAGTAAAAGTGACGTATGTGGTGTGGCAGCCCTCGAGGCAGGACGGTTGATTGCGGTTGCGGAGCAAACTCGTCCACCCGGACACGCCTGAGTTCACACAGTTCTCCGAGCTGTAAACACCTATATAGTGCAGCGCTTATTGAGCACCCCACACACTGGTGTCACTTTTTGAAAGAACGATGCGAATACCGACCCAAGTCTAAGCAGCAAAAACTGCCTAGCACGGATTCGAGCAGCATCTCCTGCTTCCACCCTACTGCAATAAACTAGTAATGCTTGGATGCTGCCAAAAAGTAGGATCGATACGCTGGTAAACCAGAGCATAAACATGTCAGCGGCATAACTAACTACCGTGTTGCGTGTTTTTCACACGAAACGTTAAAGTAGCGCCGATTCCAGCGAGTCTTTGCAAAATGAATCGGAAGCACCTCTGTTGCTTTGAATATGCAATACAAATGGGAAACATCCAGTGTACAACTGCTAGCGAGATCAGGAGATGTCTTACTTTAGTTTACCTGTGCGGTGAATGCATTCTCGATCCAAACATGCAGCACGTCCAGTCTCGACATCGTGCGGAAGAACGAATGCAGCTCCACGCCACGCTCAGCTCCAAGCAACACCGATACACAATCGAGCATGCTTTACCTGCTGCATCCTTTGTGCACTCTACTCTGCACATCTGCTTGGAGAGCGTGACTTGCCGGATGGCATCAGCGAAGTAAGGCGGCGTGACAAGCAGAATACAAGCATCTGTTGCTGCAGTCCAAAACGTGATTTGATTGTCCATCGAAGATGCAAGAGGAACGTGCTGGGTAGCTGCATGCCGCTTGGAGAGCTCGGTCGTTAGAATTAAACCACATCATTATGAGAGACGGTGACGGCACTTGTGTCAATTCACGCTGTATAACCGGCAGTGCTGACGCATTGAACCACCTCATCACAACTTATCACGGTCATATAGATGGTAGCAGTCAAGCAAAAGAAATAAAACACGGTCGTTATACATTGCATTACGGCATCAAAAGTAGCAGGGAAAGAGCGGTCTACGGAGACTTTGGTGTTGCAGCCAGAGATCACACGCAAAACAGTGTTGGTGGATCGATTCTTGCAGTGCTGCAGCAATGCCATCTATCCACAAGTGCATGATCAGTTTCATTTTGAGTGATCGAGTCACTTGCGATGTAAAGAGCCAGACGACATATCAAGGGATAGCAAAATCCATCGAGTCTCTGGAACATATGGCCGTTGACGCAATGCGACAAAGAACAAAAATACCTACAGTTATCCCTTGGATAACTCATAGGCTTGGTGGAGATATATTCTATGAATTAGCCGAGTTATGAGCTAAGTAAATTTCCCATTTTCTTATTTGTGAGGAGAAAAAATTCGTAAATTAGCGGTTCCCCTTCTAAACTTCATATAGCCATGCTCCGAGTACTGTCACCAAATACACAAAGGCTCGAAATTTACCAGCACAAGGCCAAGAATATGAGTCATTGTTCTGGCAAATTGAGCTTTCAGCAAGTTGGGAGCTCAGATCATCCAGAACGCCATCTCCCTCATAATCAAGAAGCGCACTGACTGATAACGAACTTTCCACCAAACGACCGTGAGGTGCTCAAATTTCAAATCTGGAGGAAGACCTGTCAACTCGGGTGCTCCAATACCAAACGAGGAATGGATTGGAATCGGAAAAATAATTGAGGTAAAGGCCTAGGTGTTTTCTGATCGCCTTTACCTACCTTAGGACACCATCAAGTTCTCCTGTGGATAGTTGCAGCGCTTCCTACAGCAAACCAAGCTGCGCATCATCAGAATTTACAATAGGAGCGATTCAGCAAATGAGGGAGCCATAGATGCAGCATTGCCTGGCCTTTGGGATATAATTTCTCGCTATGAGCCCAAAATATTTTCAGCATCGACAAAGCTAATATGTGAGAATCAAGATATGCTAATTTGTGCTGATGTTGTTCAATACTGAAAACGGTTTAGGCTGATTTACAACATGATTTGGAGAGCTGCACACAAAGAGATTGAGGTTCTCAAAAATGGAAAGGCCAGAGCTAATTTAATTACTAGATAAGCGTCAAAGGTTCATTTTTCAGTTTAATAATATTTTATTTCCCCTTTTATTCAGGTACGGATATCTATAGCCTTCATGGCCAATGCTGATGGTACATCAGATTTCCATCCGTATGGCTGCCACCACTCAGCACCTTGGATTCTTATTTTTATCTAAATTTGCACACTCAGACACGTAGTCCCCTTCAATTGCATTTATACGGGGTTGCAAATTTCCTTATTCAGATATTTTCGCGCATTATTTTTTGTCCCTCGGAAACTCATAAATTTCCGATAGTAATGAGTTAGTGACCATAGAACGAGCATGGTGGAATGCACATTGTATACAAGGATATAAGTTATCGAGGAATGATTTTTTTGATTTTTTTGTTGTTTCACCAGCGACTTTTGTTACTATCGTTGATTATACTTTACGACACAGACGGCCAGTGGAATCAAAGATTTCGCTGTGCCCCACGCTACAAAGGTATTGTAAGTCACATTAAATTTGCAATGATACAATTAGCAGAATGTCTTTATTGATCCTTACAGTCTTCTTGTGTACGGACGGCTAATAGGTTAATATTTGATCCATCCATTAGGATCTCTTAAGTCTCGTATCCTACGATTTTGAACGAGGATACTTGTTTTAACTAAAAATATCGGCTCATTGAGTTATAAATCATCTACCCTTAAACATCGATCGAGTGAAAATGCCTCGTCAAGTTACAACCTCGACCAAAATGAACGTATCGTAGTGTATAAGTGCGACTAAAACTTTCCGATGACGATACAATGGGAGGCTATCTCTTGAGCGTGCCCTAAATATAAGTTATTTTAAGCCAGAGAATTAAAATAAGTCCATATATTCACGTACCCATTCTAGGTGGTTGACGGCTAAAGAATTTTTGTGCGCTTTGTATCAGAAGATGAAAGTGCTGATAGATTGCTGTGCGTTAACGATACTCATGGATGTTGTTGGTGTATTTAAGAGAAGAATGAGAATAGAGTTACGAGGTGTGATACTGATCGGTAGTGCCGTACACAACAAATCACGGCCGACGACGAATGATTACTAAATAAAAATTTCTTATTGAGGTAGCTCCCTCTGCAACCGAGAGAAAAAGGTGACCATAACTCCTTGGTATTTCAGTTTACTAAGTACTACGAATGAAAAATAACTTCACGTTTTACCTTTTAATGGGGTGCTAAATGTGCGCTGCCATCAAGTGTCGAGCACGTGCTTGCTAACCCTCTGTTCTCCCTAATCGCATTTTATCCTATCATGTGCGGACATTAGTGCGTGCTTGACTTACACTCTCTACGCGGTCGCAATTAATGACCTGATCAAAGAGTGATACCTGTAATGCATATCTACATATGAGGAGGGGACGGCTGCATCCCACTTAGTACGACGTCTGATCGATACCCAGCGTTATCTACGGACACACAAACAGACAACTACAGATACAAAGTAGGTTTTGGAAAGTTTGGCACTCACCTTGCGTACAATCACTAGTATCTTCATTCACCCATCGGGCTCGCAATGAACAGCGTGACAACGCGAAAGCCGAACGCAGTTTTTTTGTAATTATAACTGACCAACACTGTCACAGATCCATTGCTAATGTTCAGCCGAAGACCCATATAGTAACCCCTCTGGCCATCATCTTCTATACTAAAGCACTGCACGATGCAAACGATCTCAAGTTTCCATCTAACGAGGATATAGGCTTTTTCTAATTCAAAGGCCGAACCGCCCTTACGATCGCGAACGATCACCTAGCAACTGCGGCTAAACTCGAAACCTGCGTTGAGCAGCGTGTCTTACGTCTTTACGTCATTATGCTTCCGGCAGTATTGTTCACAGCAAACTTGTTTAAACTCTAATTATGGTAAGAACGACAACTCCTGAATATACAAAAGCAATTTCTGTGGCAATACTCTACAAGTGCACTGGCTTCTCGCTACAAAATGAGTCCCGCGCTGTTACAAACGGGAGGTGTGGGATCAGCGTCCATTTTGATAGCATGTAAGTCTCAAAGGATCAAACGCGCCATCCTATTGCTATCCTGACGCAAGGACATATATATCTGCATGGAAGATATGGGCGTTTCGAGTTGCGACAGGGTCAGCAGGGGTGTCGCCGCTCAATAGAAGGCCATGAGAGCTCGCGACAGGGCGACTAACTCCAGGGAATACGCTATTGCATTTACTTTGTACCTGAATGGAACAGTCGTCAATAAACCCGGAGTTCAGGCAAAATGAGTACTCTTAGGTGTACGAGAGCATGACTAATACCACTATAAGCTGTCCACCCCAGAGGAATGGGTGTCATAGCTCGCGCAGCCGATCTCTACGCACGCATACTCGATGACTCCTGAAAAGGAAGCTTTTTGGCCTACACACTGATATTCGTGGATTGTGGATCTCCACGGGAGGAAATTAATATCTCAAAACTACAACAAAACTCATTCATTCTCGATTGCAGACCTTCAAATTCAGCGGATCGGGGTTCAGACATACTTCTTTGCAATTCCAATGCGGGAGCTCATCTTCATCAACAAGATAAGCTAAGTCAATGGGGACTGTCAATTTAATGTCCTCACCGCACTTTGACATTGACACAACGCTACAGGTTCGACACAGGTTGATACTGCGGCACCCTCTGGCGCTCAAACATAATAACGCTCGGGAACACGCCTCAATGGGGTGGGTTTGAGGGGTCGTGGCGGAAGCGAATGGCGACTGTCAGGGTTCTATCATGCTGGAGCAAGATATTAATCGATTTATTGGAGACCGAAAACAATTAACGAAGAAACTCAGCAGACGGCAGAAGATTGCGCAATAATTAGACGTAGCCACAGCTCGTGAGGAATTGTTTTCTAAGCGCATCAGCTCCTTCATGGTTTTACCTGGAACGTGATGGAATCCATTGCGAATACTCACATTTTATTTTTTCTCAAGAAACAATTCTTTCGTTGGTTTGAAGGAGCGTAAAGTGGGCTGACCACAACTGTCGAGAGGCTTAGACATGCCGCACAAGCAGTGCGTGGCAGACAGCGGTGTTAAAGTAGCCACAAGCCAATATTTAGACAAATCACAACGAACTCACGGACAACCAGGTGTGGGTCATTTACCCGGGGGGCAATACGACAAATCAATCTCCATTTTTTCAGGGCGCGAACTCGACAGTAGCTGTAGTAAGATATAGTGATGCCATGACGCCAATGAAACACTGGAGTACATCTTTTGGTCATGAACATGCGCGTAGGATTGTTGGCAGAAACTCATTGGTCACTGGACCGGGGAATGCTGGGATCATATCCGCTTGCAGAGCTTCCTCGCTCATTTTACACGACGCTAGGCACCGGAGCTGTCTAGAGTTGTTAAGGAACGTCTCCGTCGAGATCATCCCGACGAAGAAACGGAAAACGCAAACGTTTGGGCGCAATTATGGTATATCATGAGCAGCTTTTGTATTACGACCGTATGTGTAACGGGGTGAGCCCGTTACATGTAATTAACCCTTGATACTTGTTAATTAGAATATCATCACAAAGGTTAATAATATTCGTGAATATTACCATAAGGGGTAATATTCAGAACACTCACCGATTGGCTGATATGGGTCATCATATCAGCCAGCTCTAGCGGTCCAATCAGCGATGGACGCGTGCAATGAGTGGTGAGCAAGACTTTAGCATGCATTTTGGTAGATAAATATAATTAAGTTAGGACTAAAACATAGTTCAATGATTAGGACTTAATTATATTTAATACAGTTTTACTTTTACCAATAACTAGACTATCTCTAGTTGTATACCTTCTTCTGCACGTTTGCACAGAGATAGCGAGGCACCACTAGCACTGCTACTGGTGATAGTAGCTCCACACTGGTTGTCCAGTGTGTTGCTCTGGTGCCCCGTTACAGTATGGACCACGTGAAATCGAGCGGTCTTCCTCCAAGACGAGGTTTCTATCGTAGACAGTGTCACAATTTTGTGAGACCGAAATGCGGCAAAGACATTCGATATCCAAGCACAAATTTCGAAGAGACTACACGAAAATATAAGGCGCAAGCCAATTATTCTGCCACAGCGTAATTGCCAGGAAACCCCGAGAGCCGTCACCTCAGGTGAAAAGCCCTTTACAACCACCGGACTCGACATAGGAACCGGCGTTGCTATTCCAGGCTTAGGACACATCTAATATTTTCAACCCCAACAATAATGGTTAAATAGACTCGTCTGCCTCTCTATCAAGATCGTAATCAATGGCCATATTTGCGAACCTGAAGGGTGAAGCCATTATTGACTGAGTGAAAGGTATGTGAATATACAGAACTTGATTTAGTTCTATGGACCGGATTACTTGTATCAAAGGGCGATCTACAGAGCTTGCTTCTCTATCGTAATGCATGGGATGCAAACCTAATTGCGAGACTGGAGAGCGAAGCTGTCAGGGACTGTGCGCAAGGTGAATACCTAACTTTCAAAACCTACTTTCTGTCTGTGTGCGCGTGTTTGTCTGTGTCTACTGCTCGGCGTATATTGTACGTCGTACCAAGTGCGATGTATCTTGTTGCCTTTAGATAGGCTGATGGTATGCATAGTAAGTGTCCCTCTTTGATCGGTCACTATATGCGACCCTGTAGAGTGTTCATCACACACATGAACCAAGGCCCGCACCTGATTGGCTCAAAAGCGATATAGCGTGAACATAGGGATAACTTGCAAATGCTAGCCACTCAGGGGCAGCGAAAGTCTCGCACCTTTCGCAACCAATAAGTGTGAAGTGGTTTTACCTTAATTACTTGAATTACTCAAATAGTAAGATGATATGGTCACGTTTTTATCTCGGTTAGCAGTGAAAGCTCATCTATTTAATTTCTCTTTTAATTAAGTTAGATGTCGTCAGCCGCATTTGGTGGTTGATGGCGTTACCGAGTAGGATCATCCTTCGTCTCTCTTATTTCACATTCGTCTCTTCAGAACATCAACAACATCAACAAGTACATTTAACACATAAAGGTCTCAGCATTTTCATCTTTATCACAAATAGCACAGCCCATTCTCGAGCCACTAACCGCCCACAATGGAACGTGAATATAAGGAACTTGATTCAGTTCCTTGCACTGAATTACTTACAATATTTTATAATCTGCAAGACTTCGTGTGATGCACTGACCGATCGATACTATTTTTGCCTCGCTTTGGCAGCTCGTTGACATGAGCCAATAATACATATTTTTATTAAATCATCAAATCGGCAGATTAGTCCGCCTTGCTCATAGAAAAGCGTTCGCTTGCAGCAAGACTTAAAATACAGAAGCGCACGTGCGTTTCTTGCGGTCTGGAGCCACAAGCTCTCAGCGATGTGCATTCGAACATTGTCGACGTTATTTCGAACGAGCAAAAAACCTTGCCCCCGCTTTATGATCCAACGTAGTCTAGTAATCCAAAGTTGCAGCAAGTACCTAAACATAAACACATAGCCATAAAAAAGCTGCAGCCGAGAGAAAATAAGAACACGACGTCAGGCCGTGAAATAGAGATCTTTCTGATTGAGTATGGAAAAGAAGAGGCTTCATACAAAGATAGTACCAGTCAGCAAAGCGGATGGAAACGCTAAGTCCGAAACGCCTGGTCACAATCGGATTTGCTTCCTACTCAGCAAGTGGCGATCGATTTGTGCCCAGCACTCGGCCATTGACTCTCCTCTACCCATTTTGTCATCGTGCATGAAATGGCCCCCCACTTCAGGTACGCCCTTTCTTTGATCCTCTCTAGTCTCACCTTTAGAGTAATCCTATTTTTATCCCTCCCTAATCCGTTCTTATGACCCTCAATAAGAAACAACTCCGCTGACTCACATTTGATCTCGTTTGATTGACAGACAGGAAGCCACGTCGACAGTGACCAAGCACAGCGTCAAGACTCCAAAGCATCAGTCAATCATCCCTTCAACCAACGCACTCGTGCACTTGATGAGGCTCAAGAACTCACCCTATTCGGGGTTTCAAGTGGATGGGGCGGCAGCCTATCCGGACGTCTCATTGGCTCTACAATCAGCCGAACGTTACGTCCTGGAGGATCCACGGGACAAACCCGTGGCTACTGTTGAGCCTCAAGCTCCAGCTCAAGCTCAAGGTCCAGCAGTGATGCAGTCTGCATCTATGCGTCCTCGCCAACGGGACGTACTCGTACGTCAAGTGTCCATGAGACTCTACTGTAAAGGAGAACACGTGGCTCAAGACGTGCTGCAGAATGTTGCCCCGTCGCGACTGGCCGATGCTGAGAAGGTCTATGGAGACGCGCAGTCAAGTCTTGAGCACGAGATTCGCAACTCGAAGAAGACGAGGAAACATCTGTGGCTGCCGAAGACACAGGACGACTCAGTGCTGCTGAAGTCGTCCGAGTGTAAGGACGATGAGGACCGAGGTTGCGTGACTGTATCGGCAGTTGAAGCCTTTTTCGTCTCTCGTGTCACTGACCCGACGTCATATTTCTACCGCTTTCATTACGATGATTCACGTCACTTGGGTCCTCGTAAAGCAGAGGTGCAGCTTGTAGATCTGACGTGGCTTAAACCTCATGAACAAATTGTGAGCTGGGAACGCGTGAATGGACTGAGAAAAGCGACACTGTCGTGGGATGCTTACACGAAGCCTCTGCTTGTGGATATTAAGACTGGTGCAATCTTAGATGGCCATCATCGTTACAATGTGGCGCTGCAATTGCGTCTGAAGCAAGTACCTGCCGTTTTGGTGGACTATTTGGGGGACACGACGATTCAAGTGAACGTCTGGCCAGGGTGTGGACGACTGCATTTAACAAAGGAAGAAGTGATTGCAATGGCCCTTTCCCCGGATGTGTTTCCACCAAAGACTAGTCGACATAGGCTCACCGAGAGTCTACCACCAATTTCCATCCAGTTGTCGGTGCTGCGTCAGCCACCTCTTCCTGTGGAGACAGTTATTGCTCAAGCAACAACACCGTCAATGCTAAGCGAAGGAATGCAGGCGATTACGCTGCACTTGCTCGAGCGCAAGCAAAGTCTGCAGCGCGTATCGATTAGCTTGATATGTGGAGCCCAGAACTTGGCTACGTCGGTGACCAAGAGTTTGTTCCGTGGTCGACTACGTGCGCACGATCGTGTTCGCTACTCTACACAGATGGACTTGATCATAAAGCCACTATTCGACACGAAGGATTTTTTCAATGCCATTCGTGAAAACGATTTGACGTCGAGCTTTTGTCAACACAAGGCAGCGACACTCGAAGACCTTTTGTCCGACGACATCAACCGTCGCCAAAAGTTCTTATTGACGCGTATCGCTGATCCGACGTCGTATTTCTACAAGTTTCACTTTGACGTCCATGCGCAGCGGCAACCAAAGAGGTCGCTGATACATCTCGCATCACTACAATGGCTCAAGCCACATGAGCACGTCGTGAGTTGGGAACGAGTCGATGGATTGCGCCGCGCTACTGTTTCCTGGAATGCGTATCTCGAGCCGCTGCTTGTGGACAGAGCTACTGGTGCGATCTTGGATGGCCATCACCGTTACAATGTGGGCATCCAGCTGGAGCTGCAATGTGTGCCAGTAGTGTTGGTGGATTATCTGGAGGACGAAACGATCACAGTGGATGTGTGGCCAGAATGTGGCCGCGATTCGCTCACGAAACAGGAGGTGATCGATGTCTCGCTGTCCGACGATCTCTTTCCGCCCAAGACGAGTCGCCACTCGTTTTCCGACGATCTGCCGCCGATTTCGGTGCCGCTCGAGGGACTGATGACGTCAGTGGATTGCAACTACGCTTTGATGTAGTCTGGTATGGAGCGCCTGTGGGTCTTGCATGTTACAGTGATTAATCACGTGAAAGAAGTAAGTTTTATCGCTTGTCTGCCTTGTGCTGTTCTGTGTGATGTAAGTAACTTTGTCCTGAAAAGAGGAAGTGGCAGCCTTCTAGCTTACATGGATCTTAAAAGCTCTGCCATTTCTTTTTCATAATCAAATCGTCCGAATCACCGTGCCTAAATAGCAGTAGTTATTAAAGCTTTGTTTTATTGTAGACATGAATTTACAACAGCGATGATCTATATTGCAACAAGCGATTGATGCCGCTGCCATATTATCGAATACAGAAGAAGATCACATTAATTTGTCTCCCATTATCTCATGATTAGCTACGTGGTAAGTCTTGAATGACGCACATCGCGTCAGACATGATAAATTTTATAGGTATGATGAGCCAGGCCAACAACTCAGTGTCCTTCGTGACAGCACGGTGTAAAAGCTCTAGTTATTTCAGCATGACATGGCAAGATCCAAGATATATCAGGACAAGTGCATAGCCGCGAATAGGACTTACGTCAATTGCGTCCTGAACAATCTATTTGCTGCCTACAGAATACAGATTGGCGAGTATCGCACCTGTTCGAATGCCATTTTTGCCACACAATAGTTTCTTTCACTGAAGTCTTGCTAGTATCCAGCATGACGTCAGCAAATATATTTTTTTGATTGTTCATAAGTAGTGTGGCCATCGTATAAGACCGTATGTGATGTTGACCTTCCCAAACAAAACTAAATGGCAAACCTGATTACTAGAATGCCTCAAGGGTTCGCATCCATTACCTTCGTCGAGACTCTTGTGTTCGCACGAATCTATTTACAAACATCTTGCGTACGTCTTCGGCGATATGAGTACTGCTATCATGTCACCTGGCAATATGTTCAGACCTCTATTTCACATTTCGAAAATACTGGACTGCATACAAAGGTTGAAGTGCATCATTACAATGTTGCATGGTCCCAAAGAAAGAGTCGAAGAAGTAACATAGCAAGAAAACTTGAATAATAGGACGTGTTCTGTTGCGCAATTCACCACGCGCTTCGTTGAGGTGTACAATAAATTTAGTAGCAAGCATTTTGATCACTAGTTCTTTGGTAGCAAGGTCAATCATCCGGTAAATGAGATTTTTTCAAGTTGTGGTTTCAAGCAGATAGCCCAGACTGCTTAGAAGCACTTGTTCAATCTAATATTACAAACATGAGAACGGTACGAGCTGAGCGAGCCACAGGTGTCATCCAGAAGTCCAGTATCGAAGAGAGATGAAACATGTTCATAACAGTGCATACAGAGCTACAAACTCGCCAAGAAAGCGGTGAATTATAGTAGACACACTCTTCCCGCAGCGCTATGACGTCGTGAGCTAAGCAACTTCTGCATCGTCGAAAAACAAAGATGGTCGTTAAGAAGGTCTAGCAAGTGCGACTCCAACTCGTTATACTTAAGGCTTCGCTTCGTCATCAATTGCTACCATCTTATTATTGCAGTATCCTCAGCACTACTAGCTATTACACTACAATGATAACAATCGGTCTCGTGCATATCTCTAAATGCACACTGAACTAGTAGAGAACCCTCACAGTTCCTCCCCATTGTCAGAACGAGGAGCGGCCCGCCATACCGTTTCGGCGTTATAAACACCAAGAAGCTTGTCGCAATCGGTCATCTTCAGTGGCATGGGGACAAGTGTCGCTTCGAAATCGGTGGTAGTGGTGTTTGGAACATTCACCACAAACTCCTGGTTCGTGAGGTAGCAGCACACAAAGTCATGAAAGTGGTTGAAGGCGTGGACGTGTTCGTCATTATCCATGTCTATGGGTCGCTTTGCCGTACCGAAGAACAGCATTCGAACTTCCGGAGTCGTGCCTAGACACATATCACGGAGCGAAAATGTTGGACGATATTGCACGGGAATCAAGCACGAATCTGTAGGCTGGACGGTATCGAAGCTCAGCGCCGTGCTATTTAACGTAGCATTATTCATACTCCCAGCCAGGATTTGAGCTGTTTTCGCGAACGAGGAGATGAACGGAGTGATGAGCAGGACCGGAATATCGATCATGTGCATGAAGAGCATCATCACCATCAGCGCCTGGGAGACAATGACACCTAAACCTCCAAAGACAGCGCCGACACCCATCAACAGCCCATGCATTGAGGCGAATCCAGTACCCAGTAGTACAATCGTATTTGAAGCAAATTCGGATGGGTGGTGCTGGATGAACAGGAGCGTGCCGCCACCAACGTTTTCGAATGTGCGTTTCGGGTCTTTCATCATCAACCGGTGCATGGTCATGACGTTCTGGCCAAACTTGTGGAAAAATCCGGACACTTGGCGCATGCCAACACGAGGGTGATGAAGGGTGTGGATGATCCACTCTATCGCGTCAGCAACCATCTGCACGACCCCAATGACGGTGTCCGACACGATGTCCACCGAGTCCCTGAACACTTTCTTGACTTCTTCTGACAACGGCAAGTTCTTGAACATCGCGCTCTCCTGTTTCCGCTCGATTTGGAAATAGTCCCATAGTGTCTTGTTCGGGTGACTCAAGAGGTACGCCGTCATTGCTGCATCGGCGGCTTTTGCATTCAACTCCCTTTCGGAAAGGAGCTCCTGTTCCTCGGTGAACTTCACGAGCACGGGGCAAACGTTGTAGAGATCAACAAGGTCTTGGCCAGACCCAAAGGAACCAGCACTATCGCTTAACGAAGCGGGCGAGTGGCTGTGGACCGAACTGACGCACGCAAAGAGGAGGAGGTGAACGAGAGTGAAGTGCCACATCGGGTCGACAAGGGAAAAGGAATAGTGACTGGTGACCCGCACTTGCTGAGATCAAGGGCCATTTTTTCATAAACAGTTCGCTCCTGCCAAGTGAACAGTGTCAGCTCCACGTACTGGACCCCCTAGCTGACGTGCCCCATTTTGCATGCATTTACTCTATCAATGCGTCGGTCCTTTATCTAATAGATGTAGGTGTGAAGCTGATCGCAAATCGCTTAGTTATAGGGAAGGGTAGGACTGGTGGCTAGCCATAGTTACGTTTGAACAGGTTGATTCATTTATGTGCCAGAAGCATCGATTCTGTCTGCGTCTGCGCTGACACATATTGTTGACAGCATTTGACGAATGGCTGTAGATGCATTAGCGTCGGCCAGTCTAAATGGAACTAATGATTTAAATGAGGCGGTTCTTACTTCAACCTACTGTCGTGAAACTGACATCAAACGTTTCTAGCTTTTCAATGTTCTTGTAAGGATTGACCGTAGGTACATCGTGGCTCTTGTCACCAAACCTACTCCAAGCCAGAGTTTGGAAGACGCTTTTGCGTCCCCAGTGGGCGATTACTCATAGTCTGCGAGTGAAGCAGTGTCAGAAGAGAAGGCGTCATTCTGGTCTAGTGACCACCGAGCTGTCTGACTCAATCGTCCATCCCGCTATGTCCAGTCAAGACGGACGTTACGTGCTGGCGTATGGCGTGGTAAAGGGCGTCGATTCTGTCAGCTCCCTTTTCGCAACAAGAAGAGGGAGATACTAGAGTATTCGTGATGAGGGAGCGAGTGACCTCGAATTGGCACCTTGCATAGGACATGTCAACTGTCTTTTCCTGACTCGACCTTTTTTTCTGCTGCTCTTTTCCTTCCGGCTCGCACACCGGTGATCTCTACTCATTACTAGCGATATCTCTGCTGCCAGCTTCAAGACTACGTTCTTTCTGCACGCAGGTCCAGCAGCTGCTGAGCTTCGGACAGCATTCCGAAAATGATTGAGAGCGATTTATGTGCATCGAAACGCTTTCAATAATCGTGAGCCTGCCATTTCTGATCCTCTACATTAATATGTATGCATTGGTTGAATTTTGTATTGTTGATTTGACCTAGCACTATTGACAGGCAACGTGTAAAAAAGAAATGCACGCGCTCAGCTCGAGTAACCAGCCACATTGAGTTCTCGCTCCGATAAGATGTCCTCTAATATTATAAAACAGGTATTGTTAAATTTACCCCACTACAGTCATTCCTCGGATAACTCATATCCTCATAACTCATAACTCATTAAATAGGGGAGCAAGCTCTGGAGCTCGCCCTTTGATATAAGTAATTCAGTTCATAGAACTGAATCAAGTTGCAGAAATCTATACAACGGCAGACACTAAACAATGAGTATGATGCTGTCAATGTATGTATTAACACAGTACAGTATACTTGGGCAACGCGATCGGCCTTTGCTTAAGAGCGTCTAGCATTTGCTTGTGTGATAATATTCACCTTTGATCGATTTAAGCTAATCAGGTGCGTGCATCACAATATTGACCTAGCCATAGAATGACACCTTCATGCTAATCGACCATGAGGGGGGACAGGCTAGATCGTATTTAGTACGAGTAAGGTACACCTAACCGCGTTATTTACAGACACACACATACAGATAAGTACGATTTAAAAGTTAGGCATTCAACCTTGCGCACACTCACTGATAGCTTCACCATTCGGGCTCGCAGTAACTCATACAAACTGCGTTCCATCATGCTCGTTCTACGGTCGCTAACTCATAACTCGTAACTCATAACTATCGGACATTTATAAGTTTTCCGAGGGATAATTATTCATACAAGAATACTCGTGAGCATCGGAAATCATACTTCTGTATAAAGAATGCACAATTGAGGGGGATTAAGTGTCTGAGTGGTGGCAGCCATACGGATGGACACCTGAAGTACCATCCGCATTGGTCGTGAAGGCAATAGAGATCCAGACCTAAATAAAACAGGGAAGTAAACTGTTATTGAACTAAAAATATCCAAACATTAAAACTTTTTCTAGAAAATAAATCAACTTTAACCTTCTATTACATGAGATTAGGGCTCCGACCCAGGGTCATTGGTCCGGGTCAGACCTCAACCCAGGACCCAGACCAGCTGGTCCAGGACGGCCCATTGGGTCGCCCTGGTCCAAAGCACTTGTGTGTACCACATAATTAGAATCGCAACAGAGCCCCCCCCCCAAATATACAAGTGTGAAACGTGTCTCGGATCCAGTGGGCAAGTCAAGCGTTCATGTGGCAAAGTTTGATAAGATAACCGTCAAACTGGTAACATGTACGTCTAATATGCACTAAAATCGAGTAGTATTGTATATGTGGTTGACGTCCATACGTGTGTATCTGTAACAGACATCTTTCTTCTGCCTTGACCCTGCTCGTGATACACTATTTTCAATTTAGATCTTGCCTTTTCCACGGATCATCGGATACTTATCGTTGTACGCTCACATTGTATAGACGCATGTACATCTTCCAATCATTTTGATTACAAGCTTGTATAGTTGATCGACTGTGTTTAACTGCCATTTTTAGGCGATTACAAAGAGCTCGTTGAAGGATTGCAAAGCTCGAGAAGATCACGCAGTTGCCTATATTCCACAAACTGATAAGGAAACGCATGCTTTAGAATAAGTTTAAGCGACGCCTTCTTCAATGTCTGCCTGTTTTAGCTGAGGTTTCTGTTATATGTTATCATGTTAATACCATATTAAACTCAATTACATTAACTTTTACGATGCACGCACCTTCAGATTTCCTGATTTTAAATATGCACGCATTGCACCTTGTTCAGGTCCCTTATCATGTATCTGATGCTTGGTCATCAAATGCATGGTCAATTTTTTTGGTACTACTGAGAGTGGTACATACATACGTAGCTTCGCAAATTAATGATCCGCCATGAAGCTTTGGGACCTGATAAACAGCTTTACTTTCTTCTATGAGCCTTACGAAGTACGTCCAAAACGAGCTTGTTTTCTTGCCGCCATTGTTACTGGCAGCACCCTCTGTTTGCTGGGTGACATTGTCGGCGGAGGCGACCGACTATGCGGTTTCTGGTTGCATCAGTTCTATATCCATTTTCATGGAATGATTTTTTTATAATGTGGCTAAAATGCCCGGTGGTTTTTGCAAAATGCTCGCATTCGGGTGATTACTTAGTATGTATATTTTCTGAATGTATGCATCCCTCTTTCTTCGCAGGTCAGACAGTAGGACATGCACCTTCTTCGTTCAAATTATCCTTTCCATAGCTTAAGTTACATGGCCGACGCCAACGGAAACATCGCTTTCATGTCGCTGGAACGCCTTTAAAAAATTGCACTACAACCAGCGATTACATCGCCGGCAATCTGGACACCAAAGAATAAACCCTTGAATGCGAGAATGTAATTTCTGCCAAGGATATAGCTTTTACCTACGCGCGTCAAATTAGATTTGCACTGCGTAAAGAAAGGCAGGGCGAGTATCGAGTGTGCATGCAGTGCGTACAGCATAGGAAACATCATCCAAAGTCCACCGCCCATATTTAATAGGCGAAGGAGAGCTTCTACTAGAATTTGGATGCCCGTACAACATAATTTTCCGGTAGAGAAGCATCACTTATCGGTTGGAATAGCCCTTAAAATCTCTGCAGTCAACGAAGAGGAACAGCTGTGGTATCTGTTGCAAAACGTACAAGCCGCTCTCGCCAAGTGTGGTTTACAATGTAAGGAGACTTTACGATAGCGGTGGAAAGCAGTCAGGCATTCTCGGCCACAATCTACACCGTTAAATACGAGTAAATAAATATCAAGGATCATTGCCTAGGGAAATTGTTCAGCTACAGACCGTGACGTTGTTTGCGTGAAGCCCAAGTTTAAATTAAGCTAACATCGCAAGTTAACCCAAGGCCTGCGATGTACATCAGCAGGTACGGTCCACGATAGCATCCTCAAGAGCTACCTATTCTCTCCGTGTCCACGTGATCTGTCCTATTTGCGCGCGCTATAGATGCGTCTGAAGTGTACGACCACACTAGGCTTGTGCACTGATGTCAAAAATACTCAAGCGCTTGTTGTGGTCACGGTTTTCCAGCATCCGTGAGGCGAAATGGTCTTATAATTCGCATTTCCCGCTACCTCTTATAGACTCAATTTGGCTAATATGGCTGCGACGGAACGTCAAGTCACCAAGATGGTGGCAGCACTTTGCCAAGGAGCGAAGAAGGTGCAAATCCTACTATCTGACCTGCGAAGAGAGAGGGATGCATACATCTAGAAAAGAGAGATACTAAGCACTCATCTGAATGTGGGCATTTTTCAAAATAACACCGGGTATTTTAAGAATCTACAAAAAATATAGTATCTAAAATGTTGACCAGTAATCATGAGAGACCGACACAAGCCTCCCCAAGCTGTAGAACGGGTGCTAGATTTGGAACACAGAGCTCAATACAGCACCCCAAATCAGCTGAAAATATGCTATTTGAGTTGGTCGCAATGGCAAAAATATGGGAAAAAGATAAAAGAGACCAATAGGTCATTGGTCGGGGTCAGACCTCGACCAGGGACACGGACCAGCCGGGTCAAACACCTGATCGACCCAATAATGATGGTCCGGGTCGGATCCCTGATATACAGCTGTATGTATTTTTATCGAGTCTTTATTGGATTTGCCTTAGGACCAGGCCATTGCCTGTCATAGGAAGATTGGTTGGTAAAATCACTTACCATTTGTACGACCAATGCATATTGTTGTGTGATAGTTGGTCGTACAGAGGTGTGGTGGCGCGATATTTGTCGTACAAACCATATATTGGTGTGGTATGCGTGAGGTATAGGTGGTGTATTTAGTAAATAGCGGGGTGAATGTAACAATACCCGATTGAAATTCTGATAAATTCTCCTACTTTAATTTTGAAAGCCTGGAAAATTGTCAAAATGTTGAAAATTTAGCTGCCCACCGACCATGTTTAATTGAGCTAACTTTTTACTTATTCATATATACAGCTATATACATGATTTATTTATGAGGAACGTTAACCACCCACAAGGTTTTCGTTAACCACCAATCACTCCTATACGTTACCGTATTTTATTCGATTTACGTCTTCTGATCGGTAAGGTTAAGAGTATCACCGTTCCAGAAGTAATTTACGATCTCATTTCCAAATAATAAAATACTGGATTTTTATATCCTTACGCATGTCTTTAGTTCGGCGACGTGTGTTAATTAAATATAGCTACTTTCTTCACTATACACTGGAACGTGATTAGCTAGGAGTGACGGCAATCGACGGTAGGGGACAGTACCTGACATGAGAAAGCACACTTACCTGGTTCTATTGCGAATAGCCCGTGCTCGACTATCGCACGGTAATTATCTTAAGATTCTAGCATATTAAAGGGGAGAGCAAGGCGAAGCCAGTGAAAGACTCCAGTGCACGTGTAACGGAAGGAAAAAGTGTTGTTGGAAAAGGATCAGGTAACGGGGCACACCTTATTTTCAACTAACTGAATAAACCTTGCACTGCTGACAGTGCAAGGGTGTGTGCGTCCGACTACACCACGTACACGTACGTGCAGAGGAAGATTGCTATACGGAGTAAGAGTACTCAGTAAAGGTAAAAAGTAGAACTGTATTTAGTATAGTTAATCCTTGTAATAAATCCCCATTTGACTTCATTTAACTATGTCTAAATACAAACATGTATTGTAACTATCTGCGCACCACTCATTGCGTGCTTCTGTCGTGGCTAGACTTTATTGGTTGATATCTCGATCCTATATCAACCAATGAGCAGTGTGTTACATCTGCGAAGCAATATTATCTATTAGGATAATATTGTGAGAATATTGTGTTTGTCCTAACGCAATATTCATACTTGGTATTTACCTTATGTAAATTATCATGTCGCGGAGGCACCCCGTTACACGTAGCGTCTAGCAAGCGACTTTGTCCACTACCGTCAACCGTGGTAATTGCAATCCATATGCCTGATCCAATGTCGAAAATTTGATTACTTAATTCCTTACGGCGCGTAGCAAGCGCTCGTAAACAACCCAAACAAAGATTTGCGTTTCTGTTAAGCTTCAACAAGATGGTTGTGAATTTGGAAGCACGCGTGACGTGTGACAAAAGATCGATCGAAAAAAAAACTAACACGGAGCAGCTAAAACAATCCTCCTTTGATAGACTACCTCTCTTCTCTGGTATCCCCCAGTACACAAGTGTACTTAAATAGTGCTTTGAGTCGTGCTCTGCGATCTCTCGTATCGCCCAGACACAAAAAATCGCTGTGCATGCCTGAGGTAATCGTCAAACGTCACGATTCACCGTTAATGATCGAGTTTAACGTTGCGATCGTGCGAGCGCTTGGTCAAATGATTGGTATCGTGAAGATTATTGCACGAATCGTCAGCTGCTATTTTGTGGGCCCGTAATTCTGTAGTCTCCTTGTTCCTCATTCCTAGCACGGCAGCACAGTCTCCCACATTTGCGACATTAAGCACCTTGTGAGTGGACAACGCTATGAAGGGTCACGACTTAATGTTAAAGTATCATTTCGACATGAAGATGCTGAGAGCAAGAGATAAGAGCGACTGCTTTACTTCTTTGTCAGAGCGAGAAAAAGTGTAACGGGGTTACACAAATGGTTGTGATAACCAGGTACATTGGTGTGGTACACACAGAAAGAGATCAGTGTCACTGATAAGGCGTACTACTGTATCACATACGCTAAGCGATAATACCGTACCCTATCGGTTATGGTTAGAGGATATATATCGTAATAGGGTCTTCATAGAGGTGACGTAGTTCTGGTGTGGTACACAAGGAGAACTACGACGAGGACTATTCGATTAGGTAGCATAGGTTTAAGGTTAAAGACGTAAGTAAGGCTTATTATCGCTATAAATCAGTAAATATATTCAGTTTCCCTTTTGATCAGTTTCAGACTCGTGTCTGGTCGTAAGCGTTAAGTGCCTGAGTTAAGGCTAAGTACTCGGGCGTTAGTGCCACGTGATTCCTTGGAGTCGTAGTCCCCTGAACCAAGACTAGAAGCTTAAGAGCTTGTACTTACACTTAGAGTTAAGTCTCACTAAGTCTGTAAGACTTGAGACCCTTTAAGTTAATACCCGTTCAGTTTGATATACTAAGAGACTCTACGAGTCTAGAAGTCTTCCTCTAACAAAGGAGTAAGGGTAGCTCCGCTACACTTGGTAGCACTCGTAGTCAATCTACACTGAGTGTAGTAATGACTGTTGCTCTGTAAGGATGGAAACAAAGATAAACCTCACTGAGGCCCAAGGTGTAACGGGGTGAGCCCGTTACATAAAATTGGTACGAATGTATCAATTTTTGAATATTATCTATTTAGATGATATTCAATTGACATCACTCGCGAAGAGGTGATGTTGGCGGAATATTACCCCCGAGGGTAATATTCTGCGTTGCTCCACTTTTGGTTGAAGTAGACAGTGTCCTACATCAACCAAATTAACCATCAATAGCTGCTGGACGCGCGCAATGAGTTATGAGCAAGAAAACCATATAGGAGGTTTCAGTTTAATATAGTTAGATCAAGACAAAGATGATTTACAAAGAAACGTAACTATATTAAATACCGTTCTACTTTTTCCCAAGACAGAGCTTTAGTTCTGTTTACTTCGCTGCGCTTCCTCACGCCACGTGTACGTGACGTCCGGAGCACGCAGCCTTGTGTTCAGTCAACACAAGGTCTTACTAGTCATCTGGTAAGGGCGTGCCCCATTACACCTGGTAGCACTTTGTAGTCCTTCCAGCGACCACAACCACCTCACCTGACATGAACATGTTTGATGAGCAGGAGAGTCTACACGCCACGCGTGAAGACTATACCCATCTGAGTGACATCGAATGGAGTGCGGTAGGATGTATGAGATCTACCGTAGGAGAAACCGCCATTAGCGCCATGTTGGAGTCTCTTGACAGAGACCAACAACATGCCGCTATAGCCAGGTTCATTTAAAATGAGCTTGTCTCCGAAAGAGATAAAGTAGCCTTGCTTCACCAGCAAGGCTCTCAACAGTCCGAGCAGTTGAGAGAACTCAGTGCTCAACAGACAGAGCTGTTGAGACAGCAGCAATTCAATGCTGCTGTGGGCGGGACGACACACAGGCGTCGTCCCAAAATCTTGAAGGTTTATATCTCCAAGTACAGAGGAGTCGAGGAAGAATCCATGTTGTTATGGTTCGTCTAACTAGACAGAGCCATAAAGGCACGGCGTATCGACGATGAGCAAATGAAACTAACATTTGCTCAAACCCACTTGGCTGGACGTGCCAAGACTTGGGCCTTAGGGCTGGAGATGAGTGACCCATATGCTTTTGGGTCGCTAAAAGCCTTTAAAACCCGGCTCAAACAGACGTTTGAGCCACCACGAGCTGAGTTCAGGGCTCGGTCAGAGCTTCTGAAACTCAAGCAGGGTAAGCATGATGTGCACGCTTACGCTCAACATATACGACTCCTCGCGAGTAGTATAATTGCTAACCCAGTCCATGAGCACACATTGATTACTGTGTTCGTGCAAGGGCTCGCAGTGGGCCCGTCAGGAACCATCTGTTCCGCTTAGAGTTGGATACGCTTGAACAAGAAATCTCAGCTGCGAAACAGGAGGACTTTAGCATGAGACAGGCTCATGCTAGCTTGAGCTCTTATCGTCCACCGAGACTACGAGATACTGGAGGTCCAGAACCAATGGACTTCTGTTATGTTGAGAGCGAGAGACCTCGCTCTTCAAACAACAAGCGATTGCAGAAGTGTAACCGCTGCCAGAAGTTGGGACACTACGCTTACGAGTGTAGTGTCCCACGCCCAGTACCAAACAATACTGAGCGGAATGATTGGCTATTTGCCAAGAAGGGAAATGGGCGTAGGTCCAACGCTGTTGCGAAACTGCAATAGCGAAGCGGACCATCAAAAAATGGTCGGGATCAGTAGGGGCGGAGCGCCCTACTGATCCAGCAACCTCAAGAGAATTTGCAAATCTCTTGACGAAAGTTGCTCCAGATACACAATCATTGTGTGTCTCTGCACCTGGTGATGAGATATCACTCATCACTTCGAAGTTGCAAGTGACAAATGATTTGTCACTTCGTACTCTAGTCGACTGTGGGGCGTCGAACAGCTTTGTTAGTCGTCAGTCGCTAAAGGATCGTAGGCTTAAGTTCGTTGAGCGCGACATCTATCAAACGATGATGACGGTGTGCCTTGCCACAGGCGCGTCGATAAACGTTGAAAAACGTGTAGTTGGAATCCACTACACGTTAGAGGGTGAACAGTACGATTATGATTTCATCGTACTTGATTTGAATGACAAATTTGATGTCATCCTGGGATTACCTTGGCACATGTCTTAAGACATTTAATCGCGTTGCGAGAAACTCGCCTACCTGTTTCTGAACAGTAGCAGGGCTGATATCAGCAACCCGATCGGCAACCTCTCCCCCACCAAGCCCTGAGCCACATAGTGGTAGCGTTAACGGAACGCGAAGGTGGGTGAGACCGTTTACGTAGAACGGAGTATAGCCTGTCGAGGCATGAACAGCGTTGTTCAACACAAATTCAACAACAGGGAGCATGGAGCTCCAAAGCATAGGCGTATCAGTGCAAACACTGCGTAAAATGTCATTGATGACGCGATTAACACGCTCAGTTTGACCATCGGTATGCGGATGATCCGCCGTGGACATGTCCAAACGGGTGCCGAGAACCTTGAAGATGGGCTTCCAAAACTTCCCAATAAAGCGGGGATCTTCGTCAAAGACAATTTCCACTGGCAAACCATGTTGTCGAAACACACGGTCGATAAACAGCTTCGCTGTACCTTCGGCATCAATAGAGTCCGGCACTGCCGCTAGATGAGCCATCTTGCTCAATCGGTCAACAAGACCACAATGCCAGTGTTGCCTTCCGAATCTTTCGGTAGGCCAAACACAAAGTCCATACTTATGGACTCCCAACATCCAGTGGGTACAAGCAGACTAGCCAGCGGCGCCGCCGCGTGTGCTGAGGGTTTCACCCGTTGATACGTTTCACACGTACGCACATAGGTGCTCACCCACTTGTATAGTTTGGGCCACCTATAAGCCTGTCTCACTGAGCTATAGGTCTTCTCACGACCGAGATGACCACTTAAAGCGGTATCATGTGCCTCATAGAATATTCAATACTTCAACTCCTCATCATGAGGGACAGCGACACGAGGGTTATCCTCAATATCTGTGCGATAGCACAACAGGCCATTATCGATGGAATATCGATGTAGCCTCGCACGTAAACGTACCGACGACTCTATGTCCGAGTCTTTGAGCTCCTCGCTCCCAAGAGCACGTAGCAAAGCTACACATTGTTCACCCTTGGCATAAGCCGCACGAATTAAGTCAGTGACTGACGATGACATCGTAGTGACGTGAGCAAGCTCATAGTCAGGTCGGCGCGATAGCTGGCTTATACTTCACCTCGAAGTTATATTCGGCAAAGAATGAGAGCCAACGAGCCATTCTCTGAGAGATATGCGGCGACTGTGCCACCGTGCGCAATGATGCATGATCTGTATAGATCACAAATGGCTTTGATCCAAGCAGATGTACTCTGAATTTTACTAGAGCGTACTTCATAGCAAGTAGCTCTTTGTCATGAACTGGATAGTTCTTTTCAGCGGCTTTGATCCGTCGAGATTCGAATGCAATGACGTGTTAACGTCCATCGACATCTGTTTGTAACAGATCACTGCCTATGGAAAAGTCAGATTCGTCACAGACGACACTGAAAGGCTGATCAGGATCGGTCAAAGCCAGTATTGGCGCATGAAGGAGACTTTCCTTAACTGCTTGAAAAGCCTCATGTTCGGTGTTACCCCAACACCAATCCACATCCTTCTTAAGGAGATTGGATAATGGCCGAGCCATATCTGCGTAATTCGCACAATACTTATGCAAGTAATTGGCAAGGCCAAATCACTTACGTAGGTCTTTTTGTTTCTTTGGAACCGGCCAATCGACTATGGCCCTTCGGTTAGCGGGGTCCGCTCGAAGGCCTCGCTTCCCAATGGAGCACCCCAGAAAGGGAATCTCTTCTGCACAAAAGATGCACTTAGATAAATTTGTATACAATTTATTCGTGCGCATGCACTCGAGCTCTGCTCGTAAATGATCAATGTGATGATCCACTTCAGATCGACCGTTCGTTGCACGACTATGGACAAAGATGTCATCAAAGTACGTTTGTGCATAGCCTCGATAAGGTCTGAATAGTTGTGTCACCAGACGATTAAAGCAGCCGGGGCATTTGACAGCCCTTGTGGCATAACGAGCCACTCCCAGAGCACACCGCTCGGGTTACTAACCGCTGTTAGCGGAATATCGCTTGCTCGCATGAGCAGCTGGTAATAACCATCGACTAAGTTGAGCGCACGGTACGATCTACATACCCCCATACTGTTCTGAAGAACATACTTTCTGGGGATCGGTGACTGAGCCGGGATAGTGGCAGCATTAAGCTTATTAGAAGCGTGCACAATACGCCACTTACCATTAGGCTTTTTGACACAAAAAGTAGGTGTGGAATGGGGAGACTTACTCTCCCGCACCATTCCTGCCGCGTGCTTAGCACGAAAGAAATCGTCAATGACGTCACACTGTTCCTTAGGTAAAGTCCACTGCCGTGTTACGCAGTATTTAGTTCCTGGAACTAGGTTAATTTCATGACGTACACCTCTATCGGGAGGTAAGACAGATGGTGGATTGTGACACACCACATCTTGAAATTTCTTTACCAAAGGATAGAAGGGATCCAAAGGATCTTTAAGGATCGAAGATCCACTCCGGGCACTGAGTGCCGCCTTGGTGTCCGCTAGGACCGACTCATCCATTAATGAGGACGAGTTCAACTCGACATCGGTTCTAATGACCACTAATTCGGATAAATCTCCTGCCTTCAAGACCTGGCTAAACTCGCCATCAGATATTTTGTCTAGCTCACAAAGAGCATCCAAAGATGGAAGGGTTTCCAGGCTAACATTGCCCTCCACCTGGCCAGTCACTCCGTTGACAAGTGTATATAGTGGATCACTATTGTCAATATGTGACTGCACGGGCGCCTGGTGCTTAACAGTTGCCACCTGGCGTCCCGGTCGTCTCTTCGATGAGACCTTACACCCTCTGGGGTCGGGACAATAGTGTCCCCGTGGTTACTACTAGTAGTAGTACTCTCTATACGAGAGCTGATGTCATTACCGACATCAAGTGTGGTGCCTTCACGACCGACCGCACTCGATGAATTTTTACGTGTCACCCCACAAACATCAAAGGAATCACATCCTTGATAACGCGGCCCTGGGCCAACCATGCTTTCAGCATGCAGTGACTCGTTATCACAACGAGTAACACGCAACGGAGTACGTGCCGTATCACTAATATTCAACGAGCTACGCTCGGAATTCATGTCTTCAATATTGGAGTTCCTTAACTCTGACATTCCAATGTCCAGCACATTGACATCTTCTGTCAAAGGCTCGCGCCAATAGTGCTTTTGTTGCCTAGCAAAGGTGGGTTCACGACTCTCCAAAACTTCGCTAGGAACATTGTGCGTAGCGCGTAAGGTCTTCGACCTCCAATCAATCCATGGCTCATGGCGTTCAAGCCAAACCATACCTAGGATGAGATCATATCTCGAGTCCAAATCAAGGACAAAACAGCGTTCAATGCTATAAAAGTCAAAAACCTTTATACCTAAGTTCAACGGAACTTTAGGTACAGTTACACGACTTCCAGTCGCTAAACGGACCGTGATGAAATCACCCTCATGCGCTGTAAGCGCTTCAGCATACAGCTGACTTCCCTCAAGAGAACGACGTCGAGCATAATTGCAAGACGCTCCAGAATCGATTAAAATTGACCAAGGCTTTTCAAAGCCTTTAACTTTCGCCTCAGCGACCAACAAGCCAGATTTTTATCCACGCTCCATACCAATAGGTAGGGAACTCTTTGGGTCTAAGCCCTGTTCAACCTTGCCTCCTAAAGGTGTTACAGAACCTAGTTCTTCCCCAATAGGGCGCCCCGCGCCTACTAGGTGTCGTCATTTCCCCATGCCATGCCAGACTTCTGGCTCCGGGTAGAGTGCTGACTCGTAGCCTGGCGCTGTCTACGTAAATGGCAAACAGGCCGTAAGTGTCTAGTGCTTCCACACGTATAACACCGTCGTACAACACGTTGCTGCTCAGCAGCTTGAAGTTCAACTTCACCTTCATCTTCAGCATAGCTGAGATCCATCGGTTTCGGCCTATTAAAGGCCGGAGTACTCGTGGAGTTTGCTCTCGCAGAGCTAGGGTTGTACCCATTCCAGCCAAGTCTGGCCGACTTAAAGTTATGCTCAGCATTAAGAGCAATTCTCACAGCCTCTTCGAATGTAGAGGGATGAACCCGAAAGACTTCGGTTCTGGAAATGCCAGTACGGAGACCCTCCATGAATATAGTCACATGGACTGCCTCAGGCAGAGGGTCAGACTGCATAGCAGCCATGAGAGTTCTCAGCTCTTGGACATAGTCCGTGAACGCATTCTTACCTTGAAGGGTTGATAAAAAGCGTGAACGCACGCAGTAAGACTGGGTAGGTGGTGAAAACACCTGTACTTAAGCGACTCCCATGTGAGAAACGCTAAGTCGGAGAACGACGTGCTACACGTTAAGGCCCATTCTCTAGCTCTTCCATCGAGCATCGAGATATCCAGCGAGACCTGTTGATGGTCAAGCTTGATCAGGCCTGATCTCATGGCCATCTCAATCTCACGGATCAAGAGGATGAGGTTTTCACCCTCCTTTCGTGAGTAGTTTTTAACTTACACGCTAAGTGGACGAGGCCTAGCTTCTTCGTCTGGAACAGACGCATAGCGTGTAGGCATAGCCGACGTCATTTGGTCTTGGACCTGCCCTAGAAGGGACGCTTCATACTGCAAGAAGCTCTCACCACGTGGTCAGCACTTCCAGGCCTTGCGATACAAGGAATTCCACATACTCTGGACCCAAAGATGCGGTTAGCTTATCAAGCGTGACCTTTTGGGCCTCAGAGAGGAGAGTGGGGTTTTCCATCCTCACAGAAGATCAGTCTTTAAAGACTCAGGTGTAGATTGACTACGAGTGTTACCAAGTGTAGCGGAGCTGCACAGCTCCTTAAGTCAGAGGAAGACTTAGTCCTCAAAGAGCGTTATTAGTTCTAAAGAACTGGACTCTATAAGTCAACAAGCGTAAAGCTTAAGGTCCCTGTTTCAGGGGACCGAACAATTCAGTGAATCTACAGCACTTCGTGCTCAAGAGTGGATATCTCAGAGAGATGTGCTAACTCTTAACGATCAACGATCAGAGACGCCTCGCAAGGCACGTATCTTCGACAAGATCAAAAGGGGAACTGAACTTTATGTACGTTTAACTTCTATAGAATATCTTACTCCTAATATTACCTAATCTAGGCACTCATGTCCTAAATCAAGAACTTACGAGATCTTTCCTATCTTGGGCTGACAACCGTCAGCCTCTATAAGCCGATAAGATATTCTATATCTCTTTCAGTGGGATAACATCCCATGTGTCTAAGGCACAGGGTACCGAGTACCCTTCGATGTGTAACCCCGTTACATTCTAAGTCTTGTACACCCACTTAGTTCGTAATGGTTGGTGCAATTCGGACGCACTACGATTTTTCAAGTCTTGCTTGATTCAGAGATCTCAACTCCTCCGTTTTAGTATCCTTCTTTAACTCGCTGTTTTCACTGCGTCTGGCCTGACAATAGTTTGTTGGGTCAGGATAATCTACTGCCGCTTGATTTTATTAGAAATAGCCATTACGGAAAATGCCTTTAATGTCGACGGATTGGCTTGATGGTGGATCGCAGGCTGGCGTCAATGGAGTACTAGACATCTGGTCCTTCGGTTCTGCGCCTTTAATTAGGTCACCGTCCGCTTCAGCTTTTCTTTGGGACTTCTATTTAACGCTTTTTGAACGCCAAAATGGTTTACTGGATTGCTTCGCGGGTTTTTTTTCTTCGTGTCGCTTGTTCTGGTGGCCGTGTTTTGCTATTTCTCCTCTGTTTCTGCCGCGTCTTTTGAATGCTGGACAGATAGCGCATGGATGCCGCCAATTCTTCGAGCCCTGTGTCATCTTCATGCGTGAGTGCATCGGCGATGAGCTTTCTTGTCGATTCGTCGAGTATCTCGATGTCCGCCGCATGACGCGTCTTGATAATCGAGTGGTAACCGCGCAGTGGTGTTAGAGAAGAACGCTATGATTAATGCCTCGTTGCAATGATGTTACACTTAAAAAAAGAAAATATATAGACTGACACGCATTGTGCCTTTGCACACTCGAGAACTTTAACTACTTGAGACCTAGCGGCAAGGACCTTGCGGTGGATGTGAGAACAGGAATTCATCTACTGTAGCTGTACATCAACTGCGCATCAGACTGAACGCGGATGTTTTTAAAATAGCCCCCTACGAAGTTACGTCTTCGAAAGATGGTCCTTTTTCCGTCGCCACAGTGCACAAAGCTTCTCTAGACGCTCTCGTGACAGCGTCTTCGTAAAGATATCGGACGGGCTGTCATCCGTGTGAAACTTTCAGAGGTGCACGGATTTATTGTAAACTTAATCCCGCACATAGTGCCAGCGAAGCTCGATATGTCGGGTGCGTCTGATGTACGTAGGATTAGTTGTAATAAAGTACGCACCCTTTATTGTCGATACCAAGCGTAAGCTTATTCGTATTGCAAAAAAGGCTTCAATAAGAATATTGATGAGACCCTGACCTTTCATGCAGGCTTCAAACGCAGCAACGTATTCGGCTTCGGCCGTTGACTGCGTGATAATGACTGCCGCCTCGATGCCCATGTAATCGCACCTCCAGCGAAGTTCACAACAAATAGTAGTGATCTTTCTCGTTTCAGATTCGTTGGCCCAGTCTAAGTCACAATGTCTATCGAGATGTAGCATTTTAGTACCTACTTCTGCAATTTTCCAAGAATACACAATGTCTTGGACCTTCGTGCCCACTAGGTACTGCAACAATCGCTTTACTGCTCCATCATGCTGCTGAGTAGAAGTATTAACATAACGACTCCATTTTCCGACGACGTATGCAATGTCTGGTCTAGTACAGGTGGTCAGGAAAACCAAAGAGCCAATGCACCGTCCGTATGAAAAATCTTATCCGAAGATAATCTTCTCGTTACGATGGTAATATTAATCACATAAATCTTTGGACTTACATCGAGCGTTGATTTACATTGGAATTTTGCTTTGTGAGCGTCTGCAAAATTGAACTTCTTCATAAGGATCGGCACAATACTGCGTTTGATGGACCTTCATTGAAATTACGTTCTACTCAACTTCAACGCCCAAGCATTTGTTGATCAATCGTTGATCTTTCGGACCATATTTGCGGTTGATGTTCCCGATGAACTAAAGTTTGGACGCCTTCTTTGTTGGTGCACAAAGTAGATCATCCACATAAATGAGAACCAGTTCAAATTCATCTTTGCGTTTTACACGTACAAGCGAGGGTCTGTGTTGTTGCGTCAGAATCCATAGCCGTGTATTAATTTCAGAATTCCGCTCTCGATTCGACTGTCTCAGTCCATACAATGCTTTGTTCACCACGTATACATGTCCTGCTTGCTCTCAAGGATAATCTCCAAGTCCACCCAAATACTTCTAGATTGTCTATGGAGCGTTCAGGTAGGCATTGTTCACATTTCCCTGATAAATCTGCAGGAGAAGCTTTGTACACGTTGCAACAAAGAGCCGAAAGGTGACTAATCTTGCCACTGGGGAAAATGTTTCGTGATAGAAGAAACTTTATTGCACTTTATTGATACGTGCTACAACGCGAGTTCGACATAGAACTACATATCCCAAATAATCTGTTTTAATATCATAAACCCACATCGTTTTTTGTTGTATGTTGCCCCGCTGAAATGCCGATGTTCGAAATCACATCCAGCACCTTTTTGTCTCCCAGATCCATCATTTATTTGTCCAAAGCATCCTCCACGCTTTTGCAAATTTAGACTTTACTGCCTCCTTGTAGGCGCGGTATCTTGACATCATTTGCACATGCGCCACACATGCCTCGGTTGTTGGCATATGGTGCTTTGAGAATGGAGAAAACTTCGTAATCCTCAAAGTGCTTTAGCGAATTTTTTCCTTTGCACTTCGTAAGCCTAATATGCACTGGTGTATTTATGTCTTCACTCGCTTAACGTCTCGCTTTAAGTGAATGTGAATGATGAATATTTAAGTCCCAGGGACTTCTGTGGATGATAATCTGATATGGTGAGACCGCTAGCACGCGACACCCGGAGTTGATACTAGCTGCTGCTCGGCTTCAATCTTATCACTTAAATCAAACAAAGCATCTTAGGCGTCCTCAACACCGCTTTTTGCATCTTCATAAGCTTCACTTAGGTCCGACACATGTCTGTCGGCCACCAGAAGCGCATAAGGATGCGTTGGCAGAAGGGCCAAAGGCAAAAAGGACAGATAGACAAAACTTTTCGAACGATAAAGAATGAAAGTAGGAAAGAACAAGTTTATTTTAGTCGGCCTCACGAGGGTTGAGAATCAATCAGCTTGTCGTCATCGATCCAATCATCAGACTCATTAATAGAGCTGACAGATTCTACATCTTGTGCGTCAGGCCACTCATAACTGGCTCGAAGGGGGGACACAAAATGCACATCGCGTCCGCCCGCCTATATCGTAGCCGACGCATCTGTCGGATTCAGCACTGGAGCACGCTCGTGTTAAGTACTTTTCTTCATGTTTGAGGGGTATGTGCATCTCCTGGTAAGAGAGATTGGGCACATTACGACAAATCACTTTGTAACAATCTTCAATTACTATGCCTCCTACCGAAGCATTGTCCGAAGCACTGTCGGGACGAGAGTCTGAAGCATTGGTGGAATCAACACTGTTCATGAGGGCATAACCGTAAGTGACGTCACTACCATACCACTGGATAAGCCTCACTGTCTATGTGAACACACCTTTAAAATGATTCTGGATAGAGTCAACGTCAGATTCAGCTACTTGCATTTTTATCGCCGTCGGTAACATTGGCGAGTGCGCGCGCAATACCATCCCCGAAGAATTTACTGGTAGTACGGATCACACTTCTCAACCTTGCTTTTCAAACCAAATTCGTTGCTATCCTCATATTTAATGCGCTTATTGAACTTATGTCATATACAAAGTCAGTTTTGTGCTCCGTCGGAAGAAGACATTACAACCGATGGCATCCTCGCGATACCCCAGCAAAAAACCAATGCGGCAATAAAATAGAGCTTCTTTCGCTTTGACTTGGGTGTATGCCAATACACCAGTGAGACAAACGCGCGTGAAATCAAAATGATTTAGGAAACTTTGCCTAGCTTACCATTTTCTTGACTGTGGCAACAACTGTACGATGTGTGCGCTCCACAAGATTCAGCTGCGACGCATATGGACCAGTCTTTGTATGTAACATTCTCTTCTTTAAATACCATCGTTCGATAGTATCATTAGACTCCTGTCCTTTATCAGTATGGACTTGTTTTGCTTGGATGGAATGGTTATGATGACGTAAATCTGCATCATTGACATTTCAGTAACATGCCGGTCTTTTTGGCGTTCTACCCGGGCGATGTACTCCTTCATGCGGACATTCATGATAAACTTATCATTTGCTTTCAAGACGTATGCCCTCACAAATCGAGAATAACCGGCCATCACCACTAAGATGGCTGTATACTGTGAACTGTTACGTAAGCCTTTAAGAAACAAATCCGCGAGAATCATATCATTCACGCCTTCAATCAAACGATCTAGCATCTTCTGTAAGGATTGCGTCTTTGTTTGCCAATATAGAAATCTGGGCAGTCAACTTTGCCTCGACTTTTCAACATGATGCATTCATCCATTCCCGGGACAACCATGAATTGTATATACTCTTGGTACGCATTACATAGACGCTCATGCCAAACGTTTAGATCGTCGACGCCATCCGTAGCAGCAAATTATCGTAACAAATAATCTTCGTCGATCTTTTCCGTTCCGTATATTCCGAGCTGACAGGGATGACAATATTGTGTGTTTCGATGAACCATAGTCGATTTTCATGATGAGTGCAAATCACCTCCAACTTGGCCTTCTTCATACAAAATATACGCGCTTTTGGATTCCATTAAATTGCACACCCTCGATCAAGAGTCAATCCAGTGAAAGCAGGTAACACTCAGCTCCAGGGATATAGAGCACACTGTCCATCATCAGGTATACACTATGTTCATCGATTTTGGTAAGAATCATCACTGTGCCAAACCCTTCGGCTTTTAGTTTGATTCCAGTCACTACCTTTCATCCTTTGAAGCGTAGTAAACAATCCTTGTAGGAACTAATGTGTGCATTCGTACCCCTGTCAAAATACCACTTACTTGTATTTGGATCTCTTAGTATGTTTCGTACCACTTCACCGATCATCATGTCACGTTTTTGCGTATCACCAACTTCCCCTGGTGCGGTAGTAGACCTGTGTATCTTAGCTAACCCTATTCCTTGCAATTGAGCATATTTGGCCTGAACATTTCTTCGATCTAATCTCTATTTCTCTTCCAATTTTGGACAGTCAAGTCTAGTAGTCCCGTATCGCCACAATTGAAGCACTCATTTCGAGTCCCACTGGAGATCATCCTAGGGTAATGCTTCTTCGGTCCGCGCTGAGAAATTCTTCTAGCGTTTTGACCCTTCACGTTGACCTCGTTACCAAAAACACTTTGTTTCTAGTCTTTAATATCCGTCCTCCAGCAGTCAAATTCAATTCTCAGATCTATTACGGAGTGTATTTATCCAGTTTCGAGCTAAAAGCACCTTTCGCCAAAGCTCAGTATAGCACATCTGTGCCGGTAGACTTTATATCAGCCTGTCTACCATGTACGAGTCATTTATGGGCCCTCCCAGTTCCGCAATTTTGTTATTAATATCGAACAGATTATAAACATGGCGCGAAAGTCTTGGTGACCGCGTTAAGTGAGTCTTGTGTAATTCGCATTGCAATAAATACACCTTCTGCGCAGTCATAGCTAGATTAGACTTGACTTCGTACATATTACGAGCTCCATCCACATCTATGATTATACCCTTCTTCGTGACTTGCTTAGCTTGTTTCAGAAACAACGACCCATGGATCAAATCTTTATTTGTTTTTTATTAACTCACCTATCTTTACATCATACCACGCATCGATCTTTACCGCCTTTCCTAAATCGAACTCGTCTATCAGGCTCTCTTCGAGCGCACTAACTGTCGTATTTTGTAAAACGTCCAATCCTCCCCCATTTTAGCGCGCAGGAGTCTTTCCAGATTCAATCCGAAAAAAACTGCCCTTGTAAATATTAGTTTCCGAGTCGGATGAGGACGACAAAACCATTTCACTCATAATCTTTACAATCTTGACCTATTGAACGTAGTGTGATCCAAGTGTAGAACCCTGTTCGAAATAACCTTGGAATGAATGCCTGTTTGCACCGACATTACACTTGAAAAAGAAAAGGAAGTATTTAGAATGACACACATTGTGCCTTTGCGCATTCGAGAACTTCAACTACTTGAGAACTTGCAGTGGAGACCTTATGATGGATTTGACAACAGTAATCAATCTGCTGTAACTGTACATCATCTGCACATCAGTCCAAACGCGGATGTGTTTTCCAGGATGCCGCAATTTTCTTCGAGTCCTGCGTCATCTTTACGCGTGAGTGCGTTGGCGATGAGATTGTTCGTCAATTCGTAGATTGTCTCGATGTCCGTGACATGACGCGTCTTGATCACCGTGCGATCACCATGCAGCAGCACCTTGTAGCCTTGAATTTCTTCGTTTTTCCGAGAATAAATCCGTCGACTTTGTGAGCTCTAAGATTTCTTGACATAGTCGCGCCAGACTTGACATGCGAATTAAACACAACTATGTCGTGGAAGGTTGGAACTAAAACAGTTTGACCGTCTTTTTTTATTCTGCCGCCGTTGTCGACAGCGTTAACTAATTGGCAACCTTCCTTTTTTCAGTCGACCATACGAAATGAGACGCAGATCCTTCGAAAGTGACGGCGCGTAGTAAACTCCGGAGACTTGAATTTCGTGAATAACGCCATCGAGGTACGTTTTAAATGTGACTTGTCAACCTTAGCTACATGTAACTTAGCCTCTTTCGGTAGTAAAATTCCATCTTCATCGTTTTCAAGCCACACCATCATATTGTAGAAATTCGTCGCCCACAAAATGGCGACTTGCTCCGAAATGTATTACACCGGTCTTTTGAGCGATAGCTGCGCATATCTTAGCGTCTTTGTCAAAATTGGCCACATCTAGAGAAAACTGTTTGTTTTTGTTGTGTTACTGCGACCTCCTCTGTTTGTGAGTCGAGGCGGGCATTCCCTCTTCGTATGCCAAATTTCACCGCGGTTGCGAAGATTTCTCGGCTCGACGCAACTGCAACAACATCGCGGACCATATGAATGGCATCTTCTGGTCTTCTTCGATATCCCGAGCCCAGGCAATTGGTTCTTGAGCGAGTGCAATACAGTCTAGGCTATTGGGGGAGAAACTAATATCCATCATGTGTTCTTTGGAGCCGCTTGCTTGACGATATTATCGATAATTCTTCTCTCGCTTGAATGGATGATACGAGTCAGATGCACCAAGAAGAGAAGGCGTTGAGACCACGACCGGTATGAGTCCTTAAATTTCTTGAAAAGGGCTGAATTATTCTGATCATAGTTAAATGAAACCCTGATGAAATCTAGCATCTATTCAAAAACAAAAATTAAATGTGGTGAGATTGACCAACAGCAGCCACATTTTGTCGTAAGTAGTCCGACGCGGTCAAGTTCTTTCCCAAGTACTCGCCCGATTTATTTACTTTGACACGTTCACTTCATCAAAAATTCAGATGCCATTTCTGCCATCTCTAGCGCTCCCAATAATGAGAAACGTCCACTCGCAGAAGCCACTTCCCAGTCCCACGTGGAGTTCCTTGCCGGTAAATCGCTAGATCATCAGATTCAACGTCGTGTTGTAGGAGACAGCAATCCTGGCTGCGCCAAAATATGCGATGCCGCGCTGATACCGCTCTGAATCAAGTTATTAATGTGGCTGAGTCTGTTGGTAGACTTGCTGTCGGGATGCCTAAGCGTGGAGACTGCCTCAGGAGGATTCATTTGCACCAGCCTGAAACCTGCTGGACTTGGTGTAGATCCTGAAGTGTAAACCGGGAAGCTCCAAGTAATCCACCTCGCTGGGCTATTTCTTGAATACCGCTGGCGCTTTGATGATGTGGTCGCAATTCCAAATTCATCTGGGCGGGGGCTTGAGTATCCCTTTAGCTTATGATAGGACTGGACGACATATTTTGCTCGAGGCCGTCGATCCTCGTGTTCATCTTCTACAGTAGCGCAAGCACAGTGACAACTTCGTAACTCTCGGGCTTGGGGGTGATTTCGATTTCAACGCTCTCTTTTCGTGGAGCGCTTGATATCGGAGGTGTGCATTTGTTACATCGACGACAAGTTTGGAGAACTTGGGCTCATAACCTGTAGAAGTACAACTGACGCACAGTTAGAAATGAAAAAGTGAAATATATATTGGTATTGCTAACTACTACTTGCTACCTTCTTAAGATCTTTCCAGGATCTCCCGAGAGTCGTCTGGTCCATTAAAACTACCAGTCTCAGGTGCCTCTTCCCATGTGGCGAACCAAGAAATTTCAAGGAAGGATAACGATAGCCTTTCAACACTTTTTGCATTTTACTTAATGTGGTTTGTGTTGAGTTTACAATGTTTTATGGTTAATAAAGAGAGGGAAAGACAATTGGCGCGGTAAAAATTTTCGTCCTAGTTATCCACACACCCAGTTTTTGTTATCCGCACACACCCTTAGCCAACCCCAGTCAATCACCGATGGGTACTTTATGAAATACCAGGTTAAGGGGTATTAAAGGGTGTGGGGATAGCAAAAAGTGGGTGTGTGGATAACATCACCCAATGATTTTTGCAAAGCAAACCATATAATTTCCTAAAACTGCCTTAAGGAAATAAAGTTTTCAATATTTTTTATATTCTACAAGCTTAAATGCTTATCACCACACTAAAAAAGTCAGGCAAGCACTAGAATCTTGAGGGGTTTGCTCGCACCGCTGTGAAGCGCGCCACCGTAGACTTTCGGCACCGAAAAGATGATTCTCCCATCACGAATATTTTGAGCGAGGGCGAGGTCTCAGTTGTGTAATTTGATCTATCGTTGTATTACTAATTTGATGAATCGATGATTAGTGAAGGTGAGACCAATTTTACTACACGTAATGTAGTCTGCTTTTTATAATCGTGACACACACATGCAAAATAGTGTGAGAAGAAAAATAACAAGACACACAAAATAGCATTACTGAGAGTAATTTCGGTGATCAATGTAGAATTACCTTACGCGCCGCCCTAAATGTGATATAGCCTGTCCACTTTGTTATACGTCAGACGTCGGTGATTAACGCTAGGCGTTCCTTACACATCGTACTAAGTGCGATGAAGCCTGTCCCCCTTGTAGATATGTAATATAGCTGCAGCTCATGATTAAGGTACTCATTACGACCTCATAGAAAGTAAAGTGCTAGTCACGCACATGCACCGATACCGCTCACTTTCTGGCCGAAATTGACCAAAGGAGACGATTGATTTAACAAGAAAACGCTCGACACTTAATGGTGGCAATAGTCTCGTACATCCGGCAAGTAGTGCATGTGAAGTGGTTTTCATATGAATTACTTGATAAAATCAGATTGTAAGATATAAAGGTCAGGTTATTCTCTCAGTAGTATAGAAATTTTCGTCAATTACGTTTCCCTTTTTAGATTTAATTTATGTAGTCGGCCGATTTTGTTATTGATGGCGATCCCGAGCAGGATCATCTTCCGTCTCCCTTTTCTCAATCACCATCCACAACAGCAACGAGTTGAGAATCTTTGGCACACAACAAAGATTCGCACTTTCATTGTTTGATACTCAACGCACAATCCATTTGCTAGCCGCCAAACACTTAAAATGGAGAAGTGAAGATATAGAGTTTGATTTAGTGCTCTGGACTGAGCACTAAATCAAACTCGATATGGATAAGGGAGAGCTCAAGAGCTTGCTCTCCCATTATATTAAGGTCCACACCGATTTCTAGACGGCTGTAAACGCATTTAATGGCGATCTCGAGCTCTGCAACTACAATCTGACGAATTATCTGGGATTTGAAAGCAATCTTATCAGCACGAATTGATCATGCGATAAGACTTTTTGGTCTCTTCTTGATCCATTAAGTCATTTACATACCCTTTCTTATGCACATTCGGCCTCTGGACATAGATCGATGTTACCCGCACTCGAATTATCATCCATTTAATGACTATCGTATTGATTCATACCCTCACATCTTTCGCTACAAAGTATTCATCGTGTCCCTCAAGTCTACATCCTAGTTGTAACATGTAGTAGAACTGCTATATGTTACCACGACTAATACCTTGATCAAAATTCCTGATACGTTCCAAGAGACATACATATAATTATAGTCAGGAGGCTTGGAAACATTTGTTTACATAGTTGTGCAATCGCATAGATTTTCGGCCTTTTCATAATGTGTATGGTCGATGAGAAGAGTACATATGATTTGCCCGTTGAGGAGAACAAATTTTATGGAGCTTATCGATGGATGCGTAACGGAAGAATGGTACGCAACTATTTAACACCCCGATGATATGTAACACACGATTTTATTATATATATATATCACAGCCATATTGAATAAATAACAAACGTGAGTGGCACGTATAAAAATTCCCATTTGTAATACTACATACGATTGTTATATCACCGGTCACATTCATTTCTTCGTTAATGTTTTTTAAAGAGAAAAGGAAGAAATGGTCAAGTTTAGGCGTAGGTGGAGGTGTAAGCAAACTGATTCTATTTAAAATGATCAATACCAACAAGCAAATGATCAATAAATGTTTATTAAGATCACGGTAGATGTTGTGTATTCTCCAACGTCCATGTGAAAGTGACATGCTTGTAGGAGGACGCTTAAAGCTTCCACCCACTACCTTTGCACACACCATCAGGCACCCGCGAGGAAGCGGTTTTACCATCTTCTCTCGCGCGCAGCGAGGTTCGGGTGGTCGTCCTGATATGCCTCACGGACAGATTTATGCTTTCTTGCTATGCGCCACGGACGCTGTTGAAACATTGCGACTACTGACATGGAAGGGCGAGACTGTAGGTGGGACAGGATATAACGGATGGTGAAACGACGTGACCATTGGGGATGGGCAAGGTGATTTGAAGAAACCTACGCAGAAAAGATTGAAGGTAACGGACAGCGAAGGTAACTAAAAGACATAAGCAAATACATTTAGTTCTCACTGACCCGTATGAGATGCGGGAGGAGGCGCGATCGGTTTCGGGTACCTCCGAGGCCCAAGGTGGCGTTAGCCAAGCTTCTGACGTGAACTCTAAGCGCATGGAACGACTTGAAGGACTCCTCGAAGGGATGGCAGTGCAGCAAGCCCAGTTTATGGTGAATCAGCTCAACATTTAAGATCAGTTGAGCCGCCGGGCTGATACCAAGCCCACGCCACCCTCCGAGCACTCGTTTAACGGTTCAAGTGCATTCACGGACTTCATCCGAGCGCGCGACTGTCGCATGAGTAGAGAATCGCTTGACGAGCCAAGGTTAACCATCGCGCCGACTGCAACCCCGCGCATGCCGCCGCAACAAAGGGATCAACCAGCGTCAGCGCAGCATCTCGTGCCACCGGAAGGCAATGTACTAAAAATACCGAAGCCTCGAGACTTGGACTGGCCCGGTTTCGCTAAGTTCTCAGGAAAAGAGACTTACTTGGGTGTGGGTGCCGACTTCAAGGTGCGGGGAATGGGTTTTCTACAGCGACTTGGCGCGGCGCAACCAATGAGTGGAGGCGAATGGCCAGAGGACTTCAAGATTCTCGCACTAACTGGAAAGCTGGAAGGTTCGTCCCTGAGTTGTTGTGAAAGGATGCTTCCAGTATGGACGGCAGTATCAAACACTCTGGAATACGTGACTCACGAATGGAGTTTGCGGCAGATTTTTTCAATTGGATTACATTAAAAGCATCTAAAGAAATATTATTCCTTTGAATGCGCTTGAAACCGCACATGGATTGGGGCGCAGCGGCTCGTAACACTTATTGACTTGTCTACAGTGTACATTATAAGTACTATATACATCCTAACTTCATCAGTTTACCTAGTAGAACCCTTTGACTACTCTAATATAAAATCGTACACATATTATTTTGTTTCGATGTCTTTCCATTTTCCTGGAGCCTTTTCATCAAATTCTTATCTTATATTATGGGCTATATCTGTAGACTCATACGTAATTACGTATGAGTCTACAGATATAAGACGCAAATTGCTGATCACCATTCTTGTCTCGATTGATGAATCTATCTTTGTCTTCTCTGAAATGATAATGTACGTTGAATATCATCTTGTCTTTTCATCACGAATGGTGCTGGCAGCAACCACTACATACTGACTGTTTTTGTCGACGAATACGACCGACAAACATTTATGTAGGCTTCGACTCACAATTATGGTTTGTTTATAATTAAAATATGAGCAACGTCGGGGTATAATACCGTATCATACCAAAATTGGGAAACCTTAATTGAAGTTTATACCCTCGTCTTTCACCTCCACGTCGAAGATGTCCTCGTCAACAATGCCTTCAGTGCCGCCAGTAATGTCCAGGCGGTCAAATTCGTAAATCATGCTAGCAGCGTCATCCTCTTCATCATCCAGGATCTCGTCTTCAGCGTCTTCTCCGCTTTCATCCCCAATCTGATATAGCCACCTGAATAATTAATTATCTCGTGTTGTTCCGATTCGGCGATCGAGATGACTTAAATTGAAAGAATGGCATTCCCGGTCTCGACCTTGTTTTGTTGTAAGAGAGCGAGTGAGCGACTGTGAAAGCGCTTGGCCGCCTTGTGATTGCACTCGCCTCCACTCGATCCGGACGGGTTCTTGTGCAAAGCAGAGATCTAACTCTTTATGCATCCGTAGCAGGAGTTGTCACATAACGTACACAAGTCCGACGGTTTGAACTTGACATCATTGAAGTCGTCGTCATCTGTTCCTTTTAGGCGCACGATGAAAGTGGCCAACTCGCTCAACATTGATTGAGGCAGGCTCTTGTCGCTATTTGTGAGACGAAAGATTGCTCTTTTTGACAGCTGGTTGAGCTAGGATCTCCCTGATTGCAAAAATTCTTCGCTAAACTTGGCGGAGATTGAGACTTACATCTTGCTAAATAATGGATCGTTTACGAATATGAGACCATGGGCTTCCGAAAAAATGGTCGCGAAGCGCTGGTTATTAGGAGTGATCTTATGGTCTATGCTATTGTTATTCAAAAGAAAAGCGTCCAACAAGGTGCGATTGAGCGTTTTATGTGGTACTTGATCGCCACGAAGCACGCATAAGAAAAAACGGCTAAAATTGTCGTCTCTTCTCTCTCCAAGTACGTCAAACAGGAGCTGATCGCCATCAAAAGATTCCATCACAGCGACACCCTTCCAATACACTGGTTTTGAAATCAAAGTTTTGAGCTCGTTGCTTATCTCGATGTCGACATCGTCGTTCAGAATCTGACATGGCAGAGCGGCACATGCCGTTTTAAATGTAATAGCACTCTGTGCGGCGTATAAATACGGTGCCCTATCGGGCCTTCTTGAAAAGAATCACGTAAGTCTTGCTATATTTCTCCACATAGAGCTTGTTGAAAAAGATGAAACAAATTAACGCTTTTCACCATTAACAAAATCTGCTTCAAAGCGTGCTTTAATCCATCGGAATTCTTTATTAGATCCACGTAGAAATTATGAATTGCATGAGCCGCACAACCGTAAGCGAATGCAAACTCCTTCGTCTTCAAGCAATCTCTGCGCTGCTTAATCATGACACTTAAAGAATCGCTGCAAAAGCAAAAGATTAGGTGGTGAATGAAGTGTTCATTCTTGGTGAAAATCCTTCCTTGGTCTGACTGCTCTATCACATCTATGCCGATTTCATCATTTATTCTATCACATTTTGATAACGAGAAACCAGGAGCCGTCTTGCGAATAGAATTGAGAAGCCACAGCTTGCAGCAAAGCAATTTCTCAAGCAAGTTATATGCGCTCTCTCTGCGCAGCGTCATCGTGAAATACTCAGAGAAAGTTTCTTAGGTCCGCAAGCCATCATACTAATGACTTGTTTCCCCTGCACATTTGTGGCACCGTCCAGCGTAAAGCAAATAAGCAAAGTTTGCCGAGTTTGATCATAACATCGTTCATGATCTCTCCATATTTGCTCTCATAAGCTCGCCTCCAATTGCGGCTCTAGATGGAAGTTTAAAAGTGCCGCGCAGGTTCTGGAAGAATATTAACCATTTATGGTACTCAAAACCAGCGAAAGACATGGCCGTACGATGAACAGCGCAGGCGAACAGCTGGTGCAGCTTCCTCTTTTCGCCTTTCGTCATTATATCGAAATGCTGACGTCCGCAGAAGAAAAACAGCGAAGGGTTTGGTGGCACAGTCCTCATAATGCTGCCAGCATCCGCCAAAAAATGCATCGCCGACGAAAATACTGGCGTCAAATTTGCCGACTTTTGTGTCGGTTGAAATCCCTTACTTGCCAATGGAGCGGGACGCTTTTTGCACTGAGCCAATGATCGCGCATGCGTCCAACTGCCGCAATCACGGCATCGTCGCACGCCAAGCACTTGCATTAACTCGACTTCGCGTCGCCTGGCTTATAAGACATTTCAAACTTAGTCCAAATACCATCTTTAGTCTTACCTATGTATACACTCAACTTCAAGAATGCTTTTTGGATGGTCTTGTGATCTTCTCCTTCTTGGCCGAGGGAGAGTTGGTCAAATTGTACCAAGTCCAACAACAGCCACTTAACTCTAACCAATCCGAAGACGTGACGCCGTTCGACTTTCTCTCTAATAAGGAAAATAAGGTGGCAAATAAAAACAGGGTGAAATTATAGTATACAAGGGAGGTGCCCCCCCCTCGCGTTAACCATCCACCCCCTCACACTTACAATGCTTTGATTGGTCAATAAAACTAAATGCACGAACAATCCCTGAAATATTGTTGAGCGGTAAACTAAATCACCATCCCCTTCGCTAAGCTTGAGCCAGGTCCCACGAAGAGAACTCCAGACTTGGTGAACGGACTGATGCACGGGCCCTTGTGGGAGTGCTACGTCGTAAGCATGAAGGCCAAAATGCAGAAGCAGCGGAACGAGTGGCTTTTCACTGATTGACATCGAAAAGTGTGCACCAATATCGAATATTGCGCTTGAAATGCTGCATTCGAGTTGTGAAATAGGCGTTTTGGTGACCACATCTTGACCACATCAATGCAGTCACGTTTGTGGTCTAGTGGTTTGTTAATAAGTAGAAGCTGGCAATGAAGCATACAGTACGCGATTAGATTTGGTCCAACTAGTGTACATATTGCTGCTCCATGCCGGTAGAATACCCTAGTGAGTTAAACACTTATCTATGGGGATGTTGTGCATATTAGAATACCGGTCCCACGCCAAAGAGGTTCGGTGTGAATTCACCTTGCACTTCGCCAATATAAGTAGTAAAATCTTGCTCCATGCCTTGGCTACCGCGCAACCCATTATCAGCTTTCGCAACACGTTCACGTTTAAAGAGATAGTGTATGATACCGCTGTTGGAGGCCGATGGATGTGGGAGCTGTTTGGAGTTAGGTGCGTGAGCAGACATTGACCACATCTGTCATCGACACTTTGTCCCAAAATTGGTCTAGTTGACGATCTTGGCGATAGCAGGATAATCGGGCTTACTTTGAACAATGGTACGTTGATCTCACGACTGTTCTTTTTGCCGCCGCTCGTTACATTGTAATGCTGGGTCGCCTGCCATGTGGTGTTGACGGCTAACATAGACATCGTCGCTGACGCCGACGGAGACGTCTTGTCCGTTAAGTCGTGCATATCGTGTTGGGATACGGTACTTTGTGACGTTGTGATTGAATCGTTTCTCGATAACTTTCCGTACTTCTTGTACTTAGTGGTCACTGCAAGCATTGTCTTCGGTGTTATTTCTGTCGTCCCACTGTGGTGCAACTAACCTCACACGGACGGTTAGAGCAGGCAAGCATCTCTGGATCTGGATTCACAAAAGCATTATGACCACTATGTACGCTAGTCACGGAGTGGTCACAGCCTATGATCAGTCTGAATTCGGTTTTTACAGTACATAACTTTGACTCACAACTTAGAACTGTCGATCGAAGATTGTTGAGCTGCTTACAATGGTAGACCGCAATATGCTTATAGCATCCTGCAGCCAACATGTACCTACCGCCAGCCAGCTAGACATGGAGTACGAGAGTGATGTCTCTACAGTGCGATGTATTTCAATGATCGAGTGTGATGTACTTCTGTGCGGATGAATACAAGACGGCGGGCGCCAAGTTGATAAGAACGTTGAAAGCATTCTGACTTGAAGTTACATGGTCAAACAGCTCTGTACTAACATGCAATTGCTGAATTTTTCGTGTGTAGTATCGACACAAGAACCATGAGACGAGAGGAATGCGTGCATCAGCGAGATGTCAAGGATGAGGTATATCAGCCGGACTGTCTACGCCCTGTAAACCAAATTGCTTGTAGCATTTTTGCTTGAAGTGTTGTGACACTGGGGTCCTGCACTGCGCTAATCGTATGTGCATGCTCATCGTCATTACTTAAGTATGACGTCTGTCGTGATGTATCTATCGCTCTGCGATTCTACGAAAAGCTCGACTGGTGCCCTGCGGCCGTGCAAGTAGCTTAACTACGGTACGGCATGCGAATTTCCTGAAGTATACACGGCCTTACTACGACATGAATTAGTTGAATGGAAAGTGTCTGCTACGATTTGGTAGGATTCAATATAGACACAACATCCTGCGTTATATGTTCGATGAGACGTGTGGAGATGAACGAAAGTGCGAGTATATGTGGGTCCTATACTCTTGACGTGTTTGGAGCTTACTTCATTGACACTAGTGATCCCTATTGGTAAGAAAAATACAATATGATAATACCGGTCAATTTTTTGACGGTGAAGAGTTTGAATCACCGATGCATTGCATTTGCAGTCGAGAACGACTGGCCCACGTAAAGTGGAGTGTACTGACGGTAAGTGGCTCCCACCCGTGAATTTCCTGACATCTGAAGAAGTCTTGGTATGGGGATCAAGAGTTTTGGTCCGTGACTGTAGGCGGTTTGATTCTTGCTGACAAATTCTTGGTTGTTGCGCAGAAGAGAGAAGCGCGATTCTGACTACATTCGGTCATGCCAATACAAAGATCTCAGTCGGCTGACACCCTTGTAATTATATGGTTTTCTTAAAGGTCATAACGTCAGTCAGCAGAATGAGAAAGAGAGTAGTAAGAAGATTTCGTAATGGTAGATAAAACGAGCTGTTATCTACCAGACATCTTAGTAGTGATAAGTAGCTATAATATACCATTTCCCCCTCTCTATCAAACTAGCACATTAAGAAGACACCCATTCAAATTCATAGGTATATGTCATTGGTGCAGCAGGTGCTCTAAAACGTTAATTACACATCAGCTACTTCTATATTGTCAATTGCTTATATATCTACAATGACAACCGCGTGGCATGTACGAGCATTATGCCCTGGCTGGGAACAGCGTCTGCAGATTCGACGAGGCGCAGGATTAGCAGATGCTTCTGCAATCCCAAATGCGGATGGCAAGCGGCGCGTTGACCCCGTTGGTCGGCCTCGCGTCACTGCTTGCACAGGATCCTTGATAGCACCATCATTGGATACTTCAAGCGCTTGCCTAAGAAGTATGCGCTTGCGATAACCTTCAGAAGCATCGAAGTCTTCTGCAATTCTTTTTAATGTTGTCTCCATTGATGGTGGAACAACAATTGCATCATTGGGCGGGGGAGGCTGGACCAACCACCAATGCTGGTCAAAGCTATTGATGCTCAAAGGCACCAGTGGCTTCTGGCGGTAGTGGCGTATCATTTCATGTTGGCAGGGATAGCCCATTGCTGATCTAAAAAGACTAAAACAGATGTTGCTGACCTCTTCATCTGCTGGTGCAAACGAAGTTGCTGGGATGCACTGCGCAGTGCACAAAAATCTTTCCCATCACCTGCGAAAACAGCGGTCTCAATACCAGGTTGACAATTGCCTGCTCTGCTGCATGTTTCTGCATAATAGCAGAAATTGTCGTTCACAAACAAGCCGAACTGCGGAATCTACTACCAGAAGGTGGCCTGTGTAGAATTTGAGGGTTTTCAGCAGGAACACAAAAATCAGTGTGTTGATAACATATACACGTACCTGTTGATGTCCCAATCCTTTTTTGAGAGCCGCATGCGCTCTATCCACACGCGACGTTGAAATATGCCCATAATGCCTCTTATCGAGCAAAAAACCAACACGAACCTCTCCTTGTACACCAGCCAGGTATCATTGCAATAAGGTATTACTTGGGGTGGGATTTTTCCATCTTGCATTGCCTGGAGAGTCCAAAAATTTTACAAACTGCTAGGAAAAGAATTACAATAGCCTTCTATAAAAACAAATTTACCTGAAGTAGTTTTTGGTATCGTTTAACAGTGGCGGCATTGATCAGAGCATTCCAATCTTTTAAACATGTTTCCCAAGCTTCTGCTGTGAAGCTTTTTTATGCTTGGCAGAAATAATTTTGTTGATATGCCACCTACACAGGAGCATATTCGCATTGGGAAATATGTCTTGAAGCGCACCCATAAGCGCAAATCCACGATCGGTCACAAAGGTGACGTCATTGGTGGGGAGGTTGTATTCTTGGAACAGGTCCCGAAGATGATTAGCAGCCCAACGGTAATCAGCAGCTGTCTCATTCTGCATAAAGCAGTACGCAAAAGTAAAGCTCTGGTGGGAAGCTGTGGCACCAACAACATGAAACAGAGGCATTCCGAACTTGTTCGTCTTGTATGTTGCATCCAGCAGCCACACTTTACCAGCACAAAACTTTTGGCAGATCTCACGGGCACAGTGTGATACAACCAGCAGGTGGGTGAGGTTCTGCTTATTGTCAACTTGCCAAAAGTGGCTAGGATCATTACTGAGATTGTCCAGAAGAGCTGTAATGCGTGATCGTCCGTTCAGCACCGCGGTCTGTTCCTTATTCCAAATGTTGCGAACGTCTTGGCCTGTTAGCTTGACACCTGCATTCTGTTGAATTGTGGTAGTAATACGGCTGGTGAGAACAAGTGGACGTAGCATCCCACATACACTTTGCGTGTGGTCTGATGTGAGTGCACCAGATCGTCCTTGCGGATGAGCGCTTGAATGATCGAATGCCTCGTGGTTGCGCACGGCATTGGTAACTTCAGCGTGCCATTGATCGTCTGGAAAACTTTTAACGGCTCTGAAAGGACAGCCGCTGCTCCGGCTTGACCTCATACCCTCACGTAGGCCACTGCGCACAACAGGTGCGTTTGATTGTGAGCACTGATAGTATACTACCTTGACTACACCTTCCCTCCTCCTGCCAACTCTCTTGGTGCGCTTTGTAACAATAACATATCCCTGTGTGACGTTGCATAGGCCCTTAAATTAGCTTGAGCCTCAGCAAGAGAAGCATGTGCCAGTGTCAGGGCGGTGTAGGGGCGTTCATTTTTAAGGAGTTGTGGGAAAAGGGATAGTTGCAAGAGGAAGGTGAGTATTCGTATGTACCTGCTAATGGTGTACAAGAGTTCGTTTTTATTCCTTGTCTGACCAATCAGGGATTAAAATGCTCGGTACATTTATTTTTATTGACCAATCAAAGAATTGTAAGTGTGAGGGGGTGGATAGTTAACGCGAGGGGGGGGTGGATGCTTAACGCCTCCCTTATACAATTATACAATGTAAGATTTTTATGGCGGTATAATACCGCAGTATTATACCGCGCGTATTATCCCGAATTATACATACAAATTCATACTCACAATCCATTACTGGTGGATTTTTTTAGCAATTCGTTTAGATTTATAGTTACGAAAACTGCTAGAAAAAGAAGTGTACAGATCCACTTATACGCCCCCAAACAGTAAAAAATGTACTGGCAATGGGGTACAAATCCAAAAAGTAAAAGAAAAATATGTGCTTGGCTCATTGCTAAGGCAACGGTATATCAAGTTAATAGAGGGACAGACCCGTACCATGAACCGGACCAGCCAGGTCAAACACCGGTTCGACCAAACAAATCCTGGTCCGTGTCGGAGCCCTAAACAATACTAGTAGAATAATTTGTTTGTGGAATAGTTGTATATTTATTGTTGCTTGGGGTTCTGGTGGATGAAAACCTTACAATTGGTTTTCAAAAAGGTTTTGCGAAGGGTTCACGGACGGTGTTTGTGAACCCTCACAGCTAGGAATTTTGGTGGCCTTCCAGTGCCTGTTCAAGAAATAAAACTTAAGAAGCATCCAGCACAAACAACAGTCGAGTCCAGCGTAATGTGATTATTCACCCGCTAGAGTTACCTCGTTATGACGTGCATCAAGTCCATTGCATCCAACCCATTTGATGCGTCATTTACCGTCGACTTTCATCACTCGATTCGCCTTTGCTTCAAAGCGCACTCTTTGCGAAGCAGTCTATGGCTGCGCCTGTGTTGCAGTGATAATTTTAAAAATGTGTTCTTAAACGGGTAAAGCTTGAAATTAAGGGAACCGTTAATCTCCCCTCAGTTTCTGGTAAAATCCCCTCAGTTTAATATAACGCTACATGATTGGCTAATTATGAGTCACGAATAGAGGAACGAAATCACTATCAGTTATATTTTAAAAGTCAATTTTTTGTCGTAATCATATACAATTGAACCTTTTTCGCGCAAAAAATGTTGTGTGGTGGACGTCATTGCCGGCGTTCCAGCCACAGTAAGCGATGCCCTTAAAGTAAACGATGTGAGTTAGTAACTGAGTGAGTGTAAAGCCATCATATCGAACCAAACCAAGCAATGATCAGCATCACTGATGCAATAAACTTGTTAGAAGTTGCGGTCGTTGCATGAGGGTGGGCCACAATGCACAACGATATGGAAGTTTAATGGGTCAACATCAACAGAACTTAACGGAACCAATTTATAGATCAAAATACCTTTGACTGCATTCCTCAGTACAAGTCTATTAGCTTTGTAGGCACTGTCACTCGTTCATTACTGAAATAGACCCTTACTCACACGAGTATGCAGTTCCTCGGCTTCATTGGCTTCATTGGCAGCACCAGCAATTGGATTATCGTACAGCAGTATCTCACTTGTTGGGGTGCCTTAACATCTTCGTGATAACAGGGGCGTCCGTTTTAGCTATGCATGCGCGCTTGTCAAAAGCTCCCTGTACACGACCATTTTTATGTCCTCCTGCATGCTCTTATGCGGACCTACATTGCACATTAGCATATCCGGAACAGCACAGGAAAATAGGAATCTATACAGTAACGAACAGGACAAATAACTATAGCACGCGACACGAACGATCCACATACTCTCCAAAATGAATATTTAAGAAAGAAGCTGTTTAGCCACTCATTGTCACAGAAACTTTCGCATGTAAGCGTGATGGCGATTACTTGCTGTTGTAGAGGCGTCGACCTTTAAAATATAACGAGCGATTGAGAGCATCTGCGGTCATAAAAGCGTCGAGTCCGCAAATGTTTCAGGCAGAGCTTGACAGAATCTTGCGCTAAAGAACACATAAGAAAGATTGCGAACTATACTAAATTAGGTCAAATAGATGTTTAAAAACCGGTGATAGTGATATAATACCCTCGAGGCATGTCTATAAATTAGCCAATCATGTAGCGTTATATCAAACTGAAGGGATTTTACCAGGAAAGTGAGGGGAGATTAACGGTTTCCGAATTTAAACACATCACTTTGCAGAGTTTTCTATCGGCAATGGAGCAAAAACGATTTGTATAATCTACAATTGCAAATTGTGATCATATCGCTGATCATGACTCATACATAATCAGCTATTTTCGTAGCAAGTGGTTAATGCCATTATTCGAACTACTGGTCATGCTACACACAGCGTTCGTCAATTACCAATGATCCTCAGTGCAACAGTATCTTTCGATCCATCTTTGACAAACCTGTCCTGAGCACAGTAGTCTGCTTGTCATGCAAACAATTGGCTAGCACGGCTCTCCCACTTGTTGCCTACTTGGACTTTTTGGTCTCCTCTTCTTCCTTGTCCTTCACACTGTCGCTCTTCTCCTCCTCTTCTTCCTCCTCCGAGTACTCAAGCAGCTCCTTAAACTCGCCACGAACGAACGCAGTAATCAACGCTGAGCCCAGACACGCCGGCACAAGGTACAGTAGTGCTGGCTGCGCTGCATCAAAGAAATACATGACCGCAACTGTAGTCACTAGACCCAGCACATAGCACAGCATATTCACGTGGAAAAAAGGCTTGGGGAACGACTGGTCGCTACTGGTTACGTTCGCACGGTGTGCGTCGTATCGCAGCAGCAGTGCCACAAAGATACCGGGAATCACAATGTCTCCGAGGCCCAAGATCGAGTTCTTCTGCTTCTCCGTATCAGTGGCAAACTCACGCGGGAAGATCAGTTTGATCGGCGCATCAAACGACATGGCAACCGTGACCATGACGTCCGTGCCAAAGACCCAGAAAATGTCATAGAAAAAGAGTCCACAAAGCAAAATCGCGCCCACTTTAAAAGTGCCGAGCGAGAGCGATTCAATACCCTTGATCGATAGCGAGACACCGAAAATATTGTTCAGCAAGTAGTGTTTGGTCTGAAACCAGGCTGCTGCAAAGACAGAAGCCAGCACGAACGTGAGCATCCAAGCTTGCGACAGCACGAGCTTGTACGGGCCGTAGAACGGCACTTTCAAGGTGCGCGTGTACGTCTTAGAGCTGCCTTTGAACAGTAGCGAAAGCACCAGTGGACTAAACGCCTCGGTGAGACTATAGGCGCCAATGAGCGCAAAGTACGACGTCAGCAGGAGGTTCACAAGGTCCTTGTCGAACACCTTGAAGAGGATGTAGAGCCCCAACAGCACGCCCGAGCCCATGAGTGGGAACATGTAGGCGTCCTCGGCCTTCATGACTTCCTCGTTCTTCTCGCCACTGGCGACACGCGCGTGCTGAAGCCTCAGCGAGAGCGTCGAGCCAATGTAAACGATGGCAGAGGCCGACGTAATGAGCTGGAGAGGCACGGGGATGAGCACGAAATTAGACGCGAGCATGAGCGAGATGAGCGCTGCATAGCAGCCGCCCTGGATAGAGTCGATCATCACGGCCGTAGCAGGCGAAGGTACGAGAAGATAATGACAGCACGAAGGAAGAAGCTCCTGGGTCAAAGGTCGCTTCAGCTCGGATGCCACGTGGAGACTTGGCCAGAGTCACTAGATGTCACTACAATGAGTGGACAGCTGGCCGGCGGGTAGGTGGTCGGTTAGATTTTGACCAGTTAGACTGTTGCTAGAATATGATTGGCTGATAGTAGGAAGTAGCGGTCCCCGACAGCGGCGAGTGATTATAGCCAATAGACAATCGCTGCTGCAGGACCGCTTGTTTGATGCAGCAGTGCACGTTAATTCATCATTCGTGACATTTATCTTCTAGCTACTCCGGCTCTTTGTTACGTACATTTGATTACTGCCACACCGACATGCGTCGCTACTGTGGACAAGGCACGACTTTAAGATAGGCATGTTGAACAATGGACGTCCGAGGATTGTCCGGAAGCTTTGAGGGCTGCTTCGTCTACTACGCTAGGATGAACATTGAGGAGCGGTATGACAACGCTGGTTCGAGGTTGCAACACAGCTGTCCGCACATCTGCTTACATGTGCTATCCATCTGCAGCCTTTCTCTAGACGACAACAGCTGCAGGCTGACCGTCCGATATATTATTACTTTACTACCCTCTCGTGTGCTACTTTCTCACTCAAGTTGGTACGGGCGCCGGTCACGAGTACAGAAAGAAAGAAGCAAAAAAGAGAGAGAGTCGTGAAATGAAATGTGGTCCGCCCATGGTTATCCCATGCACTGGCGTTTTTTTCGTCTCGTGTGCGCAGCAACGTCGTCCGTCGAAAAAAACGAAAAAACGACCGTCCAAAAGAAAGATAACTTACTCTCATCCCGACGACCCTACCCCGTCCTGTGTCCCACAAACGCATCACTTTTTGCGAATAAAGACCCAAATACTGACTCAATCCTCAAAATAACCGCAACGGACGACCAAACGTACCGTCATTTACGAAAGGCGCAGTCCAGCGGGACAAGCAAACAAACAATCGAACAAACCGACCCCCAACTACCGTTGTTACCGCCTCTCGTTAACACAAACAAACCCCTCCTCCCCCCAGCCGTTTCAGCGGCAAGGCAGGTCCGTCTCTTCTCTACACTACCCCTCGTCGTTTCTGCACCAGCCTCCACCGTATCCGGCAGAGGCGGTCGCCGCCCCGCCGCAGTCTCTGTATACTTTCTTCTTTGTCTCCCTCCTCGGTCATTCCTTTCGAGAAAGCAATCAATCAATAAATAATAAATAAAAAGAGATAAAAACGAAAAAAACCGAGCGACTTTCAATTATTACGAGGTGCGACCGCATTAAGTCAAGCCCAAGTGATGAAGTCGACGCCTGCGTTCCCTTCGTCCCTCAAGCGAGCGCCTTTTCCCGTCCACGGAGAAGAGAGCAGCGACGACAACCAGAGCGAGGGGGACGCGACGCTGGACGAGAGCGATTGGCGCACGTCCAGTTCGTCCGAGTCCGCTCCCCCTGCTACAACGCCTCGCTTTTCCTTTGTCGTGGGGTTCCCGTCTAAAGTACGCGACTCGGTCTTCCGTCGACCTCTGAAAGAGAATAAGCGGCTCCAAAGTCCTGTCCAAAAGACTAAAGACCGCTCAAGTACGGCGGATACAACCAGGACGTCCTCAGCGGCCTCGACGCCTCGAGATGCTGCGCTCGTGTGTTTCAAACAGCCAGAAGAGCCCCAAAATGCAGACAAAGTCGAGCACTTTCGTGTCTTCTGGGACGAGAAACTGCGGATGACAATGGACAAATTCGCGGGCACTCGCACGTGTCGTAGTGACGCGGCCCCGACGCACGCGTTCCATCTCTTGCTGCAGCTCTACGCCCACCAAGATGTCGTGAAGGAGCTCTACAGCAGCTACGACGCCCATGCTGCCGAGTTTGAGTTTTACATCCCGCAGCTCTGCACGTTCCTCATGCACGGCAACTATGATAAACAGCATCAGCTCGAGTGTTTCCTCATGTCTCGCAGTGGCGAGTCGCTGCCTTTTGCCCACCGCTTGACGTGGTTCTTGCGCTCGTTCTGCGACCATGCAAGGACGTACCACTCGGAGTACTTGAGTGTCACTGCAGCGCAGGATCAGGACAATGTGGATCTGCTGACAGCGATTGGGAGACGAGCAGGAGTGCCGGCGCTGCTCATGAGCAGCGGTCTCTGTGTGGAAGAAGTGACGGCGGCGATACCGGATAATTTGGAACGGAGACGGTGGACGAATTTCCCGACGGATGATAATGAGCTGGACATCACGACATTTGAAACCGATGAGACTTTTGCAGGACATTTGATGCGCCGGAGGAATTCCGTGCAGGATGAAGCAAGGACAGAAGAGGGCAATTCGCAGCAGATCTCGCTGTTTCGGCAGACGCCAAAGTTTGTCGAAGCGCTTACGGACCTGGCTGAACAGCTGATCCCCACACCACGTCATCGACGGAACAGTGAATTGCGCAAAGAGCTCATGGCTATTCATGAACAAATGCTGCCGTCGGACGTGATTTACATGCCCATCGGCAACTCGTGTCATCGCGTTAAGGGCGTTCGGGTCGACGAGTGTTTCACGTTTTCTACAAAAGAGCGGGTGCCGTATTTTCTCTGTGTCGAAGTGCTGGATTACTCGGTGTCAGCTATCGCAGACTCTAGCGGCCATCCAGAAACGAAAAAGTCAAAGGCGAGTTGTCACCAGACGCATGTCTTTAATCTGAAATTGCCATTCAAAAAGGCCGATGCGGATCTGGCAGCAATGGGAAATGCGGCAGATGACTCCCCCATGTCGAGCAGCACCTCGCTCGAAAGTGAAGTGAGCCTGGTAGCGTCACCAAGTGCTGCTTCTCCGTTGTCTGAGTACGAGATAGGAAAAGAAGGCGCTGCTGGTTTATTGACCGCCTCCAAGGAAGATGATGATGCGCTAACCGGGAATCCAGTGGATGACAGAAATGACCAGGACGGTGATGACGAGAAAGAAGGAGATAACTGGAAATTAAGGGCGGTCTTTGCGGAGAATGAAGAGTTCCAAAAAGTGGAGCAGCAGGATCGGCTTGGTCAATGGAACCTGCCGAGACCTCGACGGCGCAGTATTAAAGAGTACTCGTCCAGCGCATCGGCTCGGTCAGGAGGGCAGTTCGAAAGCTTCTATTCATCCTGGTTTTTGAAGAAAGCTCAGCAAGATGCTAAGGAGGACGACAGTATTGCGCAGAGTCACTCTGCGTCCAACGGATTGAATGACGGCGAGGCTGCTGAGAACGGTTTTGCAGCAGCTTTGACACGATGTGGAGATCCCTCTCGCGTTGATGAGGGAACTGACAGTGCTGTCGACGGAGAAACTGAAGTGCAAAACAGTGACATAGTCGAAGGGGTTTCTGCTCAGCCTAGTACCTTAGACGCTGAAGCGGCAGCTGCGACCGCGACTGGGAACGTCAACGTGCCGCTATCCTCGAAAAATGCGAGCTTTGAAGTCGCCGATCCTCACGCCGATGCAAAAGCAAGCACAATGCGTCAAATGGAGCCTAAACGAGAGGATGTGCCGACCGATGGCGGGTTGAGTGCAGGTGATGCTTCGGAGGTTGAGGATTCTGAGACAGGTGCTGGTCCTACTGTCCCTGTTCACTCTTCGGGTCTCTTTTCGTCCGTGTTGTCGAAAAAGCCAACGGACAACATAGCACCCACTCATAATTTGGATGAGGCATCATCCTTGTCCAAGAAGGAAACAAAGTGTGGAGCGACGAGTACATCGAACGGCGGAAAAGCTGATGCAGACAAGTCCACTGCGTCTGCCAGTATTTTGGGGTCTATCTTTGCAAAGAAGTCTCAAGTAAACACGAAAGTTGCTACCGTAGTGCTTGATGAAACGGACAAAGCATCACCTTTGCCTAAGGCAAGTGCACAGAAGATTTGCAGTGAACATAACGCCCAGCGGACGAACGGAGGGAAGTCTGAGTCAATGGGGGCACTTTCGAGCGCCAACAAATTTACTGATAGAACATCAGAGCTCAGCGAGGGCGGTGTGACCGATGATTCTTGTGCTCAGGATGCGGATGACGAGGACACTGACTCGAGCCGTGAGCTTGTATTGGAAAACGACATCGCTGTGTGCGAAATGGAGAAGTCTGCAGTAACGTCAAAACCAGCAGAAAAGCAAGCGTCTTTTGCCTCGTGGTTTTATCGGAAGCCGACACCAGCATTGGCTTGTCCTGCTGAGAAGTCAGACGGTGCTACGCCTCGCGCAGGTGACAAGGCTGTATCTTGTATAATTGACAGCCCCAATGTGTCTACGTCGGAACCCTCAGAATGTGTTATGGAGGACGAAGTCATATCACAGGAGGAGCTTCCATTTCAGCAAAGGCCGCGTGACCTGAGCGTGAGCCTTGACTTTGCTGATCCGACAGCATGGAAAGAGAAGTTTGACCTGGAAGATGGTCTTACCGATGACGAACCAGATGAAGAAACGGTTGGAACTTCTGCATTGTACGACGATAAAGAGGGTGAGCACGAGGCATCTGACGAAGAGGACGAAAAGCCGATGATCGTGTTCCGTGAGCGCTGGAGTGAGAAGGAAGCACGTATTCGCAAAGAATCGCCATACGGTGACCACCCAGGTTGGCGACTGCTCTCTGTTATCGTGAAGAGCAATGACGACTTGCGCCAGGAACAGTTTGCAGCGCAGCTGATTGCCCAGTGTGATCGAATCTTCCGCGAGTACTCACTTCCTCTCTTGCTGAGGTAAGTTTAGCTGGACCTGTTCGCTGAATATCTGCGGGTGTATGACACTAACGATGCTCCTGTTTGTTTCTTACTGTAGACCGTACAATGTGATCGCAACGTCAGCAACGACTGGCCTTATCGAGGCCGTCCCTGATACTGTTTCTCTCGATTCCCTTAAGCGGAACGACCCAGGTTACACTTCGCTCCTGTAAGTCCGTCCATGTTTTTTCCATTCTGTGTTCGATTCCAGCACTGATTATCCTTGTTTTTACAGTGACTTTTATACCCGCCTCCACGGCGACAAAGACACCGCTGGGTTCGTTCGAGCTCAACGAAATTTTGTGGAGAGTCTCGCGGCCTATTCTATGGTCTGCTACGTATTCCAGATTAAGGACCGTCACAATGGCAATATCTTGGTGGACACTGATGGACATGTGATCCACATTGATTTCGGTTTTTTTCTCACCAACAGCCCTGGTAGTAACTGGAATTTCGAGCGGGCTCCTTTTAAGCTTACGGATGAATTCGTTGAGCTGATGGGCGGACCTCGCAGTTCGACTTTTCGCTACTTTAGGTCGCTCTGTATTCGTGCGTACTTGGCGTTGCGCCGCAACATGGATCAGATCGTGCTGCTTGTGGAGATGATGCTCGTGGGAAATGCCGACTTGCCGTGCTTTGCTGGCGGGAAAAAGGCTGTTGTTGAGGGTCTTCGCTCGCGTCTCAAACCGGGCGCTCGTACGAGCACGTGTCAAATGTTTGTGAACCAGCTGATCGACCAATCCATTAACAATTGGCGGACACGCTGGTATGACAAGTACCAACGCGCTTGTCTCGGAATCCTGTAGGTAACGTGATGCGTAACAGCGAAGTCTCCATTTTTGATTTAGTAGCTATAGCGTAGCATTTGGATTATAAACGACTAGCTTTGGGGAGGCATAAAAGTTTGAGTTGCTCTGTTATCGGTGGACTTGTACTCCAGTACACTACTAACCAAGCATGTGATGAAACAATGTACAACAGGCACGACACAGACAGATACAAATTTTGGCAGCATACGATCAATGATCTATTTAACAGTAAGTGCAAAATTCACGTCAGTGAGGATGCTTGTTAAACCTGTGCAGGTGTATCGTACAGTCTAGATATTCATACCATAGGGACTATCCCCTCGTCAAAGGACAGCGACAGCCGTGCCTTCCAATACTATCTTTTCTGAAGGCGAGCAAGATTCTGCTGGATGGTCTTCTTGAATTGTGCCAGACTGTTCATCATCGTCTTCCAAAGCGGTGCGGCTTGACGTACCCAAATCGAGCTTCTCGATGATATCTTGCGGGTCGGAAGACGGTATCAAGAAGAGGAAGAAAATGGGCACCACTTTGAACGCACTCCGAACCACGATGGCAATACCCAGCATTTCGTACTCGTCCTTGGAGATACCCACCCAGTCGCAAAGAAGAGCGCCCCAACACTCACTAACACTGTACGAGACATTGGATATGGACATGAGTAACGCAAACAGCGTACCTTCGATACCTCTGGGGCACAGCTTCGCACAAAGAACCACGATAGGCATGGTTTTCAGCCGACCAATTACATCAGCGACCACGTGGTCACCGAGTACAAAAGCCTTGTCAGGAATACCAAGCTGCAGATTCGTACGCGTCACTAGGATGACATCCACCAGCGACACAAGAGCCAAACATAACTGAGAGACGAGGAAGATGCGGCGGAAGGACACATTCGTGAAGAACGAATTGTACAATATCGTTGCAACCATCAAGAAGATAAAGCCAATGGCCGACACCGTGCCCATGAACTCGGGAGTAAACTGCAGCACGTCCGTCGAGAAGTAGAAAAGCACCTGCGTGTACGCTGGACTGAGTGCATGTGAAATGAACACCCACAAAGCACACTTCCAAATCACAGGAGTACAAATGGCAACCCTGAGCTGTCGTAGCTGCTTTGTGGCCGAAGAGACAAACTGGCGCTTGCTCAGCGTACTCTTCGATTCCTCCATGTACATGGAAAACATCAACGTCGTAAGCGGACCCAAAGCCGATACACCAAAAACACCACGAGCACCTAGCTTATCCGTGGCAGGACCCGACAAAAAGGCTCCAAGCATACCACCCAGTGACCCTGATATCCACGACAGTGACTGTAAATCATTGGCTCCATTCTTCGGGTCTCGTCTCGAGAATTCCACAACCCGTGCATCAACCACCACATCAATTACGGCAGACGACAAGCTTTGCAGCATGAGTACTAGAACAGCCACCGTTGGCGTCGTGACCAAGTCCGGATGGGCCAAAGCGAGCGCTGCAGCGATACCCAAGATACTGCAGAGCACCATGTAGGACTTGCGGTGATAGCCAAACAACGGTAAGCTATCCGATAGAATACCATAGATCGGTTTTACACGCCACGGCACTTTCATTAACATTTGCAGCAACTGCGACTGCGTCGGCTCCAGACGCAAATTCTCCTTGAAAAAAAAGTTGATCGCCAACACGGTAAAGCTGGAAAAACCTTGAGCGATATACACGATATTAATCATGATTAGAAACGACGTGCCAAAGGTTCGACGAAGGTGCTGGACCCAAATGACGAATCGCTTTGCTTTCGAAAGTCCATTAGTATCGCGATTATTTTCGTCCGAGCCACGGGTTTTCGCCGCCAAATCCGTGGAATTCGAGAGCGAATTTAGGGACGTCACCCCTTTGCACTTGTCCAAAGGGTCGAGTTCAGGTTCCGGGTGCGAAGTCGTTGAGACCTCGACCACCTCCAGGTGCACGTTGTCTAGACCTAATCGGGGCAACCGCTCGGATAGAGGCGACGCAACGGTCTCGAGCGCCATAATCGACAACTGCGGATAGAAAATCGAGCCAGCCATCACCCCTCCACGTGATAACAAGGCGGATTTGGCGTGGCCAATCGGGTCGCGAGGGTGGGTGTGCGTGCATGTTTTTCTCACAGAAGGAGCCGCGAAGGGGCGTTGATGTGGTTTGTCTCCCTGCACTATTTGCAACATGTAACTGTTGAATCGACACGGTTGCATCGGAAAGCGATGAAGTTTACGGTGTAGTTTATTCAACAGGTGTCTGAATCGAAGAAGAAGGAGACGATGGAATAGACTTTGCTGTCGTTTATGATGTCGTGGTGAGCACTAACTGCCTAAAAAGCTACGAAGATCTGCAGAGGGTTTGATTGGATGTAGAATGCTCGTAAAGAAGCGAGCAAGAGGTGGCATATCGACGATGTATAGACTTTGTGTCGATGTATCAGTACCGACTCGCCGTGAGTGTCAGGTCAGCTGTGTCTATGAATGTGGTCAATAGCAGGCGATTATAGCAACTGTTTTTTTGGATGCAACATCCGCGAGTACGAAAGCTCTGGTCAGTCGTATCGGATAGAGTCTAAAATGCGTCACGACGTCGAGACAAGCAGCTCGCCGTTCGTAGTTTACCGTACCATCCAACGGACGGACTGACGATTTACCGGTTGAAACGCGTTTCGACAATTGCGCAACTCGTGCCTATGTCGAAACGCGTTTTATCTTCTCGACAATTCGAAACATGGTTAATTCCTCCAAATCTCTTATTTGTTTCCTCTGTTTTTACAAAAACGCACACGAAACGGTCCAAGAGTATAAATAGAAGCGCTTAAAAATACTCTGTGCACATCGCACTTAACGAAAGACTAGTCCACCGCACCCCAAAAATAGTCAGTCGACAACAAAACGAGCACACAAGCCATCGTAAAAAACCCGCTCCCCCTTTGAAAGAATACCGTTTTTTACTTCCATGGCTTCTATTGCGGCGTCTCCAGGTACGCGTCGTTGCTGTTCCTCCCCTCCTTCTCCCCCCCTTACCCCGTCTCTCTGTCTATCTCTATATGTTGCCAGTGTTTCCACCCAATCTCAAGCGCTCGCGTCTTGGCGACTCGCTCGACCTCTCGCGAAAAAAACGCCAGCGACGAGGGAGCGATGCTATTGGTCAAAATGATGCCATCGACGAAATGGATGTCGCCAAGTACAGTCAGCGCCATGTGGAATACTTTGAGCAAGTCAAACAAGCGGAACTCGCTCGCGTCCGAGCCGAGTACGAGCACTTGAGGATGACAAAAGACGCGGACTTCCAGCGCCTGGGCCAAGAGCTGCAGCAGACACAGGAGCGGGCCGCGCTGCAGGCCCAAGACGTGGCTCGGATCCAAGCGGAGAACAAGCTGCTGAAACGGGCTGTGGCCATCCAGAACCAGCAAAAGGACGAGGTCCAGCAGGAGAACCACGTGCTGAAACAATTGGCCACGCAGGCTGCGGAGCACATGCGGCGTCTCGAACAGGCGAATTATACGCTTCGAGTCCATTTGCAGACGAGTACGAGTGCCGTGATTGGCCACCGTCAGCCTCCGGACGTGTACTAGTGCTGCTTCTGGATGGACAAGCACGGTCAGGAGGTTTAGGGTGGTGCTGCAGGGACGAAGGTCTGGCTCTAGTCGGCGATGTGGAGAGGTTGAAGCGAGCGTGGCGGGTGCTTTTTCTTTTTTTTCTTATACATTTATTACGCGTAAACTAACAAACAAATGCGCCAAGTGGAGAGCGCTCTGATGCATTGTTGTTGCCTCGTATTGGTTTAATGGGTCTACGGCTGCTTTCTCTCTAGGCTGATGGCAGAGGTTGGCTGGGCTGGGCTGGTCTACGAAGAGGTAGTGGTGGCGTCGAGTTCGTGGTCCTTTCGTGGCTCGTCACGCCCGTCGACCTCTTGCTGGAACTCCTGTGTAAGTTGTGAAGCAGACGCAGCTCGCGCCCGAGCAATGTCCTGGAAGCCAAACATCGCACGGAGTACGTTGCGAAAGACGAACGCGAGGAGCAGCAGGATCATCAATGCAATCCAAGCAGCTACTTGACGACGCGCCTGTGCGGCATGGTATTCGTCAATGTGCGCATAGCGATTCTTGAGGTGATACGGCAGCTCAAACTGCGAACGCTTGGGCCAAATGGACAGAAAGAGTTCGTGCAGGATCTGACTCACTGCTGTCGACGGATTCTTCATGTCGTCATTGATGCACACGAACTTGGTACGGCGAGCACGTGTGCCCATCATTTGCTTCCACGCAAACTTGTAGTTGTCACTCAGCATGTGGAATGTCACTTCGGTCTCTGGCATCAGCTCCACCATCGATTCGTAGCGCACATTCTTGATCAGAGCATCTCGTACCTCAGGGCATCGCTCAAGGTTTTCCAACGTGATGTGCGGAGTCAACGTCTCAGTAAGTCGAAGCGTTCCCTCGGCCGTCAAAGTCTCACGCGCCTTCTCGCGCTTTTCTGGTTGCACACACTTGTGTACTTCCGCCACAAAGGCTTCGGGAGGTGTATCTCCGTGTGCCAGACTAGCAGCAGTCAACACCTCGTCCTCGTCCAGGACCCCGTTCCGGTTTGCGTCGATATATTCGTGCCAGACCTCTTCCAGCGTATGTGGATGGATCTTGGCACGATTGATCAAGTAGTGAAAGTACGAAAAGCTGAACTGCATATCCTGCGGGTGTCGGAACCGGTGCGCCGACGTATCGTTCACCTCCTTCGTCCAGTAGTCCTTGATTTCACGAATCATCGACTTCTGCAGCAAGAACGGCATGTGTGATGGTACACGGCGTCGATCAGACGTCGCGGGCTTGCCAAACACGCGATTATACAGTTTGTTCACAAAACGTAATGAATCCCCAAACGTGTCCTTCGACAGGTGCACCTGTGCATTCTCTAGCGTCACCTCGTGCTTGTCCTCGCTTGCTGATACAGATGGTGGTCCACAAACGTCTGCGTACTCAACTTCAGTCAGGCTGTCAGTGGTAGGCACCACATGTCCAATACCAAGGGCAAGCTTGATGTCCTCATAAAAGGAAGCCAATGTACCAAGAATCCCATCTTTAGCACGAGCTTCACGGCCATCCTGCTCATGCTCCTTGTGTTGTGCCAGTCTTCGTCTCTGAGTCTCACATGCAAGTCGACGGCCGTCTGCTTCCTTATCCAGTTGATTCTGCACGTCCACCTCGCTAGCCTCCGTGTCGGACAGGCGCAGGACAGGCTCTTCATTTGGGTAGCAAGTTTGCGGCCGAACTCCAATGGACCGTGTGGTACTGTCAATACACTGGTCGAGCAGCTCCAGCAGCGCCGGGTCATCTCCCATGTAAGGCGTGTAAACCACTTTTGGCTTGGGCGGATGCAGCAGAGCCCAAAGCGTTGGCTTGTGCACCATTTCCACTTGTTCGGAGTAGAAGTGCCCCATAGCCAATGCAAAACAATAGCGGTAGCGTGACGGGTCAGCGTGGTTCGTGTCAAAGAAGCAGATATGTCCATCAGTCACCAGCGGGTCAACCTTCCCGCCCTCTTCCATTACAACGTCCGTTTCGCTACAAGTTGTGGCAGCATTGTCCATGACCGAGCACATGCTATTATCTTCCATGCCTTGATACGTATCATCTGCATCGACCTTCTCTTCTTCATCTGCCTCCTCGTCCTCCTCGTTTTCCTCATCAAGCTT